>CM045734.1:51261063-51298563 GCA_024760905.1 Plotosus lineatus
TAATTAGGGTCGCGGGGAGGCTGGTGCCCATCCCAGCCAACTCAGGGCTAGGGCAGAGTACACCCTGGACAGCTCGCCAGGCCATCGCAGGGCGGAAACACGCTGACGGCTTTGCAGCTACTCTTGTCAAAAGTCAGCAATGGTTCTTTTACATGCCTCACACCATAGACAGTGAGAGACATGGCCGGCCTTTGATAACCCAGTTAGCTGCACTGGGGGGGACAGTGACAACCTTGTGGAGAGTGGGACTCGAACCCCCAACCTTTGGATCAGCTATCCGGTGCCTTATACCACTAGACCACCACTGCCCTATTATTATTATTATTATTATTATTATTGTGGGGCAGTGGTGGTCTAGTGGTATAGGGCGCTGGATCGCTGATCCAAAGGTTAGGGGTTCGAGTCCCACTCTCCGCAAGGTTGTCACTGTCCCCCCCAGTGCAGCTAACTGGGTTATCAAAGGTCGGCCATGTCTCTCACTGTCTATGGTGAGAGGTTCATGTAAAAGAACCATTGCTGACTTTCGTAAAGAGTAGCTGCAAAGCCGTCAGCGTGTTTCTGTCCCTTGCTAAAAAGGGTTGTGACAGGAAGGGCATCCGACGTAAAAACCTCTGCCAAATCAAACGTGCGAATCAGATGATTCGCTGTGGCGACTCCCGAGTAAAAGGGAAAAAGCCGAAAGGAAGACAGACAGAGATTATTATTATTACTACTACGACGACGACGACGACAACAACTACTATTACAAATGATGACGCCGACGACAACAACAACAACAACAACAATAATAATAATACAGAATGAGTCAATAAATACTCATTTGAAGAGTAATTAAAAAAAAATAAATGTTAAAGATAATCAGATTTTCAAACAGCAGTGGTGGCCCAGTGGTAAGGTGATGGATCACTGATCCTAAGGTTGGGGGTTCAAGCCCCACTATCAACGGGCTGTCACTGCCCCCCCCCCAGTGCAGCTAACTGGGTTATCAAAGGCCGGCCATGTCTCTCACTGTCTATGTGAGAGTTTCATGTAAAAGAACATTGCGGACTTTCAACAAGAGTAGCTGCATAGCCGTCAGCGTGTTTCTGCACTGGGAAGCTGTCCAGGGTGTAATCTGTCCTCGCCCAGAGTCGGCTGAGATGGTCACCAGCCGCCCCGTGACCCTAATTAGTATTAAGTGGTTCAGAAAATTAATGAATAATTGCAAACATGAAGGCTCATTCAGTACAGGATTTATACATCAAGTTTTAAAAATCTGTGAGGCGCTCCACCGGAAGTACTGTAGGCGCTTGTCGTAAGTAACGCATGGCACATACTTGTTTAGTATTCAACCATCACCTGCTCTTGTGAAATATTGGCAGTTCGGATAAGCCGTGCTATGTCTCACAAGCGGCATGTGTCACTTGCGGCAAACGCCTACTTCCTGTGGAGCGCGTCACAAATGTTCTAAACGTGGCTGTCGCTGTCTATATACATATACACTTGGACACGATTTCTGAAGGCTGCCATGACAGGTTTGGCGACAGGTCAAGTCAGGTTGAAGGTGTAGGGATATGCACATGTATAGCTCAGTGTAGTTTGATAGTTGTGTTTTGTCCACTTTCTCTTCATAATCGATGCTAAACAAAGAGCTGCTAATCTGATTAGCATTGTTCATGCAACATTTAAAGCAAACATCCCTTTGTCTTTATTTTTGCAATGGCGGCTATCTCCTGCTGAATATCAACCTTAAGGGCTGCAAGAGTTTAGGGCCACTGAGTATACACTCCTGGTTTAAGGTATACAGCAAAAAAATAGAATAAAAATAAATGTTAACGGAACGCTCCGGCCACCCAACATCACCGCGCTACAAGATCAATCAATCCAGAAACAATTTACTCGGCGCGTCCAATGACCTTTGAGCTGTGTGTGCCATAGCCAGGACTTGCTCTGTGTTCTGATCATGCTATGTAGGCAAATGAATACAGTTGGTGTTGGGCTAACAATAGCACCACCTCTCGTCTCTCAGTAAGTTTCATGTGTACAAATAATAATTTTATTATCATCAACCTTTTTTTAAATTTACCTTTGATATTGATATTTATGAGTGTTTTGAGGGCCACCCTGTATTTATTATTTATTATTTATGCATTTATTCTCAACTGCTTAAACCTAATTAGGGTTGCAGGGAGGCCGGTGCCCTTCTCAGACAACTCTGGGAAAAGACAGGTTACACCAGACCATTGCCGAGCCACCACTCACACAACCCTTCATACTCAAACCATGGGGTAATTTGGAACCGGCATTCAGCTGCTTGTGTATGTTTTTGTACTGTCGGAGGACTCCAGAGAGCCCAGAAGAACCCTTGCGCAAGTACTTGGGGAACATGCGAACTCACCGAGCCCAGGAATCAAACCCAGGAGCTTCGTGCTATGAGGCATACGTGCTAGCCACTACACCACCATAAATAATTTAATATGCACCGAGCCTCAGGTCTCTTTCACATTATATACTGGAAAGATTGATATATATTTCTGCAGTGTTAGCTGTTAATAATATGAAATTCATCACAGGTGTACTCATCCACGGAAATGGATGGTTACATGAAGATTAATGAGAATTTCAAAGCCCAGACTACGCAGGATAAATGACCGACCCCATATTCCATTTTAGCCTTAATGATCTCCTTCCGTTCAGCGATAAATAGACATCAGGATTAGTTTTACACGACTTCATAAACAAGTACAAATACAAATCACATCGGGTTGAATTTATTTTCAACAAATGCAGAGTATCTTATAATAGAGAATATGTACAGTAATTACAACTGGAGGGGAAAAAACGTAATTTTCACCTTCACACTTCTGTAGCGTGGCATGATCAGCCTATCAGAATGATTGAACGGACGGTTTTACTGCAATCAGGTGTAAGGTCATGGAGTTCATCCTATGAAATTTGACTAAAGAGTATTTCCACTTACAAATGTATTTTTTCTGATCAGCTCTGAATGTCTGCATTAGAGAGTTAATGATGGTCTGTGATGGATGCTGAGATTATCATAACTATGTTCCACACCATTTACACAATAAATCCGTTTGCTTCCAGACAGTCTTGTCTTACCTCCACTATGTGATCTCACAGATCAGATTTATACACAGACACAGAAACTCAATAAATGTGTCCTACAAGCAGTCAAGGTCACTGTCTGAGTATTGGTTACTTCCGGGGGGAAAAAATAAATAAAAATGTCATTCGGTACACCAACACACTGTTCATTAGTGACCCTGCTGTTTTTTTTTCAATTCATATAAACAATGTTTGGCCAGAAGTATGTGGACAGCTTACTATCAGGAACACAGTGCCGATTAAGGCTCTGTAATGGGATATAGCAGATTAATCAAGAGTATATACCCCCCACACACACACACACACACACACACACACACACGCCATCCTACTGTGGAGAGCTTGGTAGGAGGATCTGGCTCTCGAAAAGTCTGATAAGTGTCAAGGGAGCGGAGTGTCTTGCATAGACTTTAGGTTGAACTGGAATGCTGACTGTGCTCCTAGCTTCTTCTCCTGACGCCAGTGGCTGACCTCACTAATGTACTTATCTGCAGCCGTGCTCCATGTTCTATTCAGAAGCTTTCCCAGAAGGGTAGGGGCTATTCCAGTATCAAAGGGTGGGATTAAGTATGCAGCTGAATGTTCAAACACCTTCATATAGTGAATGTTAAAGCCATTGTATTTAGTTTTTATCCTCAAGAGGGAATCACATGATCCAGGATACAAGTGCACCTGAGAAGTCTTTACTGGAAGACAAATTGGAATTTGAGACAGACAAATCCCAAACAGGCAAAGATCAGGCGATGAGCACACAGAATTTCAAAAGTTAAGCAGAGATAAAAACAGACATTCATAACCAGATTAAAACCAAAGTAGAAAACTTTTAATCCACTGGCTTGGCATAAACAGATTACTTGGTTGAATTGCATTTGCAAGGTGGCAAGTGAAAACGGAGACCGTATGTGAATGACAGTGTGGGAGGTAAAAAGGGACATGTGGGGCTATTGATAAGGAGAAGAGGACTGTAGATGGGTCTGTGGTGGCTCTAGTTGTGGGCTGCAGGCTTGGGTGGAAGTGGTATTTGTTGAATGTTTGATAAGGATATGGAAATATTAATAACAAGACCATTCTTTGGAACAAGCTGCAGCTTAATTTAAACAACTTTGGCCTTGACGAACAGGCAGCAACAGGAGGTTAGAGATTTCCACTTGTTAGTGTATGGCATTTACAAAGAAAAATAAACCTTCTAATGTGACTTTGTTGCTGTTGTTGAGTGTGTCTTGTGGGATAACAGTTCTGATGCACAGCTCCAGCCTCGACCAAATACACTGTGAACTGTTATTCATATTTTTCCTGCTTATTTATATCTGTAAAGATTTGTATTTGTGGGCAGCTGAAGCCTAATGGATAAAGAAGCGGTTTTGGAACTGAAAGGTCACTGGTTCAATTCCCATGTGGCCGTGGGGGAGTAAGCTACACATTCCCTTCCATATTTATGACTGAAGTGCCCTTGAGCAAGGCAACTAAACCCCAACTGCTTTCCAGGCGCCCATAATGTTTAAGGCAGTCCACTGCTCTTTATGTGTGTGCTCACCGTTTACGTGTGTGTGTGTGTGTGTGTCTGTGTGCACCCTATCCAGTAGACCACCACTGCCCGCTTCATCAAATTACAAAATAAGGAAATTAACAAGTTAAGGAAAATGCCACAAAATATGGCCAATTATGCAAAAAAAAACAAAACACCAAAACTACTTTTATTTTTATGTGAGGTGCATATCTGAGTGTGTGCACGTGCATCTGTATGTGTGTATTTATATTTTATTTACATCTTATGCATTATTGTTGAATGTTTAATTGTTATTATAAGCATTTAAATCATTGAATATGTATGTATTAATATTATATACATATATCCATGTACGTATACATCAATTAGGAGGGGCCGTGGTCCCAATTAACCGTGGAAAGTGAGGGATCCCCATATATATTTATATATATCTTCTTCTTTTCCTTTCGGCTGTTCCCTTCAGGGGTCGCCACAGCAAATGATCTGCCTCCGTCTCATCCTATCCTCTGCATCTTCTACTCTTACTCCAACGACTTTCATGTCCGCCTTCACCACATCCATAAATCTCTTCTTTGGTCTTCCTCTCGGCCTTCTGCCTGGTAGTTGCAACCTCAGCATCCTACTACCAATATACTCACTATCCCTCCTCTGTACATGTCCAAACCATCTCAATCTAGCCTCTCTGACTTTGTCTCCAAAACATCTAACATGTGTTGTCCTTCTGATGTACTCATTCCTGATCCTATCCATCCTCGTTACTCCCAAAGAGAACCTCAACATTTTCATCTCTGCTACCTCCAACTCTGACCCCTGTCTTTTCCCCAGGGCCACTGGCTCTAAACCATACAACATCACTGGCCTCATCACCGTCTTGTACACTTTTCCCTTCATTCTTGCCGATACTCTCCTATCACACATCACACCGGACACTTTTTCCAATCCTTTCCAACCTGCCTGCACGCGCTTCTTAACCTCTTTTCCAGACTCTCCATTGCTCTGGATTGTTGAGCCTAAGTACTTAAAATAATCCACCTTCGTTATCTCTGCCCCCTGTAACCTCACCGTTCCTCTTGGGTCCTTGTCGTTCACACACATGTATTCTGTCTTACTGAGACTAACCTTCATTCCCCTCCTTTCCAGGGCATACCTCCACCTCTCTAGATTTTCCTGCACTTGTTCTCTGCTCTCACTACAGATCACGATGTCATCTGCAAACATTATAGTTCATGGAGATCCTTGTCTAACCTCGTCTGTCTGCCTGTCCATCACCATAGCAAACAAGAAGGGGTTGAGAGCTGACCCTTGATGCAGTCCCACCTCCACCTTGAACTCTTCTGTCACACCGACAGCACACCTCACCACTGTCTTACATCTCTCATACATGTCCTGCACCACTCTAACATACTTCTCTGCCACTCCAGACTTCCTCATACAATACCACAGTTCTTCTCTCGGCACCCTGTCATATGCTTTCTCCAGATCCACAAAGGCACAATGCAGCTCCGTCTGACCTTCTCTGTACTTCTCTATTAACATCCTCAAAGCGAACACTGCATCTGTGGTGCTCTTTCTTGGCATGAAACCAAACTGTTGTTGGGAAAGAATAATGGAAGCTAGACTAAGGGCAGAGGTCAGCATTTGTGAACAACAGTTTGGTTGAGGTATGTCATCAGGACCAACTGCCTTTCCACTCTTCATCCTTTTCAATACTCTCCTCACTTCACCGTTACTAATCTTTGCTACTTCCTGGTCCTCAACGATCACCCCTTCTACTCTTTTTTCTCTCTTATTTTCCTCATTGATCAGCTCTTCAAAGTACTCTTTCCATCTTCCCAGCACACTTCTGTCATCAGTCAAGACATTTCCCTTTCTGTCCTTTATCATTCTAACTTGCTGCACACCCTTCCCATCTCTATTTCTCTGCTGTGCCAACTTGTATAAATCATTTTCTCCCTCCTTGCTTTCTAACCAAGCATACAAGTCATCATACACCCACTGTTTGACCTTTGACACTGCTACCTTCGCCTTACGCTGTGTCTCCGTGTACTGTACTCCTGTTTCCTCTCTTTGGTCCTCTCAATATCCCACTGCTTCTTAGCTAACCTCTTCCTTTGTTCACACTCCTGCACATCCTCATTCCACCACCAAGTCTCCTTATCTACTTTTCTTCCAGAGGACACACCAAGTACTCTTCTACCTGTCTCCCTGATCACATTGGCTGTGGTTGGCCAGTCATCTGGAAGCACTTCCTGACTACCCAAAGCCTGTTTCAACTCTTCCTTGAAGACAACACGACACTCTTGCTTTTTCAGCTTCTGCCAATTTGTCTTCTGCTCTGCCTTTGCCTTCTTCACCTTCCTCACCATCAGTGTCATCCTGCACACCACCATCCTATGCTGTTTGGCAACACTCTCACCAACTACTACTTTGCAGTCACTGACTTCCTTCAAACTGCATCGTCTACACAAGATTTAGTCTAATTGTGTGCTCCTCCCGCCGCTTTTATAAGTCACCCTATGCTCCTGTCTCTTCTGGAAGAAAGTATTCACCACAGACATTTCCATCTTTTTTGCAAAATCAATCAGCACCTGTCATTATGTGTCCCTGTCTTGGATACCAAACCTGCCAATCACTTCCTTGTCCTCTCTGTTTCCTGCACCAACATGTCCATTGAAGTCTTCTCCAATGACCACTCTTTCACCTCTGGGGGTACTTCTGCATCACTTCATCTAACGCACTCCAGAATCTCTCCTCTTCTAGCTCACATCCTGCCTGTGGGGCATAAGCACTAACAGCATTGAACATCACACCTTCAATTTCTAACTTGAGACTCCTCACTCTGTCTGACACTCTTTTCACTTCTATAACATTCCTCACCAACCCCTCCTTCAAGATGACTCCTACTCCATTTCTCTTCCCATCCACACCATGATAAAACAGCTCCTAACCCTGCTCCTAAGCCTCTAGCCTTGCTACCTTTCAACCAGGTCTCCTGAACACACAGTATGTCAACATTTCTTCTCTGCACCATGTCAGCCAGCTCTCTACCTTTTTCTGTCACAGTTCCAACAGTCAAAGTTCCTACTCTCAGTCCTAGACCCTAGGCTTTTCCTCTTCTCTTTCCACCTACGGACATACCTCCCATCTCTCCTTCTTTGACCAACAGTAGTCCAATTTCCACCAGCACCCTGTTGCTTACCAGCACTGATGGTGGTCATTGTTAACCCGGGCCTCGATCGATCCGGTATGGAGGTAATATTTGTGATTTGCATTTGGACTTCCACATTAGTCTTATCCCTTTAATGCCGAGCAGGACCATATGGTCCTCTTTCAAAAATTTCTAATAAGTACTCGACGCATTGTACCCAATGCTACTCAAGTTTCCTATATTTGTTGTGGTGTCGGCTGACCTATTGTTGACCTATAACAAGCTAGAGGGATGATGACTCTCGGCTTGCCTGAGAACGCCTTGGTGTCCCCCTGGAAGAGCTGGAACAAGTGGCTGTGGAGAGGGACGTCTGGACCTCATTGCTTAAGTTTCTGCCCTCGCGACCCTACCCCGGAATAAGCAGAAGAAGAAAAAGTTGATGACGATGATGACTGTGGTATAATTATATTATTATTATTATTATTATTAGTAGTAGTAGTAGTAGTAGTAGTAGTAGTAGTAGGAATGGGTTCTCTCCATGCTTGTTTGGGATTCTATCAGTTTCTCTGTTTTCCTCCTGATGTCCAAAACCATCCAAATTAGGCTAACTGTCCCGAGGTGTGGATGTGAGTGAAAATGGTTGTGTGTGTGTGTGTGTGTGTGTGTGTGTGTGTGTGTGTGTGTGTGTGTGTGTGTGTGTGTGTGTGTGTGTGTGTGTGTGTGTGTTTTGGCCCTGCAATTGTCTGGGAAGCTGTTCAGGGCATAACCTGCCTTTACCCAGAGTTGGCTGAGGCAGGCTCCATCCTACCCACAATCCTAGTAAGATTAAGCGGTTCGGCAAGTGAGTGAGATCCTTTTTTAAGTGTAACTTCAGTTTCTTCAAAGTTATGTTTTTCCAGTGTCACCGTACCATTACATTGCCATCATAAGAATCTTAGCTATCTGATAGTGCATCTATATTTCCTTGTTTCCATGCAACAACTTCACAAAACACATGAGATCTCTTACGGTCTTCAAACAGTGCAGTGCTCTCCCTGTCTTGTGGTATTCTTCACTTCGGAAGTGGAAAAAAGTTCCGATAGATCAGAGTTCAAGCTGTGACCCAATGTTGATGTTTCTCTAAATGACAAAATCCATGGAAATTTGGTTTGTGGTGGATGTGAAGAGAAATTACTGTGTAATTTTAGTTGTATGAAGTTCTGCCCACATATCTGAGGAAACTGTTAATGTCCCCAAAAGAGGTCGTCTTCCTGACACTCGCATTATAATTTGAAATCTTCGAAGTAAAATAGTTTGCTAGTCATATGTATTTTCCAGTTGCCTAGCGACAACATGTTCACAGCTTTGCATATGGGGTCATGCATGAACATTGGGTCTGCAGTCAAAGCCAACTGAAATTACAGGAGCTTCACTCACACAGTATATAATATACAGTATATAATATGAGAGAGTGTCAGGAAATTTGAATATTTTTAATATTATGTCTGTATTCTGCTATAAATGTTATAACAATAGCATGAAAACTTGGGTTTGATATTAATGCTATGTATACTTACAGATAGTCTCATTCATCATTCATCATTCATTTTCTGAACCATTTAATGCTTATTAGGGTCACGGGGAGGCTGGTGCTCATCTTAGCTGACTCTTGGCGAGGGCAGAGTACACCCTGGACAGCTTGCCAGGCCATCGCAGGGCAGAAAACACTCTGACAGCCATGTGGCTACTCTTGTCGAAAGTCAGCAATGGTTCTTTTACATGAACCTCTCACCATAGACAGTGAGAGACATGGCCGGCCGTTGATAAACCAGTTAGCTGTACTGGGGGTGGGGGTTGGCAGTGACAATCTACTGATGGAGGAAGCCCAACCTTGGAAACAGTGATCCAGCACCTTACCACCAGGCCACCACTGCACTTACAGATATATATATATATATATATATATATATATATATATATATATATATATATATATATATATATATATATATATATATTATTTATTTATTTATTTATTTTTATTTATTTATCATGTCTCAAAATGATTACAGTGATCCCTCGCTATTTCTTGCTTCAGTATCTGCGGCTTCAGTGTATTGTGGGTTTTTCAAGAATATTAATCGAAAATAAAAAAATAAGGAAATTAAGTGGAAAATAGGGAAAAATTAGGGAAAATGCTGCAAAACAAGGCCAATTGTGCAAAAAAGAAAACCCAAACAAACAAAAACCCAACCCAAACCCCCCCCAACAAAACTACTTGCATTTTTTTATATGTGAGGTGCGCATCTGTGTGTGCACGCACATGTCTGTATGTGTGTATTTGTATATACACGTACATATTTGTTATTTGTCATTCGGGGGGGGGGGGTTGAACCTACTTTGTGGAAAACGGCACTTGCAGGGGATCTCGGTCCCCATTAACCATGGAAAGTGAGGGATCCCTGTATGTGGCTCACAGTTTGAAGTATGATTTGATGTCTAGGTTGATGTGTTTACTGTAGCAGCTTGTGGAATTTCAGCTTGCATTTGATGCTAGATGAAATTATAGAGTATTTTTATTTCTGCTGGGTATTTATATCATAATTTACCATCACATTTTTAAGAATCTGTCATTTCTTAGTAGCTTCCACCGCACCTCCAACAATCTGGCTGACTGGACATCTGTGCAAGTTTACTTTTCCCCTTCTGTCTTATACTCACCTTGTCTTATTACCGTCAGAGGTGCTCTAATCTTTTGGCTTTCTATTTGCTCCAGCTTGGTTTGCCTCAGTTGAATTTAAACTGTTTATTATTGTGCTCTCTGTAATTTCCTACTCAGCTACATGAATATTTCCAGCAAGCCTCATTCACTCACTTATCTTCAACTTCTACTATGGTTGCGGTGAGGGTCGACATCTATCTCAGTCAACGCCAGGCAAAGATGGAGCACATCCAGAAGATTTCCATATATGCATGTATGTGGACTGTGGGAGGAAACTGCCCATGACATTACCTTCTGGCTGTGAGGTAGACGTTCCATCCTTACCAGCAAGCCTGCTTTGACGTAGTTATTTTCACTGAGCGGATGTTGGCTGGATAATGTTACTAGGTTCATGAGGTGGTTTGGTGCCTATATCAAGCAACACTGGACAATGGCAAGGTAAAGGGCAATGCATCATTTTCTATATAACCTTATTGCAACCTTCACTGACTCCTGCTCCTGCCCCTCCTAACACACCTTTACAACAACAATAAAATTAGGTTTCTGGTGCAGGTATACCTTGGTTAATTGGTTCTAGGAGAGACGATGTAAGTCGAGAACGACTTAACTCGAATTAGCTTGTCTCTAGGCTAGCCTAGGCTAAGCTACGCCAAATTTACTTGTATATATATATATATATATATATATATATATATATATATATATATAGCAATGGTTCTTTTACATGAACGTCTCACCATATATATATGGTGAGACGTTCATGTAAAAGAACCATTGCTAACTTTCGACTAACTGCAAAGCCATCAGCATGTTTCTGCCCTGTGATGGTCTGGCAAGCTGTCCAGGGTGTATTCTGCCCTCACCCAGAGTTGGCTGAGATGGGTGCCACCCTCCCTCTGACCCTAATTAGGATAAACTGGTTACAGAAAATGATGAATTAATGACTATTTTCTTAACATCAGTAATATGTTAAAGTAAGATTATCTTCTTTGTAATGGTTTTGTTCAATTTCTTCACGTAATATATAGTTTTATTGTTTATATATAACAATAGGCATACATGGTGGTGTGGAGGTTAGTACTCCTGCCTCACAGCAAAAAAGTTCATAGTTTGAGTTCTGGGCTCAGCAAAGATGTTTCTGTAGGGTGTCTGCACACTCCTATCTTGGCTTGCATGGGTCTCATTGGGGTCCTCTGGTTTCCACCCACAGTTGAAAAAAATTCACATTAGGATAATTATGTTTGGTTGGTACTAGGTGTGAATGTGAGTGTAAGTTTTTCTGTATTGGGCCTGTGATGGACTGGTGAACTGTTTAAAGTATGCCCTACATTTGACTGGAATAAGATCAGGGGGAGGTTGGTGCCCATCTCAGCCAACTCTGGGCAAGAGCGCCCTGGACAAGTCACCATGCCATTGCATCCATTCATTTTCTGAACCACTTAATCCTAATTAGGGTCACAGGGAGGCTGGTGCCCATTTCAGCCGACTGCTGGGTACACCCTGAACAGTTCACCAGTATATCACAGCGCCAATACTCACACAATCATTCATGTCTAAGGCAGATTTGGAACAGCCAATTAACCTACTGTGCGTGTTTTTGGACTGTAAGAGGAAACCAGAGAACCCAGAGAAAACCCACGCAAGCACCGGGAGGACATGCAAATTCTACACAGAAACACCCGAGCTGGGAATCGAGCCCAGGCCTTTGTGCTGTGACGCAGGCGTGCTAACCACTACTCCACCTTGACCTTTGCCTTGGCAATAATAATAATAATAATAATAATAATAATAATAATAATAATAATAATAATAATAATAATAATATAAAAACTACATGCTTGCATGGGTTTCCTCCGGATATTCCGGTTTTATCTCACAGTCTGAAAACATGCACAGTAGGATCTTCTTCTTCTTTTCCTTTTGGATTTTCCCTTCAGGGGTCGCCACAGCGAATCATCTGCCTTCATCTCACCCTATCCTTTGCATCTTCTTCTCTTACACCATCTACCTTCATGTCCTCCTTCACCTCATCCATGAATCGTGTCTTTGGTCTTCCGCTAGGCCTTCTGCCTGGTAGTTCCAACCTCAGCATCCTACTACCAGTATGTTCACTATCCCTCCTCTGTACATGTCCAAACCATCTCAATCTAGCCTCTCTGACTTTGTCTCCAAAACGTCTTACATGTGCTGTCCCTCTGATGTGCTCATTCCTGATCCTATCCATCCTCGTTACTCCCAAAGAGAACCTCAACATTTTCATCTCTACTACCTCCAGCTCTGCCTCCTGTCTTTTCCCCAGGGCCACTGTTTCTAAACCATACAACATCGCTGGCCTCTTTTCCTTTCATTCTTGCCAATACCTTCCTATCACACATCACACCGGACACTTTTCCCCAACCATTCCAACCTGCCTGCACACACTTCTTCACCCCTTTTCCACACTCTCCATTGCTCTGGATTGTTGAGCCAAAGTACTTAAAATCCTCCACCTTCCTTATCTCTGCTCCCTGTAACCTCACCGTTCCTGTTGGGTCCTTCTCATTCACACACATGTATTCTGTCTTACTGAGACTAACCTTCATTCCCCTCCGTTCCAGAGCATACCTCCACCTCTCTAGATTTTCTTGCACTTGTTCTCTTCTCTCACTACAGATCACAATGTCATCTGCAAACATCATAGTCCATGGGGAATCTTGTCTCACCTCGTCTGTCAGCCTGTCCATCACCATAGCAAACAAGAAGGGGCTCAGAGCTGACCCTTGATGCAGTCCCACCTCCACCTTGAACTCTTGTGTCACACCGACAGCACACCTCACCACTGTCTTACATCTCTCATAGATGTCCTGCACCCCTCTAACATACTTCTCTGCCACTCCAGACTTCCTCATGCAATACCACAGTTCCTCTCTTGACACCCTGCCATATGCTTTCTCCAGATCCACAAAGGCACAATGCAGCTCCGTCTGACCTTCTCTGTACTTCTCTATTAACATCCTCAAAGCAAACACTGCATCTGCGGTGCTCTTTCTTGGCATGAAACCAAACTGTTGTTCACAACTGCTGACTTCTGCCCTTAGTCTAGCTTCCACTATTCTTTCCCATAACTTCATCGTATGGCTCATCCACTTTATCCCTCTGTAGTTGCCACAACTCTGCACATCTCCCTTGTTCTTAAAAATGGGCACCATCACACTTCTTCTCCATTCCTCTGGCATCCTCTCACTCTCTTAAGACCTTGTTGAATGTTCTTGTCAGAAAATCTACTGCTACCTCTCCTAGACACTTCCATACCTCCACCGGTATGTCATCAGGACCAACTGCCTTTCCATTCTTCATCCTCTTCAATGCCCTCCTCACTTCACCCTTATTAATCTTTGCTACTTCCTGGTCCTCGACGATCACCTCTTCTACTCTTTTTTCGCTCTCATTTTCTTCATTCATCAGCTCTTCAAAGTATTCTTTCCATCTTCCCAGCACACTTCTGTCATCAGTAAATACATTTCCCTCTGTCCTTAATCACTCTAACTTGCTGCATGTCCGTCCCATCTCTATTTCTCTGCTGTGCCAACCTGTATAAATCATTTTCTCCCTCTTTACTTCCCCATCGAGCATACAAGTCATCATACGCCCTCTGTTTGGCCTTTGACACCGCTACCATCGCCTTACGCTGTGTCTCCCTGTACTCCTGTTTACTCTCTTCGGTCCTCTCTATGTCACACTTCTTCTTAGCTAACCTCTTCCTTTGTACACACTCCTGAACTTCCTCATTCCACCACCAAGTCTCCTTATCTACTGTCCTTCCAGATAACACACCAAGTATTCTCCTATCTGTCTCCCTGATCACATTAGCTGTAGTTGTCCAGTCATCTGGAAGCACTTCCTGACCACCCAAAGCCTGTTTCAGCTCCTCCTTGAAGATAACCCGACACTCTTCCTTTTTCAGCTTCCACCACTTTGTCTTCTGCTCTGCCTTTGCCTTTCTTCACCTTCCTCACCATCAGCGTCATCTTGCATACCACCATCCTATGCTGTTTGGCAACACTCTCACCCACTACTACTTTGCAGTCACTGACTACTTCAAATTACATCGCCTACACAAGATGTAGTCTACCTGTGTGCTCCTACCTCTGCTTTCATAAGTCACCCTATGCTCCTGTCTTCTGGAAGAAAGTATTTACCACAGACATTTCCATCCTTTTTGCCAAATCTACAAACATCTGTCCTTCTTTCTGCGTTCCTGTCCTGGATACCAAACCTGTCCATCACTTCCTCGTCCCCTCTGTTTCCTGCACCAACATGTCCATTGAAGTGTTCCCCAATGGCTACTCTTTCACCTCTGGGGATACTCTGTATCACTTCATCTAAGTCACTCCAGAAACTTTCCTTCTCTTCTAGCTCACATCCTGTCTGTGGGGCATAAGCACTAACAACATTGAACATCACGCCTTCAATTTCTAACTTGAGACTCATCACTCTGTCTGACACTCGTTTCACTTCTAGAACATTCCTGACAAACTCCTCCTTCAAGATGACTCCTACTCCATTTCTCTTCCCATCCACACCATGATAAAACAGCTTAAACCCTGCTCCTAAGCTTCTAGCCTTGCTACCTTTTCACCTGGTCTCCTGAACACACAGGTTGTCCACCTTCCTGCTCTGCATCATGTCAGCCAGCTCTCTACCTTTTTCTGACATAGTTCCAACATTTAAAGTCCCTACTCTCAGTCCTAGACTCACGCCTTTCCTCTTCTCTCTCTGCCTACAGACATGCCTCCCACCTCTCCTTCTTCAACGTCTTCGACCAACAGTAGTCCAAAATAGTTTGAAAACATGCACAGTAAGCTAAATGTTCCAAATCATCCCTAGATGTTATTGTGAATGATGTGTGTGTGTGTGTGTGTGTGTGTGTGTGTGTGTGTGTGTGTGTGTGTGTGTGTGTGTGTGTGTTTACCCTGCTTTGGCCTAGAAAGATGTTCAGGGTGTGCCTCACCTTGTTGGCTGAGATAGGTGCCAGCCTCCATGCAAACTTAATTATAATTAAGCGGCATAGAAAATAAATAAATGAATGAATGAATGAATAATAATAATAATAATAATAATAATAATAATAATAATAATAATAATAATAATAATAATAATTAATAACCGGCAGCCAGAATTTTCAATTACGTTCACTGTTATCTGAACCCATCAACAAGACCATTCTTGCTTCATCTTCATCATCAGGTTTAATGATGAAGAAATGACAGATGGTCATTGAGTTTCTGATACTACAGGATCTTTCTACTCAGATTGGCTTTAGTAAACATCTTATAAGACCTTATGTCACGATTACCATAACAGTGAATTTCTGCTTCTGAAAATAAGACCAATTAAAGAAACCTTCAGTTATCGAATGTGGTGTGCTGTGCTTTATAATAGCTGCGTTCACAATAATACTCAGTGCTGAAGTGTGAAGAGAGGAGATCTGCAACTCCAATCAAACCGACAGCTGCAGGGCAAAAAGGGTCACAGGAGAGGGCAGCGGGTGCCTCGGGTAATTGAAGGCAACATCACTGAAGAGCTGATGAGGTGCTTTCTAGACAGTCTGTGAGTGACCCATCAAATAATCCTTATAGTTATAGGGAAGCAGATGGATAGGTTGGTGTAAGCTGAGGATAAAATGCAGAATTCGCTGCCATATATATATATATATATATATATATATATATATATATATATATATATATATATATATATATATATATATATATATATATATATATATATATATATATATATATATATATATATATATATATAATATATATATTAAGCAAGCACCAATATACTCTGACCACGAGTAACATGCTTTCTGATAAATGTATCTCACTCACTCATTTGCAGATGATAATCCTAATGGGGTCGTGGGGAGGTTGGATGCAGTCTCAAGTGATATTGGGTAAAGGTGTAGGACACGGGCAATTTGGAAAAGTCGATAAGCCTGATATGCATATTTTTGGGGCGACACAGTGCTGCTGGTGGCATAGTGGTTAGAGGATTGGGCTAATGATCAGGTGGTCATTGGTTTGAATCCCTGTTAGATACCCCCATCATGCTGAATCCGTGGACAAGGTCTTAACCAAAAGTGTGCCTCTGTCCACCAGCAAAATGGGAACCAGTAAAAATACTGGAAAGGTAACCTGTGATGAACTAGCGTAATTGCATCACGCCAAGGAAACCGGCGATAAGCATCAGCCCGATTAGCTTTTCGGCTCTGGTGCAACACTTCCCACACACACACACACACACACACACACATACACACACATACACACACACATACACACACACACACCTCACCCCCACTCAAAAAAAAAAAAAAAAAAAGAAAACAGTGGTGCAGTGGTTAACACACCCACCTCATAGCAAGAAGGCCCTGGGTTCAATGTTTCTGGTCTCATACGTTTCTGTGTGGGGTTTACATGTTTATCCCGTGCTTGCATTGGTTTCCTTTGGGTACTCCAGTTTCCTCCCACAGTAGAAATCACACGCACAGTCGGCTAATCAGCAGTTCCAATTCGCCCCTAGGTGTGAGATTGAATGTGAATGGTTGTATGTGTGTTGGCCTGCGATGGCCTGGAGAGCTGTTCATGTTGGACGCCAAGATGAACGCCAGCCTTGCTGCAACCCTAATTGGGAATGAGTGGCTTAAAAAAGGAACAAATGAATGGATGTACATTTTTTGTCCATTATAGCAAAGCGATGTACAGTACCCAAAGGAAACCCTCACTAGTACAAGGAGATCATGAAAATTTATATAGTAATATCCAAGCCCAGTACCTGAACCCAGGACCTTCTTGCTGTTAGCCATTACATCACTGTGCTGCCCATGATGAAGTTCTGATAAATCAAATCAAATTAGTGTAAACAATGTTTGGTAGAATTAATTGCATTTCCTGTGACTTTACCTTCCACATTTAAAGCTACCTGTCCTGCAGGTGTACTGCCTTACAAACGCAGATTTTTTTTTATGCGGGGTCATCAAAATGCTAACAATGTTTGTTGCAAACCGTGATGTGCTTGAACAGCGCCAGGTTTCCATTGTGCCTTTCACTTGTCCTTTTTGCCATTCCCGCAGCTTGTATTATTGTACTTTTATTGTACTTACTGCTTTCTTTCTCCCTGTCCTCACCCTGAATATAAAGCTGGCTCCAGCCACCTCAAGTGCCAATCATGGCTATTGTTTGGGCTTACACTTTCTCTAGAGAAATTTCAACCTGCAATTACCGACCAAACACTTTCTAGCGGTAACACTTCCCAAATCTCTAAGAACTCCCAGCGCAGCAGCAGTGATCGTCTACATGTCTAAACCTGCATTAGTAAGGATTTCTTTTTGTACTCAGTAAATGATATTAAAACCTCCAGCAAAATGGAATTACGTTTGCTTTTCCTCCACAGAACTGCTCGTTTTTATCTCATACAAGCAGGTGGTAGTCATAAAAGCATATGTTCACTTACAATTATTCATTCATTCATTCATTTTCTGAACTGCGTAATCCTAATTAGGGTCACTGGGAGGCTGGTGCCCATCTCAGCCGACTCTGGGCAAGGGCAGAGTACACCCTGGACAGCTCACCAGATAATCACAGGACAGAAACATGCTGACAAATATGCAGCTACTCTTGACGAAAGTCAGCAATAGTTCTTTTACATGAACTTCTCACCATAGACAGTGAGGGACATGGCCGGCCTTTGATAACCCAGTTAGCTGCACTGGAGGAGGGGGCAGTGACAACCCGTTGAGAGTGGGGCTTGAACCACCTCCCTTGAAATCAGTGATTCGGCATCTTTGCCACCAGGCCAGGCATTGACTGCCTCCTGGAGTGGTTCTGCTGGGTCTCCTTAACATATATTATTTTCTTACTTTTTTATTCATGGATCATCCACATTCATTAATTTTCTGTCACCACTTAATCCTAATTATGGTCGCGGGGAGGCTGGTGCCCACCCCAGCTAACTCCGGGTGAGGGCAGAGTACACCCTGGACAGCTCACCAGGCCATCTCACTTGTTGAGGGTGGGGCTTGAACCCCCAACCTTAGGATCAGTTATCCAGCACCTTTACTACCAGGCTACCACTGCCCTTGAATCATGCACATGTGTCTCTTAAAAATATCCTTTACATGTTGGAATTTTGCAGCACAGCTGGCCCTTGTTCTGTCCAATTCACATTTATATGCATCTACATGTTTTACATGTTTGTGTAAAAGAAAATTGAAAAAGCATTTGTAAGTGCATCCATTCCACAAGAACAGCAAAAACATTCTCTGCAGATTCTCAGCACAGCATCCATTAAGGGGAAAAAAAAAAAAAAAAAGCATAGTCCCAGCAAAATTTTATCCATTGCAGCACATTATTAGACTATCATTAGCATGTAGTCATCATGCACATATATTTGTTCTTGTGGAGAGTCCAAACTGAACATACATAATACAGGAAATTACGAGTTTGAACTTGGCAAAGGTTTGCATCCTCCCAGTGCTTTTGTTTTAAAAATCCAGAATTAATAAAATTCAGTTAATGGCGAATAAGAAGTTAAGGAAATTAACAAAAATATAATTCCTCGAACGTACACAATGGAAAGAAATGTAGTAAGTCTCATGGGTTAAAGGTGCTAAATTGACCATGAGGTGTTCATGGTGTTATACTTTCTGGCTCCTATCCAAGCACATCAACAATAGCCAATTACAGGTATGGGTGAGATTGTCAAAAATTATCCTCTCCACCAAATGCGTTCCACTGGCCTGTGATGTAACATCAGCAGCATCCGAACTATAGTCAGTCTTCATGCTCCGCATTTGTAAGCTGTAGTATAACATGCAAAAAATGGCTTGAGGGTAATAACTGTCTAAAATGGGGTTTATATTAAAAGAAAATTCAAAGATGGGAAAATTTAATACAAGGAGGAAATGAATTTAGAGTTGGAATGTTCCTCTTGGGGATCTGCTGTAGTGTATAAATGGAATCTGGGTCTGATCACAAAACTGGTACATTTTCCAACTACCCAACTTCAAAATTGAATAAATATTACCATTTCTATGTTTATTTGGGAACAAATCCATCAAAAATCTTTAGTACATGCCTGCGAGATAAAATCAGTTCAAAATATGTTCATATATGTGAAATAATTCAAATACTTCCTAGTTTACACCTTTTCATAAGAGAACGACCGCATTATTTTCAAGTCCAATTGAGCCTCTTCTAAGGTCTCCACAGGTCCAATAACCCCATGAATCAGAGCACAGGTGCACTATGAACCCCTGAATCTGCATGTATGTGGCAAAATTGGTAAATAAGCACCAGACTTAAAATGGAATCGATTATATACGTGATTTTTCCTATCCATGTTCCATGGTGTATCTTGTGCTCCCACCAATTACTGATGGATCGGCATTCATTGACTTTCGATAATAAAGAAAATTCGAACATGTCAAGCATTATTCATTGGCACAGAGTAACTAATTATATAAGTATTATCTAAAGCTATTCTTTGTGAATAGAAGGCTGTTCATTCTGTCCATGCTAAATACTGACTTTGAATCATCCTACTGACAATTTGATGATGATGCTTCTCCAAGGAATATTATCCTGCATCTACCAGGATTTAATGCATATTGGCCTAATACATAAAAAAAAATGGGGGAAAACTATTTTTTTCTAAAACTGCAGAAAACGTAGGGCAGTGATGGCCTGGTGGTAAAGGTGCTGGATCACTGATCCTAAGGTTGAGGGTTCAAGCCCGACTCTCAACAGGCTGTCACCCCCCAAGTGCAGCTAACTGGGTTATCAAAGACCAGCCATGTCTCTCATTGTCTATGGTGAGAGGTTCATGTAAAATAACCATTGCTGACCTTTGTCAAGAGTAGCTGCAAAGCTGTTGGCATGTTTCAACCCTGTGATGGCCTGGCAAGCAGTCCAGGGTGTACTCTCCCCTTGCCCAGAATCGGCTGGGATGGGTGCTAGCCTCCCCATGACCCTAATTAGGATTAAGCAGTTCCAGAAAATGAATGAATGAATGAATGCAGGAAATGTAAAAGGCCACTGTCACACATTTCAGAACCAGTTTCATGATTAGACCCATATGCCGTATTCGATGTAATAAGCGTCCTGCTCAACAGTCCAACAATCTCAAAACAAGCCAACAGTCAACTCTCCTTCACACATGTGTCAAACAGGAAGTTTAGGTAACGTTCAGCTGCGTCATCCCTCCTAGCCAATGGGAGGTCAGCGGGGCGGGATGCTGGGAGAAAGCCAATGAGAGAACAACTCGCGCATCATGTGACATTTTGATTGGCACGTTTGAATTTTGAATGGCACATTTTGTAAGAGGAGGTTGTTTTCGTATCCCGGGGACGAAAACTTAGGAAAATGTTTTTCGTAACCTGGAATTTTCATACCCATGGGGTTTCGTAAGTAGGGTGCCGACTATATATATAAATCCATATACTGTACTATATATAAAGCACTGAATTATTTAAATGGCTTGCTTTATATTCCAAATCTAGCCAATACCATTTTATCACAGAAAGCCATGTTCACTATTGCTTTAAAGTAAACATAATTATTGAAATTCACATACTACTGTTAGCAAGCCTCAAATCCCCATGCAGCTAACAAGGCTAGCAAGCTAACGCTGGTTGTATTATTCAGCTGAAAAACGTAAGGTTCATCGCAAAGAAGAAGTAGGACAGCAAAAGCACTTTCAACCACTCATAGTATGAGCAAATTTCACATTTTTATAGTAGTATAACTTGGCTGTTAATGGCCTAATGGATAAAACAAATGGTAGTGAACAATTCTGTACAGCTGAACACCACAAAACCAGCTCAGATACTGGCGCTGTGCAGTTGTGTGCATGACGGGAATGGGAGGAGAGATTGAAAAGTTAAAAAAAAAACTCATTGCTTGTACTTTACCTACTTCACCACTACAGCTGTAATATCAACTGTACTCAATGATGCATCTTAAATACAGCTATCTATCTATCTATCTATCTATCTATCTATATATATATATATATATATATATATATATATATATATATATATATATATGTATGTATATATATATATATATATATGTATGTATATATATATATATATATATATATATATATATATATATATATATATATATATATATATATATATATATATATATATATATATATATATATATATATATATATATATATATATATATATATATGTATGTATATATGTATGTATGTATATATATATATATATATATATGTATGTATATATGTATGTATGTATATATATATATATATATATATATATATATATATATATATATATATATGTATATATATATATATATATATATATATATATATATATATATATATATATATATATATATATATATATATATATATATATATATATATATATATATATATATATATATATATATATAATATGTATTTATATTAAATGTTTTAGCATTTTAATATGACAGCTGCACTGTAGTTCAGGTACAAACCCTGAGCATAATTTCCAAAGAATGCTCAAGCACTGCAAATGTGGCTTTCAACACACCACAGCTTGTGTTTTGGCAGCAAGGCCTTTTTCCCGGCTTATATGACTTTTTATCCGGCTTTCAGACAGACATTCCTGCCAGAACCAGACCTGCTGAATCATACTCCTTCCTTTTTCCACTGTACAAAAATGTTCACCAAGCCCTAACACTGCATCCACATGGCTTCTGGTTTCTTCGCGGTGTGAACACAAGAGTCATTAATCTCAACTTTCCTTAAGCTTCCTTTCACTTCAATGCTTAGGATGAAGAAAAACAGGATCTCCTGATTAAGCTCCCTGAATGAAATGTAATTTTCAGTAAAAATTTTATTGCTACCATACCTTGCTCTTCCTTATTCACACCAATTTAATTCAGAATGCCACGTTTTTTTTTAAAGAATTGAGGGAAAATGTAGCAAGAAAAGAGCTTCCCCTTTGTGATACGCTGATAGGTTACTACACATGGTGTTATTATATAATCTTTCCTCTCACTCTCCCGTCCTGCCACGGCGTATGTGCAGTCTGAGAAAAGATGGCATGGAGTTTTGAGATGAACGCAGAAATGACGTTGGTGGAAGAATCAGGAATCAGTTTACTTTACTCCTCAAGACTGTTGTTTATCTTGGATGAACATGAATCTCTACCCCAGGTGACAAATGCAGGTCTGATTCTATCTTCTGCAATACACGATCACAAATAACCCTGAATCTGAGAGCGTTGTGACTACAATTTGAAACATATACCTGTATTTCATAATACTCTATTCCCTGCACGGTGCTTTCCATCTTGATGAATCAAATAGATCTATATCACCGGCGGTCCTTCAAAGAATTGAAATAGCCTTCTTTTGCTTCTCATGACTTTTTTTCTGGCCTGTTCATTCTGTCCCAGAAGATTTTTTTTTTTTTTTTTTTGGGAGGGAAAGTAGTGAAAGGTTATAGCCTTGTCTGAGACATATAACAATTTATAGCAGCTTAGGTCCCTCCTGCATGTTATAATATATGATCTACAGCCATCTCCTGCAGACCACAGCAGTTCATTGTGCCAAAATGTTGAGGGCCGTTTGAATGAAACAAAGGGCCCACACTGGCCAGTTCAGAAAATAATTTGCAGTATATTTCACAATAAAATCTTTATAGACACTGAAATCATCTGTTTAGGTTATAGCCCCTTCTGAGTCTGATGGAAAAAATACTAATAAAAAAAAAAAAAATTGTTGACTCAGGAATAGAACCTAGGAACGGAAATGTCAACTCGGAGTAGTGGACACTCATAACAGATGGATGCCAATTTGTCAGTTGAGTAACACAGATCCAATGCTCCTGGTCTAGTCTTAGTTTATAAGCATGTTGGGATTCCTCTGGGTTTTCTGGTTTCTTCTACACTCATTAAGTTTGCAGACTGGCCACATTCATTCGTAGTGTGTGTGTGTGTGTGTGTGTGTATGTGTGTGTGTGTGTGTGTGTGTGTGTGTGTGTGTGTGTTGAATTGCAATGAGGAGGTGTCCTGTCCAGGGTGTAGTCTCACATCATGCCTGCAGTGTTCCCTGGAAAGGCAACCCTAACCTATATGAGACATTTACGGACAATGAATGAATAAACAAATCAATAAATAAAGTTTGTATTTTGTAAATTGTTCTGATATTATCAGAGTATAGACCCAGAGAATGGCGAAGTGGTATCATTCATTTTCTTTATCATTCATTTCATTTCAACTTAATTCTAATTAGGATGGCAGCCGACTCTGGGCGAGGGCAGAGTATACCCTGGACAGCTCGCCAGGCCATCGCAGGGCAGAAACATGCTGACGGCTGTGCAGCTACTCTTGTCGAAAGTCAGCAATGGTTCATTTACATGAATCTCGCACCATAGACAGTGAGAGACATGGCCGGCCTTTGATATTCTAGTTAGCTGTGCTTGGGGGACGGTGACAATTTGGTGAGAGTGGGGCTTGAACCCCGAACCACCAGGACACCACTGCCAAGCAAAGTAGCACATGTTGATAAATCTTTCAGCAATAACATTGAAAAAAAAAAAAAAAAGATTTCTCTTTACAATATCACTTCTCCGGCAACTGTTATGGTCTGGTGATGGCGGGCTTTTCAGGTGGTTCCCCGCCTTCGCTCAGTGTCTTTTGAGATAGCCTCACTGTGACCCTAGTTGTTTTAATCGGTTCAGCAAATGATGAGTGCAGTGCTTGTGTAGGTTTCGTTTGAGGCTACAGGTTTTCCCACAATCCAAAGCCATGCACATTGGGCGAATTTTGTATTCTCAATTACACCTATGTGTGAATATGAGCGTGTGGCTCCATGTTGGTTCTGCAGTGTTCTGGAGACCTGGTCAGAGTGTACATTCCTCCACTCAGAATTGGCTGGTAAAGGCCCAACCTCCTCACAGCATAACAAGTAATGATTACAAAGGATTAGGATAAATTCTCCACACTATTTCTGTAGAAATTGTATCGAGAGAACTCATTCATTCCTTTTTATGAACCGTTAAATCTTAATCAGGGTCACATGAAGGCTGGCGCCCATCTCGGCAAGGGTGGAATACACCCTGGAGAGCTCGCCAGAGCATAGCAGGGAAGAAACACACTGACAGCATGCTGGTGTGACCTACTTTTTTTCGAAATGACAGCAGTGATTCTTTTACATGCCTCTCACCAAAGACAATAAGAGACATGACTGGCCTTTGATAACCCAATTACCCACACAGGGGGATAGTGGTCACAACTCGGTGACAGTGGGCTTACAGTCCACAAGTGGTACCTCACATTACAAAAGCTACCTCACCTTATGAAATTAATCCGTTCCAGCGCCTTTTTCTTAACCTGGATTTTTCATTAATTGAACGGCATTTTACATGTAAAACATGTGATTCGTTCCAAGGCCTCCAATACTACCCCCTAAACCCTTTAAAAATTATAAAAGTATACCTTTGAAGACCTCCTTCTGCTTCAATATCGTACCGATGGTAGACAGGATTGGCCATATTCCTTTGCGATATCACTCAACCGTATGCCACGAGCCCACTTCTTCTTTTCACTCGCACCGGAAATCACACATATGTGTGTGTGTGTGTGTGTGTGTGTGTGTGTGTGTGTGTGTGTGTGTGTGTGTGTGTGTGTGTGTGTGTGTGTGTGTGTGTGTGCGCGTGTGTTGACCGTGTCTTCTTAGCAGAGTACAAATGTTTATGGAAGGTTAAAAGCCTGAGTCAAGAAATAAAGCAAGAAATTCATGAAACAACAGTAACTCTGTCCTTTACACGAAAAACATTATGGGAGATGCAGCTCTATAACAGCCAATGAGAGGGAGCTGAGTCATCCCTCCTAGCCAATGGAGGCCAGCGGGACGGGATGTTGGGAGATATCCAATGGGAGGGAGCTGTGTCATCCTTTCTAGCCGATGGGACGCCAGCGGGGCAGGATGTTTTTGAGATAGCCAATGGGAGGTAGTTGTGTCATCCCTCCTAGCCAATGGGAGCTCAGCGGGGTGGGATGTTTGAAGATAGTCAATGGGAGAGCAGCTCGTGCATTGTTTGAATGTTTGAATGTCGCGTTTTAATGTTTGAATGGAGCGTTTGAATGTTTAAATGAAGCGTTTGGTGCTTTTCTTAAGGAGAACTTGTTTCATATACAGAGACAAAAAATTTTAGAAAATGTTTTTTCGTAACCTGGATTTTTCATTTGTTGGGACTATCGTAAGGTGAGGAACCACTGTATTAGTAAACCAGCACTACAACCACTAAGCCACCGCTGCCTTGTATAGAGAGCCTTGAGTAGGAAATGCATTTTAATTCCAGGATTTCAAGGGTTAATTAAAAAACACACAAAAGGCAAAACAGTGAAATTTAGTTCAGAAACACACAGTTCTATCAATAAGGAGTGGGTGCAGGTGATAATAGTAGAACTTGCCCAGGTATGGACGGATCAGGACAAAAAAATCCAACAATAATATGATGTACCGTATATAAAATACGCATTTCTTGTATTAAGGAAACATTTTTAATATTTAAGTGCTTGTGTAAAATTCACCGGCAGTTGGGTGTATGGTATGGGAAGTAAATCCAATTCAAGCTCATTTTGATTCACCCCAAAGGATGATATCTAATTTTTGTCCCACTCCGGGGAAAAGAGAAAATGAAAATTTATTACAGAAAAATATCAGTCAGTTATTTAATCTTGGAAAACATACTGTCACTAATGCAATTACCGTGCGATATATAACCTAGTATGGTTGCCAAGGCAACGTGTTATTACTTTTGCACTTGCCTCATTGAAGGCTGCCAGTTCACATCTTTTGTGCTGCATTCAAAGAGCCCGCACGTCTTCCGAAGCTATACGATTTAATTTAATATTTTAGGCGTTCTGTTTTTTTTTAGGTATTGGAAAAATGTAATCTGATGCTATAGAGGTGTTTTTCACTGAAGGCGCTACCATGATATGGAAGGAATACAAAAGGCTGGTCCCCTGAAGTGTGTGCAATCTGAGATACACATTTACCATGACAAGCATCCTTCTAAATAAAGTACTCTCCAGTGCATGACACTACTGCGCACCCAAACAAAGGCAGGTCTATTTCATAGCCATTCCCCCACATGTAATAGCTCCGATAACATAGCTGGAGATATTTGTGTCCTGATATTGAAGGTGGGTTTCTTCACCATCATATAAAATGAAAAGCAGCATTAGGGTTCAAGTCCCAGGCTTGATCTTCGTTTCCCTTCAGCTGTTCACTTTCAGGGGTCGCCACAGCAAATCATTGCATATTCGATTTGGAATAGATTTTTACTATTTAGATTTTATTAGATTTGACACAACCCCTTAGCAAGACGCGGAAACACGCTGACAGCTATGCAGCTACTCTTTACGAAAGTCAGCAATGGTTCGTTTACATGCCTCATAGACAGTGAGAGACATGACCCGCCTTTGCTAATCCAGTTAGCTGTACTGGGGGAACAATGACAACCTTGTGGAGAGTGGGACTTGAACCCCCAACCCTATGATCAGCGATCCAGCATCTTTTACCACTAGCCCACCACTGCCCTTCAATTCCCAGGCTTGATGAAGGCTGCATATTCTTCCCGTGCCTGCACGGGTTTCCTCATAGCATTCCAGTTTTCTCTAAAAGTACAAAAACATGCTATGAGAATAAGGCTAATCAGCTGTTGCAAAAGAGAGTGTGAATGATTATGTGTGTGTTAGCCCAGCAATGGTCTGGTGAGCCGTTCAGGGTATACCCGGCATTCACCCAGAATTGGCAAAGATAGGCTCCAACCTCCCCATAATGTTAGTATTAATTGATACTTTAAATGAATAAATGTATGAGCTTGGAAAGGCAGAATCGTTGACCTTCACAATGCCACAATTGTAGTGCTTCTGTAATTGAGCATTTAGCTTCAAAAGCTAAAGTTTGGTTACGACTGAAGGAAACTCCTCAGTGGTGGCCTGAAACCATAACACACGGTCCAGCTGGGTTACAGCCTGAGGCCTGTCTCTGTCACTCCCTAACCGCCTACTCTCACAGACCTCCATGACTATAACAGGAATTAAACTGGAAAGATTTCTCTAGCCTTGCGCCAGCACACATCAGCACATTTGGTTTGAACCAGTTTTTCTTCTAAAAAATCCACCCAAGCTACTGAGTCTTCACTGTCTCACAGCAAGAAGGGCCTGAGTTTGAGTCCCAGGCTCTGGCGTTCCTGTATACATTTTCACATGCTTCCATTGGTCTCATCCAAGTACTCTAGTTTTCTCCGTGTGTGTGTGTGTGTGTGTGTGTGTGTGTGTGTGTGTGTGTGTGTGTGTGTGTGTGTGTGTGTGTGTGTGTGTGTTGACTATGTGATTGACTGGCTAGGTGTTCAGGGTGTACCCCACCTTCACCCAGTGTTGTCTGACCCTAATTCTGGAAGGATTCAGCGACTCAACAAATGAGTGAAAGAGAGAGAGAGAAGAGTGACTGAGGCTATAAATCTGTAAATAGCATTCAGATGATATTGTACTTTATAATTATATAATTGTAAAGCCATACAGATGTTCATCTGAATAAATAGCTCAATAGAGAAGGTATCACATGGTTTATATTATTATTGATTGTGAACCACTCAGATTTTTTTTTTTTAATTGTAATTAAAAGATTGTGTTGCTTCATCATAGCAGAGAACATGCATTATAGAGAATGTATTTTATATGTGTCACCTACACCACCCCTCATTTAAAATTCACATGATACAGTTCTGGATTGAGTGTCAGTCACAGTGAAAAGGGTGAATTATAGACAGCAATGCAAATAAATCAATGAAATCTTAATGTACTGTTCTGAAAAAATGCTGTGTTCTGTGTGTGGATGTGTGTGTGTGTGTGTGTGTGTGTGTGTGTGTGTGTGTGTGTGTGTCGGTGTGTTTCTGTGTGTGTGTGTGTGTGTGTGTGTGTGTGTGTGTGTGTGTGTTTCTGTGTGTGTGTGTGTGTGTGTGTGTGTGTGTGTGTGTGTGTGTGTGTGTGTGTGTGTGTGTGTGTATGTGTGTGTGTGTGTGTGTGTGTGTGTGTGTGTGTGTGTGTGTGTGTGTGTGTGTGTGTGTGTGTGTGTGTGTGGGTGTGTGTCGGTGTGTTTCTGTGTGTGTGTGTGTGTGTGTTTCTGTGTGTGTGTGTGTGTGTGTGTGTGTGTGCACGTGTGTGTGTGTGTGTGTGTGTGTGTGTATGCGTGTGTGTGCCTTGGCGTGTGTGTGTGTGTGTGTGTGTGTGTGTGTGTGTGTCTGTGTGTGTGTGTGTGTGTGTGTTTGTGTTTCTGTGCCTCTGTGTGTGTGTGTGTGTGTGTGTGTGTGTGTGTGTGTGTGTGTGTGTCTCTCTGTGCGTGTATGTGCGTGTGTGTGTGTGTGTGTGGATGTGTGTGTGTGTGTGTGTGTGTGTGTGTGTGTGTGTGTGTGTGTGTGTGTGTGGGTGTGTGTGTGTGTGTGTGTGTGTGTGTGTGTTTGTGTTTCTGTGCCTCTGTGTGTGTGTGTGTGTGTGTGTGTGTGTGTGTGTGTGTGTGTGTGTGTGTGTCTCTCTGTGCGTGTATGTGTGTGTGTGTGTGTGTGTGTATGTGTGTGTGTGTGTATGTGTGTGTGTGTGTGTGTGTGTGTGTGTGTGTGTGTGTGAGTGTTGGTCTGCGAAGTTTGATGAGGATTTTGCTAAAGCAGCAACACCTAAGGCCTAATGCAGGAGTGTACAGACCTGTCTGCAATGGGCCGATGTGGCTGCAGGATTTCACTTCAATCAAGCAGTAGCCACGACTTGCACCTGTGTAAACAGAAAGAGATTTGTCTGTGTGCTCCACTGTTTGCATGCTGCCAAACCAGAAGTCAGTCCTGTGCCGTCTTGGTGAGACCAGTTTAATGTTGGAAGACGGCAACAGCCTCACTGCGATGCTGATTGCTTTAATCGGTTCGTTATAGGATGAGCACTGTGGTGTAGTTTTCAACATTACCATCTGACAGCAAGAGGGTCCTGAGTTCAAGGTGTTGCATTTGAAGTGCACATTAGTTCGGGCTTGTACCTAGGTGTGAATATGAATGTGTGGTTCTGTGTCTGTGTTGGTTCTGCAGTGATCTGGAGACCTGATCAGAGTGCACATGCCTTCACTCAGAGTTGGCTGGTAAAGGCCCAACCTCCCCATTCCTTAACAATTAATGATTGCAAAGGATTAGGACAAATTCTCCATATAGAGTGCAATCAATCATTCGTTTTATGAACTGTTAAATCATAAATAGGGACGCAGGGAGGCTGGTGCGGAATACACCCTGGACAGCTCACAAGGCCATCACAGGGCAGAAATAAGCTGATGCTTTTAATGTTGAGATGTAGTTTGTTTGTTGTTTGGTGTAGAAAATTATGAAAGGTGGGGCAGTGGTGGCCTGGTGGTAAGGTGCTGGATTACTGAGCCCAAGGTTGGGGGTTCAAGTCCCACTATCAACGGGTTGCTGCTACTGTCTCTTCAGTGCAGATAACTGGGTTATCAAAGGGCAGCCATGTTTCTCACTGCCTATAGCAAGAAAAGAACCATTGCGGACTTTGGTCAAGAGTAATCTGCATACCCGTCATTGTGCTTCTGCACTGCGATGGCTTGGTGAGCTGTCCAGAGCGTGTCGCCTTCCCCAGAGTTGGCTGAAATCGGGTCTCCCCCAACCCTAATTAGGATTAAAGGGTTCAGAAAATGAATGAATGAATGTTGAACAATACTCAAATGATGTATACAGTCAGCCCCCTACTTACGAAACCCCTTTGGGTACGAAAATTCCGGGTTACGAAAAACATTTTCCTAAGTTTTCGTCCCCGGGATACAAAAACAACCTCCTCTTACGAAAAGCGCCAAATCTGCCATTCAAAATTCAAATGCACCAATCAAAATTTCACACGATGCACGAGTTGCTCTCTCATTGACTGTCTCCCAACATCCTGCCCCGTTGGCCTCCCATTGGCTAGGAGGGATGACGCAGCTGAACGTTACCTAAACTTCCTGTTTGTCACACACGTGAAGGAGAGTTGACTGTTGGCATGTTTTGAGATTGATCATGCAGCATTATAATTCATTATCGCCAAAACCCCTCTACAATCGATATTGAACCAGAAGGAGACCTTAAAGCGGAAATACAGTGACGGAGGCAATTATTTTGGCACGATATTAAAACAGAGTGCTCTGTGGGAGAAGACCTCCAATCTCACAAGGAATCAAGTTAATATTGAATGAGGACCTCTGATCTTTCAAACAGGTACTGTAATTCCGCTTTAAATAAAACATCCCGTCCATTTAAACATTTAAATAGAATTGTTCCGTCAGCTGCGTGTTTTGTGAGAGAGAGAGAGAGAGAGAGAGCACAGAGAGAGAGAGAGAGAGAGCATGTGTGTGTGTGTGTGTGTGTGTGTGAGAGAGAGAGAGAGAGAGAGCATGTGTGTGTGTGTGTGTGTGTGTGTGTGTGTGTGTGTGAGAGAGAGAGAGAGAGAGCGAGAGAGAGAGAAGGAGGCTCAACTCTTTAGTTTTTAATTTAGTTTTTAAGTTGTTTAATTCAGTAAATGTTTAATAAATGTGGCGCATGTGACCTCCGATCCCTCAAGGAATCAAGTTAAAGTTGAGTTTGGACCTCCAATCTGTCAAGCAGGGAATGCGCTTTGAATTCCCCATCTTAAAATTCTCCGGCGTCCTGCTTGTGGGCATGGCCCGCAGCGCCACAATAACCATTTAATGTGTGTACTGTATTGTGTGTGTGTGTGTGTGTGTGTGTGTGTGTGTGTGTGTGTGAGAGAGAGAGAGAGAGAGAGAGAGAGAGAGAGAGAGAGACAGGTGTGTGTGTGTGTGTGTGTGTGTGTGTGTGTGTGTGTGTGTGTTAATAAAAAAATGTTTAATAATGGTTTAATTAAATGGTTTAATAAATAAATTTCTTTTACTTTTAACATATATTTCAAACAAAATTGCTGTACTTTTATCATTTTTAAAGGGTTTATGGGGTAGTCTTGGGAGCCTTGGACCAAATCAGGCATTTTATATGTAAAATGTGCCCCCTACTTACGAAAATCTCGCGTTACAAAAAAGGCTCTGGAACGGATTAATTTCGTAAGTAGGGAGCCGACTGTATATCATTTTAAATATTTTGTTCTTCCTAAATTTCATCTATGCAGAGTTTCATTCATCCATTCATGTTCTGAACTGTTTAATTCTAATTAGGTTCACAGGGAAGTCGGTGCCCATCTCAGCCGACTTGCAGCGAGGGCAAACTACACGCTGTATGGCTTGCGAGGCCATCGCAGGGCAGAAACACAGCTCCTCATGTCGAAAGTCAGCAATGGTTCTCTCACATGAACCTCACGCCATAGACAGTGAGAGACATGGCTGGCCTTTGATAACCCAGTTAGCGGCGTTGGGGGGACAATGACAACCCGTTGACTGTGGGGCTTGAACCCCCAAAGTTGGGATGAGTGATCTAGCACCTTTACCACCAGATCACCACTGCCAACATTTATTTATTTATTTATTTGTCTTTTGTAAGCACTTCATGTTGATAAAGGTCATGGTGGATCCCAGGGTTATGGGACAGGAAATGGAAATAAACCAGTCCACTGATCACATTCTGTACATTCATATTCTCTGGAGGCAATTTTTTCAAGCTAAACATTCAGTATCATGTGTTTGAGAGGATGGTGTCAAGCAGTAAACCTGGAGGAAACCCATCAGAGACCAGGTAATGTTCAAAACGCGACACAAACACTAAACGGATTTATGCACGAACTGGGGAATCCAGGAGCAGGAAGACGCATCACGCATCAGTTCGTACACGGGTTTCTACTCGTCTCCTGCTCTGGAATCAAAATTAAATTAATAGCTAAGGGGTGGAAGATACGGGTGCATGTCTACCTCACAGCAAGAAGGCATGGGTTTGATTCCCAATCTCAGGTGTTTCTGTGTTTAGGTTGTTTGTTCTTTCCGTGCTTGGATGGGTTTCCTCTAGATCATACGGTTTCCTCCCATTATCCAAAAACATGCACAGTAGTTGACTTCGCTGATCCATATCACCCCTAGGTGTGAGTGTGAATGGTTTTCTGAGTGTGTGTGTGTGTGTGTGTGTGTGTGTGTGTGTGTGTGTGTGTGTGTGTGTGTGTGTGTGTGTAATTGCCTTGCAATGGTCTGGCAAACTGTCCAGGATGAACACCGCCCCCCCACCTCACTGAAAGATGGTTGAGATAGGCGCCAGCCTCCCAGAAACCATAAGTAAGAGTACACAATTTAGAAAATGAATTAATTATATGTGAGGCGCTCGTGACACACGGAGCTCGTGAGACAAAGCGCTGCTTATCTGGACTTCCGATTTTTCAAGTGAGCAAGTGAAGGCTGAATACTAAATAAGTATTCAATGTACACTTGCTCACTTGAAAGTTTGGAAGTCCAGATAAGCCGGGCATTGTCTCAGAAGCACCATACGTCAATTGCGACAAGCGCCTCCATTCAGTGGAGCGCTTCACATATAAGGTATGTAGTTACCTCTTGAGTGAGGAATGGGATATACAGGGATCCCTCACATTCCGCGATTAATGGGGACCAAGACCCCCCCCGAACGACCGCCGATTGTGGCGAAGTGGGATCGACCCCCCTGACTGGCGTATATGTACATGTACATGTATATGTGTATATAATATCAATAAATACATATTCAACACTATAAATGCTTATAATAACAATTAAACATTCAAAAATAATGCATAAGATGTAAATAAAATATAAATACACACACACACAGATGCAGGCGTGTGCACAAATGCACATCTCATATAAAACTGTAAGTAGTTTTGTTGTGGGTTTTTTTTTTTTTTTTTTTTTTTTAATGTTTTTGGTTTCTTTTGGTTTTTTTTTGCATAATTGGTCTTGTTTCGTGGCATTTTCCTTAACCTTTTTTTTTAAATTTTTCGATGAATATTTTTGAAAAACTCGCATTGCACTAAAGCCGCAGAACCTGAAGCACGAAGTAGCGAGAGATCACTGTAGTTCAATGCACCTTTACAGGCACTAGAAGCAACCTGAGGGATTCTGGGTAATACTTTGAATAATGACTAAATGATGCCTTGGCAACAGGAAGTGAGGCTGACAAGAATGAATAGCCCACTCACGTTCATTAGGGACTTCCTTGCCTATTTCAACCAGTTTCTACGGTTTAATATCGCCTTGGGTGTATTAAGCGTTACATTTTTTGCAGAAATGCAGCAAGGGTGAGATGTTTTTGCATCAAAGTGAATCAGGAAGGTCTTCGGGTGTACGAGTGTAGACGCTTGACGTTAAAGAAAGTATTTCAGGTCCAAAGGAAAAAAAAACTGAAATCGACAAATAGTCAATAACGAGTTAATTTAATAATGCGTAAACAGCAGCGATCATGAAAAGCAATATAGCAACCACTTGGGAAACCCCTCAGCAGAAACTGCTGGAGAGAGCCAAGGACGTGACTAAATGCCCCTGACCCAGATATAAAAGTAGTACAGGCTCCAGCATGGCGCTCCCACCACCCGAGGCATTATCCTGACAGAAATCAGCATGTCTGCCTCTCGTCACTCATTTCGCTGGCTTTCATTGACTTTGCATGGTTTCTTGTCACTCATCGCTTCCTGTAGGACGCCCCTTTACTCTCGATGTCGCCAGACTTTAGCGGTCGGTCCTGACAATCACTCCGCTGCTACTCAATCTAAAGCTGGTAAACAGGTCACCGAATGAATATTCACTACGAAAATCCACAATAAATATCTGAACGCGGTGTCTGGATCTGCAGTAAGGATTCTGAAGCAATGTTGAGGAACGTTTCTCAATTTAATTGCATTGAGTGCCGTACCGTTCTCACATCCTGCTGGTCTCTTTCCCGCGAGTCTGTCATATCTGTTCCCCATCGTCCATTTATCTTAATATTTCCCCAAAAGCATGAAGAATGACAAAAGGGTTTAAGTTTACATGATTCATTCGTGTGTGACTGACATGCACAGCAGACCCCCGATCCCATTGTGCGTCGAAGCTTTTGACGCCTACAAAGTCCATTACTGAAAAGAGCCAGTGCATTAAAATGCTGAAGGAGTATCATGAGGAATGAATGGGCATGGTGGTCCTCTTGTTTTCTTTTCCACCCGTAACCTCGATGTGTACAACCGGGCAGCATTCACAACAAAGAGCGCACTGTTTCAGGCTCAAGGTGTAAGCGCAGCACATACTTATTCTTGCAAGCTCTGTGAAAATGCTCTCTCTCTCTCTCTCTCTCTCTCTCTCTCTCTCTCTCTCTCCCAATCTCTCTCTTTCTCCCTCTCTCTCTCCCACCCTCTCTCTCTCTCTCTCTCTCCACCCTCTCTCTCTCTCTCTATACCTCTCCCCATCTCTCTCTTTCTCCCTCTCTCTCTCTCTCTCTCTCTCTCTCTCTCTATCTCTCTCTCTCGTTCTCTCTCTCTCTCTCTCTCTCTCTCTCTCTTTCTCTCTCTCTCTCTCTCTTCTCTCTCTCTCTCTCTCTCTGTCTCTCTCTCTCTCTCTCTCTCTCTCTCTCTCTCTCTGTCTCTCTCTCTCTCTTTATCTCTTTCTCTCTCTCTCTTTATCTCTCTCTCTCTCTCTCTCTCTATCTATCTATCTAGCTATCTATCTATTTCTCCCTGTCCATCTCTCTCTCTTTCTCTCTCTTTGTCTCTCTCTCACACCTTCTCTGCCCCCCCCCTCTCTCTTTCTGTTCTCTCTCTCTCTCTCTCTTTGAGAAAAAAATGCCTGAAACACATTATACACACTTCCATGTGGTGTTTGGTGGAAATTACAGTGAGTAAGCTTTGCGTGCTGTTGAAGGACGCAGGAACACGACTGTTGTTAATTATGTCACTACAGAAACGGAATAAAACTTCCCAACTTCCATAAAAAGTCCAATCAGGGTGTCTCTAATAAGCCTGATGTCCCACCATGACTTAAGAAACTGAAAGACCGCTATCCAAAGCTTCTGCAAGCCTCAATGACTCATATATGCCTCTGAGAACATCAGACCAGTATATTTATAGCGTTTCCACTTCGAATCATCTGGGTGGTAGATTTGCGATGCGGCCCAGCAATCTCTCAGTGCTCGGACCCCTGACCACTGAAGTGTAGTCTGAGAGAAAACGCTTCAGGTCACCATTACAGGCTCTGTGACATGTAATACTGTTCAGACTGATGGAATTATCGTCCTGTGTCTTCCCAGTGTCCTGAGTCTAATAGGCCAGTTAATAGGTTCAGTCTCCTGCACTGCAAAGGCATTTCTACACACATGCGATTGGTACTAAATCACTATGCCCTGAAATATTATCATCTGCTCATACCATTCTATAGCGTCCCTCATTCTTTCCCTCCACACCTCCTCTCCATCGCAGATACAGAAGGTATAGGAGGACAGTTGACCAGATGATTGTCTACCCACAATCACCCTGTCTGTCTGGGACTCCTTAAGATATGTTTATTATAAGAGCCCCCCCCCCCCCCCCCACTCTGGAGGCAGGCATCTGGCAGCACGGCACTTGAGATGTAGATGTGGCCCGCTACCCAAAAAAAAAACTATTGAGGTTATGACCTCCACCAGAATGTTTTCCCATTATCCTTAAATTAAAAAAGCATATAGACATATAGACTACTATTTTTTATTCTCTTTGCATGCATTTGAGAGTTACACATTCTACACACAGTATTCTATAATACAGTGGTACCTCAATTAACGAAATTATCCGTTCCGGAAGTGATTTCGTAACCTGAAATTTTCGTAAATTGAGCCGCATTTTACATGTAAAACGTGTGATTCGTTCCAAGGCCCCTTTAAAAATGATAAAAGCATACCTTTTAAGGTACTTACTTCATGTTGACCATGTCTTCTTAGCAGAGATATAATCTTACAAATGTTTATGCAAGGTTAAAAGCTTGAGCCGAAAAATAAAGTTGCAATGAGCACACTCGAAAAACTCATGAAACAAGCTGCTGCTCAAGGGAGCAGCGTCATCCTTCCTAGCCAATGGGAGGCCAGCAGGGTGGGATGTTGGGAGATAGCCAATGGAAGGCCAGTGGGGCGTAATGTTGGGAGATAGTCAATGGAGAGCAACTTGTGCATTGTTTGAATTTTTGAGATGGTGCTTTCGTAACGGGAACTTGTTTTGTATCCAGAGACAAAAATTTTAGGAAAATGTTTTTCGTAACCTGGATTTTTCATTTGTTGGTGCTTTCGTAAGTTGAGGTTCCACTGTATGTATGAACAACTACACTGAGCGTCCTAGACCATAGCAGGTGTTTACAACTCTAGTTCAAACGCTCTTATCCAGAGCAACAATTATCGTTTTCTTTTTAATAAAAATCAGCAATTAAAGGTTAAGGGCCCTACAGTGGTGATAGTGGGGATTAAACCACTGACTTTCAGATCAGTAACTCAGGACCTGATCCCCTAAGCCACCAGCAACCTCACCCAATCTGTATGCATTCAATTCCCCAACAGTTTAGTCCTATGAGGGTCATTCGGGGATCTGGAGGCTACAATGTCTGCGAGAAGGCAGAGTACAACCTGATCAGATCTCCAGTCCATGCCTGGGCCAACATACACATACCCACAGCCATTTACTCATGCAGGTAGGTATCCAACTGGCATAATGTGCAACTGTTTGGACTTCAGGAGGAAGCTGGAGTACCTGGAGGAAACCCACATAAACAGAAGAGAGAACATACAAAATCCCACACAGAAATGCCTGGACGTTGAAACCCAGGGCCTTCACACTATGAAACAGACATGCTGACCCCTACACCACCATTCCATCTGACTACATTCAGGTCATCCATATTCAGCTTGGTGAGTTCTATCATAGAAAATAAATACCATTAAAAACATTCTTTGATTCTCTGAACCGATAAATCCTAATTAGTGTCACGGGGAGGCTGGTTCCCATTCCAGCCAACTCCGGAGGAAGGCAGAGTACACCCAAGAGAG
>CM045734.1:51303563-51393563 GCA_024760905.1 Plotosus lineatus
TCTGGCCATTAGCATTGCTTACTGAATGAAGGAGAACAGATGCCAAACACAGGGCCAAGCACACGAGGACACGTTTGAACCATGTAGGCACGAACATATACACCATATATCATGTATATACTCATGTGGTCAAAGTGAAAATGATTGTATTGTTGGAATGGTGATTTTTAGATCAGAGCTAATTCGTGGCAATGCTACGGATATAAACGAAATTCAAACTGATTATGAGGTCATAGTTTCTGGAAATACATTTCTCTGAAGGAGTGAGGGATCCCACCACATGAACATATACTGTTATAGAAGTTCTCTTGTTTTTAGTCACTGCATACCGAGTTGAATAACACGGACTAACACCAATGGTTCATTGTGAAGTATTGAAAAAGTGCTAATGCCCCAGTTTGCGTGCAGTGCCTCCTTTTCTTCAAGAGAGAAAGAGATCTCGAAGAGGCTGCCAGCATTCCTTCGAAAGAGCAAAAAAATCCCTCTGAAAGTCAACCCTCGATGCCAAGAAGATGGAGACAGGTATTTAATTGAGCCCCAAGGACCTTGCGGTGCTACCTGATTTTGTTTTTATAGAAAGTAATGGCACAGCAAAATATATTGCAAGAGGTGTTGTTTGGGAAATAATTGGCTGCCAAATGCACTTGATTGTGAAAAAAATGAAAACCTCTCTCCATGAACACTATGTTTGATTCACAGGACTCGGAGCCAAATTAGTTTTGTTCATGCCAGTGCCCAGCGGGGAGCACATGGACAGCTGGGCGGTGTGCATTCAGTGGCTTTACATAGCCGTTATGTGTCATGAAATTCTTTAGTTTGGGCGCCAAATAGGATTGAGAACAATGATAAATTTTATTGAAAATAAAAATGTGTGCAGTGTTACTAATGTTACAAATATTGACCGATGCTTGAAGTATAATAGTATCATCATTTTGCTTATATAACTGTGTAATAGCATCATCATTTTGTTTATATAACTAAGTATGTCCTTTGTGTTCGTATGTAAATTCGTTAAAAAAGATTACAAATATTGGGGGGGGGGGCGAGGGAAGCAGCCATAAATCCTTTACCATGGATACATTTCATCATATTTGTAAAGTGTTATTATTACTTATGCAGGGATCCCTCACTTTCCGCGGTGAATGGGGACCGAGCCCCCCCGCAACTGCGGATTTCCGCGAAGTAGGATCGACTCCCCTGACTGACGTGTACGTACATGTATATGTGTATATAACATCAATAAATACATATTCAACACTATCAATGATTATAATAACAATTACACATTCAAAATAATGCATAAGATGTAAATAAAATATAAACACACATACAGATGCGCACTCGTACACACACTCAGACGCGCACCTCACATAAAAATATAAGTAGTTTTGTTGGGGGGTTTTGGGTTGTTTTTTGTTTTTGTTTGTTTGTTTGGGTTTTTTTTTTCATAATTGGCCTTGTTTTGCGGCATTTCCCTTAACTCCCCCTCCCCCCCATTTTTCCTTAATTTTCTTATTTTTTAATTTTTCGATGAATATTTTTGAAAAACCCACAATGCACTGAAGCCACAGAAACTGAAGCACAAAGTAGCGAGGGATCACTGTATTGATTTAACAGCATTTCTTGTCTTTGATGATTTAGAAACATGGCATGTTTTTGCCAGACTAACTATAAATTGGTATATTGGTTAACACATCTGCTTCACTGCGAGAAGGTCTTGGGTTTAAGTTCCGGGCCCAACAATTTCTGTATGAAGTTCGGATACCTTGTTTCCTCTTGGAGTCCAAAGACATGCACGTTAGGCTAACTGGCCCTTCCAAAATGCCCCTAGCTGTGAGTGTGACTGGTTGTGTATGGTGGCTCTGTGATGGACAGATGAGCTGTTTACGATGTGCCTCACTTTCACTGAGAGTTGGCCGAGTTGGGTACCAAGTCGATCCGTGACCCTAAGTGTACTACATAAAGATTGAATGAATAATAATATCTGCCTGAGTGCCATCTTTTATCACGTTTTCCTTTGTGGACAGATCAAGAAGCAGGTTGACCGAAGAAAGATGTACCGTGATCCCTCGCTACTTCGTGCTTCAGTTTCTGTGGCTTCAGTGCATCGTCGATTTTTCAAAAATATTCATCAAAAAATTTTAAAAATAAGGAAATTAAGGAAGAATACGGAAAAAAATTAAGGAAAATGCCACAAAACAAGGCCAATTATTGGGAAAAAAAACCCAAACAAACAAAAACAAAAAAACAACCCAAAACCCCTCAACAAAACTACTTACAGTACATTTTTATCTGAGGTGCGCATCTGAGTGTGCGAGCGCACGCATCTGTATGTGTGTGTATTTATATTTTATTTACATCTTATGCATTATTTTTGAATGTTTAATTGTTATTATAAGCATTTATAGTGTTGAATATGTATTTATTGCTATTATATACACATATACATGTACATATATACGTCAGTCAGGGGGGGGTCGATCCTACTTTGTGAAAATCGGCAGTCTCAGGGGGGGTCTCGGTCCCCATTAACCATGGAACGTGAGGGATCCCTGTATATAAAAAACTGTCAGAGGAGCCTGCAGTGTGTAACCACACGACTACTCCAGTCCAGAGCAGATGTTACCAAACGGGTTTTCTCAGTCACGTGTTATATGTTAATGGAACTGTTTAGGGAATCATGGTTTCATAATTATCTTCTACATATTTTTAACATATTTTCACTAGTAAGAAATAAAACAAAACAATTGTAAACATTTGAATGTTTTTTTAGGTCCGTACATGAATTTTTAAATATATGCAACCCTCTGTCATCACACTATGTGGTCCTATGTCCTAAGGGACAAAGTGGCTATTTCCAGGTTAGTTGAGCAGAACTGCAGGTCCCAGCATGAACAGCTGGGTGGGTGCAGGTGTGATGGAGTGTGAAACCGCTGAGACAGAGCTTTAACGTTTATGTAATGTTAAACTCGTCATGAGGCCTCTCTGTGTGTCACTCATTGCAAGTCTCTTTGAGGAAGTGTTTATCCTGATTGCATTTTCCATATATGACCGGATGTGGTTTCCCCTAGAATCTAGGGAGATGATTGCCTGCCTTCAGCCTTGATTTTGCATTAACATAAATCTCTTCGATGTTACTTGTGCAATTGTTTGACCTCTGCCTGTCCCAAAGTACTGAATTTTGGCTTTGTTGACCTGTTTTTCACATTCAACACATTTTTATCTGCAACTGCATCCAGGATTCATCCCAGTGTTGGATCATTGGTTTCCTTTGGTTTTGTTAGTACACCTAAATTCATTCATCATTTCATTTTATGAACTGCTTAATCCTAATCAGGGTCACGGGGAGGCTGGCGCCCATCTCAGTCGACTATGGGCGAGGGCAGAGTACACCCTGGACAGTTCACTAGGCCATTGCAGGGCAGAAACACGCCGATGGCTATGCATGCCGCTACTCTTGATGAAAGTTAGCAATGGTTCTTTTCCATGAACTTCTCACCATAGACAGTGACAGACATGGCCGGCCTTTGATAACCCAGTTAGCTGCACTGGGGGGGGGGGGGGGGGGACACATCTGTGACAACCTGTTGAGAGTGGGACTCGAACCCCCAAGCTTGGGATCAGTGATCCAGTAACTTACCACCAGGCCACCACTGTCCCACACCTAAATTCGTTTAATTTTATTCCATAATGAAATAACCACTGCGTTCCAGTCATCATACTGACTAATGTTATATTTGTAAATTTCTGTGTCGAACAACTTATAGTAATGTATAAACAGAATAAAATGTAAACAATCTCAATTATTAAAGCATCTGTACTGAGCAGTTTGCATCTCAAAAAAGGAAAAATACAAGATAGGTTATCTGAGAGACAGAGTAATACATAGAACATTAGGCATACACATAATGTGACATCATCATTAGTTATGTAAAATAAATAACAAATGATACTCTTGTATTATTGGAATGTTCTATAAAGCTACGGTTTCTAAATGGTGGACTTTAAATGCCGAGACTAAGACTGCGTATTCAGCTACTTCATTTTTATTCCCTTCTATAATCATGTTATTAAAATTAATTCATTAATTCTACTAATTTATGCGGCATGGCGGCGTAGCGTTTCACACATCTGGTTCACAGCAAGAAGGTCCTGGGTTCGATTTACAGCTCGGGCGTTTCTGTGTGGAGTTTTCATTGTTCTCCCCGTGATTGCGTGGGTTTCCTCCGGGTACTCCGGTTTCCTCCCACAGTCCAAAAACATGCAGAGTAGGCTAATTTGTCGTTCCAAATGTTCCCAATGTCTGAGTGTGAGTATGAATGGTTGTGTGAATGTCGGGCCTGCATTGGCCTGGTGAGCTGTCCAGGGTGCACCCCACTCTCACCCGGAGTCAGCTGAGATGGGCGCCAGCCTCCCCGCAACCCTAATTAGGATTAAACGGTTCACAAAATGAATGAATGAACAAAATGAATTACAGTGGTACCTCACCTTACGATAGTCCCAGAATACGAAAAATCCAGTTTACGAAAAACATTTTCCTAAATTTTTTGTCTCTGTATACGAAACAAGTTCTCCTTATGAAACGCGCCATTCAAACTTTAAAACAATGCACGACTTGCTCTCCCACTGACTACATGTCCCAACATCCCGCCCTGCTGGCCTCCCTCCCATTGGATATCTCCCAACATTCCGCCCCGATGGCCTCCCATTCGCTAGAAGGGATGACGCAGCTAACTCCCATTGGCTATTATGGAGCTGCATCTCCCATAATGCTTTTCATGTAAAGGACAGAGTTACTGGCTTTTAACCTTCTATAAACATTTGTAAGATTATAACTCTGCTAAGAAGGCATGGTCAACACACGCGCACACACACATACACATACTTTTTGATTTCCAGTGCGAGTGAAAAGAAGAAGTGGGCTCATGGCATGCGGTTGAGTGATATCACAAAGGAATATGGCCAAACCCGTCTACCATCAGTATGATAATGAAGCAGAAGGAGGCCTTAAACGGTATGCTTTTCTAGGGGGTAGTATTGGGGGCTTTGGAACGAATCACACTTTTTACATGTAAAATGCGGTTCATTTTACAAAAAATCCAGGTTAAGAAAAAGGCTCTGGAACGGATTAATTTCGGAAGGTGAGGTACCATTGTATTCTTGTCGATTCATGTATGGGGTTTGAGAGTTCCCACAAAACACTTATCAAGTAAGGAAAACCACGTGGACTTCCGATTTTAGGCACTGCTGAAATTACATCATAATTCATAGACCAATATGAGACTTTGGGTTTAGACCAAATATATTAGAGTGTCCCAAGATCCTTTTGTCCAGGCATTGTCTTCTCCATGCTCTTCAGGTTGATCTCAGTTGCAAGTCCATGCACATTTTAACCCAACATCTGTATTGTTTCTTTGGAATGAAGCTCAGTTGTCTCTCTTCGCGTCTGCCAAGCTGCTGGATTTCTGTAGACACTACTGACCTGTGTTGACTTTGCTTGGATCGGTTAATTAATTTGCTGAAAGTTCTCCAGAAATGACATTTTGCTTACAAAGACATGCAATTCTTTCCCCTTTAAGTGCAGTTGTACACGAGATCCTGGCAGTTATGGTCACCTCATTAGTATCCGTTTACACGCAATAAACCACGTCAGCAAGTAAAGCTGTTTGGATGTGAAAAAAATATATATCGTTCATGAGAGAATCAGCTTCCAGGCTCAGAGTGACATAGTGAGATTATTGCTTATTGTGTCTCAGTTCAAGATCTATATTCATTATTAATGATTTTATGCATATAAATTGGAGTGATATGCGTGAAACATGGTAACATGGTATGATTTCGTTCCCGCTTCAGACTCTCAGGTTTAGCATGAACACTGATTGAAAAACATTTTCCAGTGCCTGCTCTTCCATCATTTCCTGATGCGATGCACAGCCACCGCACGCACATTAACCTGCTCATTTCTGCTACCTAATGGCTGTTCATTACGCTGTGATAATTGGGCAACCAACACAATCTTTCCTTCTTCGGGGCAACATGCTTTTATGCAATTCTCTTTCTGATTTGAAAACAAACTGATTTTCAAATAGCAGTCAAGTTCTCATTGGCCGTAAACTGGATTTTACTGTAGAACTTTACAAATGAAGGAACTGCAGACCTTGAGAAGAGAAATTTAACATAAAGAACATGAGCGTGGCAGTGGTGGCCTGGTGGTAAGGTGCTGGATCACTGATCCTAAGGTTTGGAGTTTAAGCCCCACGCTCCACGAATTGTCACTGTCCCCCCCAGTGCCGCTAACTGGGTTATCAAAGGTCGGCCATGTCTCTCACTGTCTATGGTATGAGGTTCATGTAAAAGAACCATTGCTGACTTTCGATAAGAGTAGCATAGCATAGCCGTCAGCATGTTTCTGTCCTGTGATGGCCTGGTGAGGTGTCCCAGGTGTGCACTGCCTTCGCCTGGAGCCAGCTGGGATGGGCGCCAGCCTCCCCATGACCCCAATTAGGATTAAGTGGTTACAAAAAATGAATGAAAGAATGAATGAGAAAATGAGATGCCAAAATCATGAAAACTGGACGACCTGAAGGAAACCCACACAAGCCCGGGGAAAAGCACCCTTGTTGAACCCGGAACTTTCCTATTGGCAGGCGTAGGTTATGCCCCCGAATCTGGCTCCCTATTACTAAATTTGAATATACAGTATTCAACTTCACTTGGCAGTGGTGGCCTGGTGATAAGATCTTAGATCACTGATCTTAAGATTGGGGGTTCAAGAGCCACTCGCAATGCGTTGTCACTGTCCCCCCAGCGCAGCTAACTGGGTTATCAAAGGCCAGTCATGTCTCTCACTGTCTATAGTGTGAGGTTCATGTAAAAGAATCATTGCTGACTTTTGACAAGAGTAGCTGCATAGCCGTCAGCGTGTTTCTGCCCTGCGATGGCCTGGCGAGCCATTCAGGGTGTGCTCTTCCCTCGCCCATATTCAGCTGGGATGGGCGCTAGCCTCCCCGCAACCCTAATTAGGAATAATAAGTTCTGAAAATTAGTAAATGAATATTTGACTTTAAACATCTTATCATAAAATCTTTCAACGTTTAATATTCCAGATTTTAAGAATATATGTCAGCCAACACAATCGCACTCATTTGCTGAACCGCATTATCCTATTAGAAGCCTATCTTAACCATCACCGGGTGAAGGCAGACTACACTCTGAAAAGCTCGCCAAACCACTGCAGGGCTAATACAACACAATCATACACAGTCACAGCTAGCGATAACTTGGAACATCCAGTTAGATCAATGTGAATGTCTTTGGACTGTAGGAGGAAACCGGAGTACCCAGAGAAAACCCACACAAGTGTGGGGATAACATGCAGACTCGACACAGAAACACCCGAGCTCAGGACTCATACCTAGGACCTTCTTTCTGTGAGATGGACGTGCTAACCAGTAGGCCAACATGCCACCGTTGGAGAACATAGAGAACTTAAAAAGGGTCTTTACATATTTCAGTATGCAACCGTTATGCTTCTGGCTTCGCACTGCTACTTCTATATACTTTACATTCAACTTTCAGAGAGAGTTTCAAACTAATCCCAAAATATACATAAAAAGACTCAAATCGAATTCCTACGTGCATTACTGACATGGAAGAAAGCGTTGGAATGAGAAGGCCATTAGCATGATGGAGATGAGTGAGTGTGTGCAAACATTGAAAACCTTTTAAGCATGATATGGTAATAAGATCGACCCCCTCTTGTTTAAAGCAAACCCCCTCAGCCTTCTCCCAAAGGACAGTAACCTGCATACATACCATAGTAATGCAGAGATAATGCAGTTAAATGCTTTGGAAAGCCTCCGGTCTCTGGTGAGCAGCTTGCTGAAGCAGTTAAGTTCAGGCTATAAGCTGACTGTTATCTTCAGGAACCCATGAGATTCCTTTAGTAAGCTTCAGTCTGTCTCATTTAGTGTGTTTGTGTTAAGCTCATTACATTAAGTAATAAAAGAACAGAATTTCATCATATTTGGTCACTTAGAGAAAATGAGGAGAGCTTTACTTTCCATTTCCATTCATTTTCATTGCAATTAGTGTCATATGCAAATACTTGGATTTTTAAATGTAATCTTAGTAGATGTTTGAAAAGAAATGGACAAAAAAAAAAATCACGAGCTTTCCCTTCTAAACACGGGAATAGAAATGAGAAAGGATGGGAAAAGCATCTCCCCATTTTCTCACAGTTTGTCTTTTACCAGTTTTTCCCCACTAACCAAATCCATCTCATTCTCCAGGATCAAACGCTTCCTGAGGAAAAAACAAAAACAAATCCACACCAACATTTTAAACACTTCCAGTAATCAGTGAATGGCGAACACATTTGAAGCATTGACACATTTACTTGATATGGTTTGGATTATGCCACTGTGGCTTAGTTGCATGCACTGTCACCTCAAAGCTAGGAAGTTCTGGGTTTGAAGAATGTACCCAAATGGGCTCTTTTCGTTGGAACATTTTCTCTGTTTAGCACAGCTGTTTTTTTTCCAGGCACTTCGGTTCCCTCTAAAAGTCCAAAAACATCTAGAATACTCCACTAACTAGTTTAAATTGACCATCAATGTCTGTTTGTGTGAATGTATGTTCATCTTTGAGTTTGCCTTGGGATCTCTCACCTAAATTAGGAGGTATTGGCTGCAGCTTACCCAACTGTCCTGCTGAGGAAACCCTAATTGATTTCAGTCACAATATGGGTGGTGTATGGTATTGCATTTTTGGTACATTGGAGTCAGTACTAATTTAATATCTGGGGCATGGACAGCAGTTTCCACGACTCCCCAGTGATTTTCATTACTCCCTCACCCAGTAATTACCACTACTCCCTTGGATATATATATATATATATATATATATATATATATATATATATATATATATATATATATATATATATATATATATATATATATATAGGTAGTGTCTGACTTACGACCTACATGTCTTACTACTGTTCGACTTCACGACCACCAGTGACTAATTAAATAAACAAATAGCTTATATACTGTACTTGGCTATCATGTACCCAAGCTGACTATATATATATATATATATATATATATATATATATATATATATATACACACACACACACACACACAGTATATATCTTATTCTTCTTTTCATTTCGGCTGTTCCCTTCAGGGGTCGTTACAGCAAATCATCTGCCACCTTCTCACCCTATCCTCTGCATCTTCTTCTCTTACACTAACTACCTTCATGTCTTCCATCACCACATCCATAAATCTTCTATTTGGTCTTCCTCTGGGCCTTCGGCCTGGTAGTTCCAATCTTAGCATCCTATTACCAATATACTCACTATCCCTCCTCTGTACATGTCCAAACCATCTCAATCTAGCCTCTCTGACTTTTTCTCCAAAACCTCTCACATGTGCTGTCCCTTTGATGTACTCATTCCTGATCCTATCCATCCTCGTTACTCCCAAAGAGAACCTCAACATTTTCATCTCTGCTACCTCCAGCTCTGCCTCCTGTCTTTTCCCCAGGGCCACTGTTTCTAAACCATACAACATCGCTGGCCTCAACACCATCTTGTTCACTTTTCTTTTCATTCTTGCCGATACCTTCCTATCACACATCACACCGGACACTTTTCTCCAACCATTCCAGCCTGCCTGCACATGCTTCTTCACCTCTTTTCCACACTCTCCATTGCTCTGAATTGTTGAGCCTAAGTACTTAAAATCCTCCACCTTCCCTGTAACCTCACCATTCCTGTTGGGTCCTTGTCATTCACAAATATATTCTGTCTTACTGAGGCGAACCTTCATTCCTCTCCTTTCCAGAGCATACCTCCACCTCTCTAGAGTTTTCTGCACTTGTTCTCTGCTCTCACTACAGATCACAATGTCATCTGCAAACATCATAGTCCATTTGGAATCTTGTCGAACCTTGTCTGTCAGCCTGTCTATCACCATAGCGAACAAGAAGGGGTTCAGAGCTGACCCTTGATGCAGTCCTACCTCCACCTTGAACTCTTCTGTCACACCGACAGCACACCTCACCACTGTCTTACATCTCTCATACATGTCCTGCACCACTCTAACATACTTTTCTGCCACTCCACACTTCCTCATGCAATACCACAGTTCCTCTCTTGACACCCTGCCATATGTTTTCTCCAGATCCACAAAGGCACAATGCAGCTCCCTGTGACCTTCTCTGTACTTCTCTATTAACATCCTCAAAGCAAACACTACATCTGTGGTGCTTCTTCTTGGCATGAAACCAAACTGTTCTTCACTAATGCTGACCTCTGCCCTTAGTCTAGCTTCCATTATTCTTTCCCATAGCTTCATCGTATGGCTCATCAACTTTATCCCTCTGTAATTGCCACAACTCTGCACATCTTCCTCGTTCTTAAAAATGGGCACCAGCACACTTCTCCTCCATTCCTCTGGCATCCTCTCACTCGCTAAGACCTTGTTGAAGGTTCTTGTCAGAAAATCTACTGCTACCTCTACCTAGACACTTCCATACCTCCACCGGTATGTCATCAGGACCAACTGCCTTTCCACTCTTCATCCTCTTCAATGCCCTCCTCACTTCTCGTCAAAGGCCAACCTGTATAAGTCATTTTCTCCCTCCTTACTGTTTAACATATCAGAGAAGTCATCATATGCCCTCTGTTTGGCCTTTGACACTGCTACCTTCGCCTTACGTTGTGTCTCCCTGTACTCCTGTTTACTCTCTTCAGTCCTCTCAATGTCCCACTTCTTCTTAGCTAACCTCTTCCTTTATACACACTCCTGCACTTCCTCAGTCCACCACCAAGTTTCCTTATCTATTTTTCTTCCAGATAACACACCAAAAACTCTCCTACCTGTCTCCCTGATCACATTAGTGGTATTTGTCCAGTCATCTGGAAGCACTTCCTGACCACCCAAAGCCTGTTTCAACTCCTCCTTGAAGACAACACGACACTCTTCCTTTCTCAGCTTCCACCATTTTGTCTTCTGCTCTGCCTTTGGCTTCTTCACATTCCTCACCATCAGCGTCATCCTGCACACCACCATCCTATGCTGTTTGGAAACTCTCACCCACCACTACTTTTCAGCCACTGACTTCCTTCAAATTACATCGCCTACACAAGATGTAGTCTACCTGTGCGCTCCTACCTCCACTTTTATAAGTCACCCTATGCTCCTGTCTCATCTGGAAGAAAGTATTTACCACCGCCATTGCCATCCTTTTTGTAAAATCTATCAGCATGTCCTTCTGTGTTCCTGTCCTGGATACCAAACCTGCCCATCACTTCCTCGTCCCCTCTGTTTCATGCACCAACATGTTCATTGAAGTCTGCACCAATGACCACTCTTTCACCTCTGGCGGTACTCTGCATCACTTCATCAAACTCAATCCAGAATCTCTCCTTCTCTTGAATCTCTCCTATGTCCTGTGGGGCATAAGCACTAACAACATTGAACATCACAACTTCAATTTCTAACTTCAGACTCCTCACTCTGTCCTGACAAACCCCTCCTTCAAGATGACTCCTACTCCATTTCTCTTCCCATCCACACCGTGACAAAACAGCTCCTAGCCCTGATCCGAAGCCTCTCGCCTTGCTACGTTTTCACCGGGTCTCCTGAACACACAGTATGTCCACCTTCCTCCTCTGCATCATGTCAGCCAGCTCTCTACCTTTTCCTGTCATAGTTCCAATATTCAAAGTCCCTACTCTCAGTCCTAAACTCATGCCTTTCCTCTTCTCCCTCTGCCTACGGACATGCGTCCCACCGCTCCTTCTTCGACTTCTTTGACCAACTGTAGTCTAATTTTCACCAGCACCCTGTTGGTTAACAGCACTGATGGCGGTCATTGTTAACCCAGGCCTCGAACGATTCGGTATGGATTTCTTAGTTTTGACTCGCATGTTTTATGTGACATTGGTTTTATGCCAGATGCAACGCTCTGCATTTATCTGGGCTTGGGACTGGTGTGAGGGTGGAGACTGGTTTGTGCCCCCCACGGCTGCATTTTATCGTGCAGCTAACTGGGTTATCAAAGGCCGGCCATGTCTCTCACTGTCTATCGTGAGAGGCATGTAAAAGGACCATTGCTGTCTGTCTCTGTCTTCCTTTCGACTTTTCCCCTTCTACTCGGGAGTCGCCACAGCGAATCATCTGATTCGCACATTTGATTTGGCAGAGGTTTTTTTTACGTCAGATGCTCTTCCTGTCACAACCCTTTTTAGCAAGGGACAGAAACACGCTGATGACTTTGCAGCCTACTCTTTACGAAAGTCAGCCATGGTTCTTTTACATGCCTCTCACCATACACAGTGAGAGACATGGCCCGCCTTTGATAACCCAGTTAGCTGCACTGGGGGGGACAGTGACAACCTTGTGGAGAGTGGGACTCGAACCCCCAACCTTTGGATCAGCGATCCAGCACCCTATACCACTAGGCCACCACTGCCCCAATAAAAGAACCATTGCTGACTTTCATAAAAAAAAAGAGTAGGCTGCAAAGCTGTCAGCTTTCTGTTTCTGTTTCTGTCCCTTATAAAAAAGGGTTGTGATAGGAAGGGCATCCGACGTAAAAACGTATGCCAAATCAAATGTGCGAATTAGGTGATTCGCTATGGCGACCCCTGAGAAAGGGGGGGGGGGCCAAAAGGATAGAAGAAGATATATATATTTTACATATATACAGTCGGCCCTCTACTTACGAAAACCTCTGAATACGAAAAATCAAGGTAACATTTTCCTAAATTTTCAGCCTTTGTATACAAAACAACATCTTCTTATGAAAAGCGACAAACGTGCCATTCAAAAATCCAAACGAGCCATTCAAAAATTCAAACAATGTGCAAGTTGCTCTCTCATTGGCTGTCTCCCAAAATCCCGCCCCGCTGGCCTCCCATCGGCCTCCCATTGGCCAGGAAGGAGCTGAATCTCCATAGTACTGTACCCATAAGCTTGTATGTCACACGTGTAAAGAAGAGATGTACTGTTGGTTCGTGAGTTTCATGAGTTTTGAAAGTTTTGAGAGTACTCATTGCAACTTATTTGAGGAGGTCTCAAAAGCTCCACGGCCATGAAGCATTTTTGTGCACGGAAGTGGGCGGCGCCACAAGACCTCCAATCTCATACAGAAGCAAGTTAATATTGAATCTGGACCTCTGATCTCTCAAGGAAGTAAGTTAATATTGAATCCAGACCTCAGAACTTTCAGAACATCCGGACCTCAGAACACCCCTACTCAAAAACTCCGTCGGCTGCGTGCTGTGTGTGGGCGGAGACAACATTCGGCAGAGTGCGCATTCAGAGAGAGAGAGAGAGAGAGAGAGAAAGCGTGTGTTGTGTGTGTGTGTAAAAGCGTTAATAAAAATGTTTAATAATGGTTTAATTAATAAATATGTTAATAAAATATTTAAATGGTTTAATAAATAACTTTCTTTTACTTTTAACACATATTTCATACAAAATTGGTGTACTTTTATAATTTTTAAAGGGTTTATGGGGTAGTCTTGGGAGCCTTGGAACGAATCACACGTTTGACATGTAAAATGTGCCTCTACTTACGAAAACTCTAAATTCTGAAAAAGGCTCTGGAATGGATTAATTTTGTCAGTAGAGGGCTGACTGTATACTGTATTACTCTTCGAAGGGAAATTATTTCCTATGCATTTAACCCATCAAAAGTAAACATGCACACATAAATAGTGATCATATACACTTGGAACAGTGGGCTGCCACACACATTGGGGGTGCCATTGGGGGTTAGGTGCCTTGCTCAAGAGCACTTCAGTCAATTCTGTGGAGGAAGAGATGGTGCTGCTCACACACACACACACACACACACACACACACACACACACACACACACCATTCACTCTATCACTCACATCTAGGGACAATTTGGAACAATCACACATTAGCACAATGTGCACGTATTTGGACTGTTGGAAACCCACACAAGCATGTGGAGAATATGTAGACTGCACGACTTCGCTATGCCTGACTTGTACTCCGGACCTTAGTGCAGTGGTAAATATAACTATAAATACTTTGGAACATATTGCTATTGGAACATAATCAACTTTACAAAGGTAACAGTAACTCCACACTGTATTCACACTTCAAGTGTTTATTAACTACACATTGCCAGGTATGATGCAATCATCATGATTCTCAGGAAAAAAAAAACCTGCTGTTAATGTACACGGCCTATTTATACTAGCTTTAGCTAGTAACTTAATTGTAGTTATACTTAATTCATTCGTTCTTCATCATTCAGACGTTTTAGTACAGACCCTTTCTTAAGAATCTGAAATACAGTCAAGCATTTGGAATACATTAAAAATGTTTAACGCTTTAAAATGTGACGTGGTGAAAATGTGTCACCAGTGTGTTACCTCACCGCATTTCGCTGTGAAAACAATAGACTCAGAAATCGCATATAATGAAACCCAGTTGTTGAAGCATTGAGCATCATATGTAAAACATATTTGGAAAATCCTTTGATGGAGTCTTTAACTGAAGCTATTTGTTCACTCTGAAAGAAAACGGTTCCTTATGGGTTCTTTTGGAGGTTTGAGTGCCCTATTTTCCCAAATGGGTTACATTTAAACAATACAAGGCATCAACTACCACTTAGCTTTGGAGACCCTTCAGCATTCAAAAAAAGTGATGTATCGAGGAAAATTGTATTTTAGGCATGACCATGTATCAATAATATTTGGTCTTGCTTATTATTGCAGGCGTGTTATGTTTTAGCTCTGGGGCTTATTAAATACTTGTCCTTGTCATCATTTTTCAACTATTTTGGGTGTTGCTGAATTTTATTTAAACATTAGACGGAAGAGGCTAAACTCCAGAGCTGGCAGGCTCAAGCTTGTAGTTAGGGTCATCTGGGAACAGTTGGCGGAGTCTCCTGTCAGAGGGGCCTTTAACTCCCAACTCTGGCAGTTACAACCATGTCCCCCAGGAGGTGGTGACATGGATTCTGGTTTCGTGGCCATCGGATCTCGTCTCTGCTTTTTGTGGATGATGATGTCTTTTTTTGACCCCATCAATCCAGGACCTTCAGTTCTCATTGGTGCGATTCTCAGCTGAATGTAATGTTTCTGGGATGAGATACAGTACGTCCAGGTTCGAAGTCATGGTGCTTAGTGGAAAAGGGTGGAATGCACCCTCCGAGTCAGGAATGAGATCCTGCGCCAAGTTCAAGTAACTTCAAGTATCTCGGGGTCTTGTTCACAAGGTGAGGACAGGATGGATCGACTGGCGAATTGCTGCAGCCTCTGCTGTAAACGAAGCCTGTACCAGTCTGTCATGGTGAAGAGAGAGCTGAGCTGAAAAGCGAAGCTCTCAATTTACCAGTCAATCTACGTTCCAACCATTACCTATGGTCTTGGGCTTGGTAATGGGCTCAGTTTTGACTGAAAGAACAAGCTCAGTGACTGAAATGAGCTTCCTTCGCTGGCTGGTGAGGTTCTCCCTTAGAGATAGGGTGAGAGGCTCAGCCATCCTCTATGTTGATAGGAGCCAGTTGAGGTGGCTCAGGCATCTGGTTAGAATGCCTCCTGAACTCTTCCCTGGTGTGGTGTTTTGGGCATGTCCAACTGGGAAGAGACCCTGAGGTCGCCCCATTACACACTGGAGGGATTATGTCTCTCTTGGTCTGTGAATGCTTTGATGCCTCCCCCGGAAGAGATAGAGGAAGTGGCTGGAGAGAGGGACATCTGGACCTCATTGCTCATACTGGGGATTTAGCTCAGTTGGTAGAGCGTCTGCTTTATTCTCCAGAAGGTCAGAGTTCGAATCTGGCTGTGTCATACCATAAGATGTTAAAATTTGGCAGTTTTTGCTTCCTGCTTGGCGCTCAGCATCAAAGGATAGAACAACACAATAACTGGTGCTGCACAGTGGCGACAGAGTGCTTTGAGTATAATATTACAGTATGGATAAAGTGCAATATAAATCTACTACTACTACTACTTAGGCTGCTGTTCGACCTGACACCAGGTTAAGTGGATGATGATAATGATGATATCATTTTTACATTTATTTTCTGAACAAGCTCTATTTATTTTAATATTTCAAATGATCCAATCCAGAATTCTATTTGGATCCTGACAAAACTTTGCTTTGCAATAGATCTTGTAATTCTTGCAATGTTGTGGAGTTGAACAAAAAATTGCCACTATCATGCGTTGGTGAAAAATTTTTAAAAGTTGCCAAATCTAGATCATGATTGTGATCACCACCAAAATCTAATGGAGTATGACTTGGCTCCTCCAATCTTACAATACACATGTTGAATTGGAGAGCCGACAGAGTCCCTACTTGCCCACTGATAATGTCATTCTCTTTAAGCGTTACACTGCATGGACATGCCTAACAGCCTCTCTGTCTCTTTCTCTCGCTCTCTCTTCGGTCAAGTACACATGCTACTTCTATGATACCAGTGATCCTGATTCATTTGCACACTGGATCCTGTGATCCATCCTGATTTGCTACTACTTGCTTGAAGTTCTCATCTTAGAAGCTCCTTGCTTCTGCTGATGATTCATATAGACCTCAATATACACTCAGAAACTGTGATGACTTTCCACTGCTGGTGATATAAACTCATTCATTCATTCATTTTCTAAGCTGCTGAATCCGAATTGGTGTCGCAGGGAGGCTGGAGCCCATCTCAGCTGACTCTAGGCATGGACAGAGTACACCCTGGACAGCTCTTGGACAGGCCATTGCAAGGCAGAAACACGCTGAGGACTATGCTGCTACTTTTGACAAAAGTCAGCAATGGTTCTTTTACACAAGCCTCACACCATAGACAGTTAGACACATGGCTGGACTTTGATAACCCAGTTAGCAGCACTGAGGGGGACAGTGACAATCTGGTAAGAGTGGGGCTTGAACCCCCAACCTTAGGGTCAGTGACCCAGCACCTTTACCACCAGGCCACCACTGCCTGTACCACAGTTAGGTTTTCAAAAAGTTATGCTGAGAAACTGAGATTTACGAAAAAAACATAAATGGTCTAAAAGAAAACAAAAGGAAAATGAAAAATAACCCAGTTAGCTGCACTGGTGGGACTAACAGTGACAACCTGGTCATAGTGGGGCTTGAACCGCCAACTTTTGGATCAGTGAGACGGTATGAGATACAGCGGTACCTCACCTTATGAAGACCCAACAAACAAAAAATCAAAGTTACAAAACACATTTACCTAAAATTTTGTCTCTGGATATGAAAAAAATTCACGTTACGAAACGTGCCATCTCAAAAAATTCAAACAATGTGTGAGTTGCTCTCCCATTGGCTATCTACCAATACTGCACCCTGCTGGCATCCCATTGGCTAGGAGGGAGCTGCATCTCCATAATACCCATGATGCTTTTCGTGTGCCTTCAACCCATTGTTCGTGACGGAGTTCTAACACACGTAAAGGACAGAGTTACTGTTGTTATGTGAGTTTTTTGAGTGTGCTCATTGCAAATGTATTTTTCATCATTCATCATGGGCCCCCAAGAAAGTGATTTCCGGTGCAAGTGAAAAGAAGAAGCAGGCTCGTGACATGTGGTTGAGTGATATCGCAAAGTAATATGTCCGAAACCCGTCTACCATCGGTACGATATTGAAGCAGAAGGAGGCCTTAAAAGGTATACTTTTATCATTGTTAAAGGGTTTCGGGGGTAGTATTGGGGGCCTTGGAATGAATCAGACCTTTTTCATGTAAAATGTGGCTCAACTTACGAAAAAATCAGGTTACGAAACCACTTCTGGAACGGATTAATTTCGTAAGGTGAGGTATGACTGTACTCTTTTACTAAAATGATTTAGGCCTACTATTACTATTACATTAATAAGATAACCAGTTAGACTCCATGTTAAATTATATTGATGTTTCTGATACATGGTTTGTATTTGTATCTGATTTCATCCAGATGAGGATGGGTTTCCCTTTTGGGTTTGATTCCGCTAAAGGATTCTTCCTCGTGCCAGCTGAAGGAGTTTTTCTTTGCCACCATCACCTCAGGCTTGCTCATTGGGGATGTACAGGAATTTTAGGGAAAGGTTTAAGATCATAAGTTTAAAGCTTGTGACAAGTACAGTTATTAAAAGTGCTATATAAATACAACTGAACTGAAGTAAATCCTTTAAAACCTTGCTGGATCTCAAATTTTATCTGGATCCGCTCTACAAGCTAATGGAGACTCTTACTTTGTCCATTCACTGACTTTCTAAAGCACATAATCATAATTAGGGTCAGAAGGAGGCTGGCTCCCATCTCAGCTGAGTTGGGGTGCGGTTAGGGTAGCTCACCATGCCATTGCAGGGTCAACACTCACACAGCCATTCATACTCACACCTGGAGGAGATTTGGAACAGCCTATTAACCTACTGTGCATGTTTTTGGACTGTGGGATGAAACCAGCATCCCCGGAGGAAACCAACGCAAGCAAGGGGAGAACATGCAATTTCACACAGAAACAACCAGGCAAGGGAAACAAACCCAGGACCTTGTTGCTGTGAGGCAGCTGTGTGGACCATCCATTACACCACCATGCTGCCCCTGAGAAATTTTATAATTACAATTGAAACCATGATCCTTTCAGTGTGGGGATAAACAAAGTGGATTTTTTTCAGAACTGTAGTCAAGAACACCAAGTAATTGATTTTATTATGGCAGTATATTTATAATTAATTTGTAAACTGTATGACATAACCCTATAAGATATTGAAAAAATTCTATAATGTGTCCATTATATATCAGATTATACAACAAATATGACGCACTTTATTGACACACGTGGGATTTCAGAAAGCTTCTGTATTATCAATCAGCATCAACTGGAAAATGAAGCTGTACTGAGTTAATTGGATTGGATAAAAGGAAACATGTTTCAAAGTGAGCTTGGGGCTCTGAGAACAATTTTGCTGTCCATTAAAATTCTATTCCCATTTTCCTTTTTACCCCATTATTGTATTTGCAGATGTCTGAGGAGTTTAATGTAATCCTACACCATTTTCCTGTTGATGGCTTTTAGACAAGCGTCACAGCAGTGGTCTTTCCAACTTTAACAATAAATACCTAATTAGCAAAAGAAAAGAAATAAATGTCTTCAGTTGCAATGGCACCAAACATCCAATATTGTCATCCTAAGACCATCAATCCGATCTCATGGAGCATTTTTTTTTAACTGTGCGTGATGATTCTTTGAGCCAGAAAACCGAGGCAAACATCCTTCAGCTTTAAATAGTTAGACTGGGTATGAGGTAATTTCTTCACTATAATTGTATTTCTGGTGGGTTTTGTGCCCCGTCCTGTCCCCGTCTCCCCGCCAAATTGTGTTTATCATCTCTCCTAGATAATCAGATATTTGTGATATCATCTCACCTTATAGACATTATTTCTAAATAACACACAAATCAACAGACTACAGAGTATCGAGCAGTCTTGGAGGAAGACAAGATTACTTTCAGTCCTAAAGAAAAGAAAGACTGTTGAACTGTTAATAATACATCTAATCTGGAGACAGAGACAAGTCAATAAACATTCGTTCTCAGATCCAGTTAATCCTAATTAGGGTCACAGGGAGGCTGGTGCACATCTCTGCCGACTCTGGACGAGGGCAGAGTACACCCTGGACAGCTTGTCAGGCCATTATAGTGAAGAAACACGCTGACAGCTATGCAGCTACTCTTGTCGAAAGTCAGCAATGGAGCTTTTACATGAACTTCTCACCATAGACAGTGAGAGACATGGCCGGCCTTTGACAACCTAACTAGCTGCACTTGGGGGGGTGGGGGGGGGGGGCAGTGACAAGCCATTGAGAGTGAGGCTTGAGCCCCCGATTTGGGATCAGTGATCCAGCGCCTTTACCACCAGGCCACCACTGCCCCTTTGAAGGTGATAAATATGTACACTATATTTGCATAAATCTGGAGCCCATCTCAAGACGACTCAAACCAATGAGACGCTGTAAGAATAGAACGGTTGTTAAAAAATGGACCACTTGGATTTTTTAGATTTATCAAAGAAATGAAAGAACCTTAACTGGAAACTAGAGTGTGATTAATAGGTGCTGCTCCGAATCCAAAGCACCTTATCTGTAAAACATGGTGACTTGAGCCTGGCAGGTGACCACTGGAACTGACTCTTTCATGTAGATTTAATGATTTGATGCCGGTAGCAGCCCTGGGGTGAAGTCTGAGGGAAACAGAAAGATCTTAATTGCTCAGATTCAACTTGAAAGCTTTACATTTATGTCCTGGTTCAACTTGCAGAAAACAGAGGACGCCTTACGCGGTACTATTGGTGCATAAGTCTGGGCGGAAAAAAACAACATTTTTGTTATTACTTATCTAATTTCAACTTAGGAAGAGTAAATATGTGGCATTTTCATGCATATAAAAACAATTTCAGATATACACTCACTCGCCGAGTTACAATGTACGCAACTTACAACCTCCCGTCCTTACGAGCACGTCTAGCAGATGCCTATTATTAGTTTATTGTATATATCTGGCAGCGCAGCGCGTAAGATAGTCGTGGCAGCGCAGCATCCCAGCATCCCACACTCAAAGCATTCTACCGCTACACTCAGTGAGTCGATACCGTCGCAGTAACGTCTCTTTTACAGTACAATTTTACATTCATTTACTGTACACCGTTACCATGGCCCCCGAGAGGAAGTCCGATTCATCAGATGGTAATTTTACCAAGAAAGCAAAGAAGGCACTGTTGTTGGAGACGAAGATGAAAGTGATAAAGCAGTATGAAGGAGGAAAAAAAGTAAATTCCATCGCTCGCGATCTCCATCTCTCCCACTCCGCGGTGTCTACAATTTTGAAGGACGAGGACCGCATTAAGGAAGCAGTGAAAGCAGCAGTCACAATTAAATCAACTATCATCACAAACCGTGTGAAGGACCGATTGCAGAGATGGAAAAGTCGCTATACACTTGGTTGGAAGATAATAGGCAAAGAAATGTGGACGTGATGTTGCGAGCAGTGCAAAGTAAGGCTACGAGTTTATTTCGCATGTTGAAAGAATGTGCAGGTGGAGAATACGCTTTACATCAATTCATACCGAGTGCTGGGTGGGTTCGGTTTCATAGTGTTAAAAATACGACTTACGACTGGTTGGTCGCAACCCGATCTAGGTCGTAACTCGGATAGTGAGTGTATTTAATTTGTAAATATGACAGCACAAAGGTTTGCTATAAAATGAATAAAAAGCTCTCTAAAAATGTACAGTTTTACATATAAGGGAAGTTTTGTGTCGTTAGCATTAAATTGGAGTGTTGTGGTGGAATGAAGGTTTGCATGTCCGCTTCATAGTAGAAAAGTCCCAGGTTGGATTCCCAAGCTCTGGGTTTTCTGTGTGCTCTCTGTGCCTGCATGGGTTTCCTCCGGGTACTCTGGTTTCCTTCCACAGTCCAAAGACATGCATGTTAGGATAAGTGACTGTTCCCAGTTGACCCTAGGTGTGAGTGTGAATGGTTATATGTGTGTGTGTGTGTGTGTGTGTGTGTGTGTGTGTGTGTGTGTGTCCTTGCAATACATTGGTCTGGTCAGCTATTTAGGTTGTACTCTGCCTTTGCCCAGTGTCAGCTGAGACAGGCTCAAGCCTTAACATGACTGGAATAAGTTAAAGTTTGGCAAATGCGTTAGTGAGTAAGCAGTGAGTTGTACTAAACATGTCTAAAAGAAAGCAGACAAAAAAAAAACGATACAAATTTAAACAACGAGACATTGAATAATGCTGAATATGATAATGAGAATTATGTGGAAGAGCTTGTTATCTGCTAAGGCTGAATAATTGTGTATAGCATTCCTTCATTCATTCATTTTTCTGAACAGCTTAATCCTACTTAGAATCTGGTGCCCATCTTAGCCAACTCTGCACGAGAAGTGCATCCTGGACAGCCTGCCAGACCATCACAGGGTTGTTTATATCATGGAAAAAATTATTCAAAAATTGTTTTATGACTCATCCAAAATACTTTCCGAAGGGACAACCGTGTTACCATACTGTGTGCACCAGTTCATTTTCTGCAACCGCTTAATCCTAATTTGGGTCGCGGGGAGGCTGGTGCCCATCCCAGCCAACTTCGGGTGAGGGCAGAGTACACCCTGGACATCTCGCCAGGCCATCGCAGGGCAGAAACACGCCGACGGCTTTGCAGCTACTCTTGTCGAAACTCAGCAATGGTTCTTTTACATGCCTCACACCATAGACAGTCGAAGACATGGCCAGCCTTTGATAACCCAGTTAGCTGCACTGGGGGGGACAGTGACAACCTTGTGAAGAGTGGGACTCGAACCCCCAACCTTAGGATCAGCGATCCAGCACCCTATACCACTAGACTACCACTGTCCACTGTGTGCACCAATCATGCGATAATCACTCAGCTTATTCGATGGCAATGATGCAATAATTCAGTTCTCATTTTTTAATACCAATAATGCAATGATTTATATTGTAGAAAAATAACAAATATTATTTGTTGGTAAAGTAAGTCTTTTGGGTTTGTACACCCAAGCCTCATGGCTCATCAAGCCGGTGCTTATCCCTGGTTTCCGTAGCGTGAAGTGACCAGGAGTTCAACTCCCCCCTGGATGGGACGCTAGTCCATCGCAGGTTACCTTCCCAGTATATTTTACTGGAACCCATTTATACTGCTGGGTGAACAGAGGCACACTTGTGGTTGAGACCTTGCCCAGGGGTCTTAGCACAGTGAGGGTCTCAGTGGGATTTGAACTCACAACCTCCCGATCATGAGCACAGCACCCTAACCACTACGGCACCGGCCCCATTATTTGATGGCTTTACACCAATCAGAAAACTTTTGGATAAATAATAAGACCATGTATTCATCTAGGACCAGAGAGAAGGATGAGAAGGAATTGGTGTGTGTCTGCTGCATCACTTTAATATTTTGTACATCCTCAACTGAGAATTAACAAGATCCATCTGCCATTTCATTCAACAGACCCTGTTTCATTGGCACTCTTTCTCCATTTAGTCATCATTTTCTAATTTTCAGCTTATATCAGCCTCCTTTTTTTTGAGTTTTGGGGAGTCAGCATTGTAAATCAGCATTGTAATGAATGTGCTTGATAAATGGCAGTTGTGGCAAACATCTGTTTAACTGAAAGCAGATGAAACACTCACAGTGCTGCCATGTTTGTTTACTTCTAAAAAGAAGGCATTCATTCAGTTTTCTAAGCCGATGAGGCCCATCTCAGCTGGTTCTTGATGAAGAAAGGGCACACCCTGAACAGATCACCAAGCCAATGCAAGCCCAACACACTTGCACACTTGCACTTAGATTGTGAATGCATTTGGATGTGGGAAGAAACCAGAGTATGCCCAAACAAGCACATGGAGAACATCTACAATTCCACTTACAAACAGCCCAAGCCTAGGAATTGAACCCAGGACCTTCCTGCTGTTAAGTGGTTGTGTGGTTGCAGCTTATTTATTTAAAAAAAAAAAAAAAAAAAGTCTTGCAAGTAATCTTGAGTCTATTGTTTGCACAACTGTAATGTAGTAATACAGTGATCCCTTTGTGCTTCTGTTTCTGCGGCTTCAGAGCATCGCGGCTTTTTCATAAATATTCATCAAAAAATTTAAAAAATAAGGTAATTAAGGGGAAAAAGGGAAAATGTTAAGGAACATGCTGCAAAACGGTCAATTATGCAAAAATATGTCAAACAAAAACAAAAACAACCCAAAACCCCCCAACAAAACTACTTACATTTTTATGTGAGGTGCGTATCTGAGTGTGTGCGCGTGCGTGTCTGTGTGTGTATTTATATTTTATTTACATCTTATGCATTATTTTTGAATGTTTGTTACTATAAGCATTTATAGCGTTGAATATGTATTTATTGCTATTATATACACATATACATGTACATATCCGTCAGTCGGGGGGGGCGATCCTACTTCGCAGAAATTGGCGGTCGTGGGGGAGGTCTTGGTCCCCATTAACCGCGGAAAGTGAGGGATCCCAGTAATTCAAATAGATAAATTGTCACTAGTAGCATGTTTCCAAACATCTGAGAAATTTACGTTAGTTTTACAAGAAACTAATTACTGATCACAATCCACACCATAAACAAGATATAGCTCGAATATTCATGCACCAAGCTTTTACTCTGCTGAGGTCATCACAAGGCTACATGGACTACTTTTTTTTTTTCTAAAACAGATTCTCAGTCTGTGTCCTTATCCAGTTTTTCATGTGCTGTATCACATTATTAGCAATAAACACCAAAATATGAAGAAAGTTAACTTTTATAAATCTGGTAAGGACTAGGCAGTGGTGGCCTGGTGGTAAAGGTGCTGGATCACTGATCCCAAGGTTGGGAGTTCAAGCCCCACTCTCAATAGGTTGCCACTGTCCTCCCAGCGCAGCTAACTGGGTTATCGAATGCCAGCCATGTGTCTCACTGTCTGTGGTGAGAGGCTGTAAAAGAACCATTGCTGACTTTCAACAACAGTAGCTGCATTGCCGTCACCATGTTTCTACCCTGCGATGGCCTTGTGAACTATACAGGGTGTACTCTGCCTGTGCCCAGAGTTGGCTGAGATGGGTGCCAGCCTCCCCGTGAGCCTAATTTGGATTAAGCGGTACAGAAAATGAATGGTAAGAACTATTAGCTCAGCATATGAAAAGATTGGCATATAAATTTACTAAAAAACTGACAAATGAGATTCAGTATCACTGTACAAGTTTTGATTCCTGTTTACATAATATTTATATTGTGAATATGATAAATGAAAGCAGATGTCACATTCATTTTATTTCATTTCAAATCTAATAAACTGCAAACAGCATTAACAAACAAAAAAAAAATACTGGCATTGATAGAACACATTGTATATGAATTCTCTTTATAATCGAATAAAATTAAATAAGGGTCTTCAAGTCCAATGTTTATTCCATCGCAAAGTGGTGCCAATTATGATGCAAGTGATTTTTTTTTTTTAGTATGTGGCCGATGCAGTTTTCATTTTTGCCATCCGAAATTTGTGTTTTTTAAAAATAATATCTGCAATTCTGTCCATCCGAGTGTTCGTGGGGTGAGATTTTCTCATGTGCATTGTTGGCACCTTGTTATCTTGAGGAAGTGAAAAAATCAATTGTGCAATTGACCAACAAAAACCTGACCTGAAATCAATGATGTATTCAAAGGGCACATTATGAAGACTATAATGCATACCTACATTGGTGGATGCATAATGCATGAATACTCTATTTGGTAAACATACCGGCACTCACATTGGTATGCAAGCGTGCAAAAGATTCCGATATAAAGCTTCTACTTCAGTCTACAGAAACATGTATAGGCAGAATATAATAATTGTAAGTCAAATATTTATTCATTGTTCTGAATCACTTAGTCCCAATTCTGCTCACAGGGAGGCTGGTGCCCATCTCAACCAACCGTGGGTAAGGGCAGGGTACACCCTGGACAGCTCACCAGGCCATAGCAGGGCAAACACTCACAACCATTCATACTCACCTTCACACCTTAGGATGAACACACGGGGAGAACATGCAAAACCCTACACAGAAACGCCCAATCAATGGGCCAATGGATATCGAACCCAGGACCTTGCTGTAAGGTGGACATGCTGACCTCTACACCACTGTGCCACCTCAGTGAAACATTTAGCTGAAAATACTCATATAGTTAGTCAAGATTAGGCCTACATAGTTCAGAAAATAAATTAATTAATGAATTATACTCTATTATATATCATAGATGTGCTGCCGGTGGCATAGTGGTTAGGGTGCTGCGCTCATGATTGGGAGGTTGTGGGTTTGAATCCCAGTTAGACCCTCACCGTGCTAAGACCCCTGGGCACGGTCTCAACCACAAGTGTGCCTCCGTTCACCCAACAGCATAAATGGGTACCAGTAAAAATATACTGGGAAGGTAACCTGCGATGGACTAGCGTCCCATCCAGGGGGAGTTGAACTCCTAGTCGCGTCACGCTACAGAAACCGCGGATAAGCACCGGCCTGATGAGCCACTATGGCTCAGGTATAAAAATCCCAAAGGACTTTACCTTACTTTTTCCACATCATACATGATGAGATGTCTTAAAATTTTTACATTGTACATTGAATTTTTGTATTCAGTTTACATTGAATACAATTTTACATTGTACTTTACAAATGAGTTTGCATTTTACACTTCATATAAAATTGAGTGATTGAATTATTTGTAAATGTAGATTTTTGCAGATTGATGACCATGTAACCAGATATTTTTTTTTAAATACTCACTGCTGGCAATTAAAAAAATAAATTGCAAAATATTCCTCCAGCTTTTTTATTTTTATCATCACTTACTTTTCCAGCCCATTAATTCCACATTATAATTTTATACAGATTCAAAACGAGCGAATAAGGTTTTGTTATTGTGCTTTCTTAGTCTTCTTCTTCTTCTTCTTCTTTTACTTTCGGCTGCTCCCTTCAGGGGTCGCCACAGCAAATCATCCGCCTCCACCTCACCCTGTCCTCCGCATCTTCTTTTCTGACTCCAACGACCTTCATGTCTTCCTTCACCACATCCATAAATCTCTTCTTTGGTCTTCCTCGAGGCCTTCTGCCTGGTCGTTCCAACCTCAGCATCCTACTGCCAATATACTCACTATCCCTCCTCTGTACATGTCCAAACCATCTCAATCTAGCCTCTCTGACTTTGTCTCCAAAACATCTTACGTGGGCTGTCCCTCTGATGTACTCATTTCTGATCCTATCCATCCTCGTTACTCCCAGAGAGAACCTCAACATTTTCATTGTCTTATTGTAAATAAAATTTTGCTTTATGAGTTTTGAATCTGATATTGTTCTGTTTTTATTTACATTTTACACAGTATTACACCTTTTTTGGAGTTGTATCTGTATAACTTATAGGTTAAGCATACAAAGTTTGTTGGATAGATATTCAGTACAAGTTCATAAATATTCTGGGCTGAGCATAAGACGGTCATTGTGATAACACAGCTGTACTTATGTACAAATCAAATTAGGTAAGATTATTCACTGTGGTGTAAGAATGATTGCTTTGGGAAAGATAATATTTTCTATGTTATACAAGCAGGTCCACTGTAGAAAGTACATCTGAAATGCAGTGAAGCTTCAAATAGAAGTTGAGCATCAGGATGGATCAGACAGGAGCACAGAGCAAGACAAGCCATGGCAGTTTAACCCTTTAATGCCTCAATTATTTTTGCAGTTATAAAAAATTCACTAGTTTTTCCTAATCAAAAGGGCCTAAGGAAACACCCTGAACACATTTCCTTCAACAAAATTATAATAACACTACTAATAATACCATAATAATAACAAATAATAACACTCTCACAAATTTGTGAACAACTCAATCCTGCCCACTCAAGGTCATCTCACAGCTGACTGAGGCACGTGGGACCAAGCTGTGTTGCATCAGGCGACGCCATAACAAGTATAGAACACGTTCTGAAAGGAAGCAGCACTAAGTACAATGCGTCTGGTAGTTATAAAGCATTTTTGAAAGAGGACCATATGGTCCTGCTGGGCGTTAAAGGCTTAAGCGTGTCAGGATCAAACACTAACACAAGTTAGTAATTTAGATTTTACAAAAATCAGCAGCAAGCAGCCTAAAATAAACTTATAAAAGTTCATCTCAGGCTCAATTTGTGAGGAGATCTCATAGTCATCATATTATTGGGTGGTTAAGATTGTAGGCTGCCGTTTCAAAAGCTACAACAAGTTTCTCATTGGATTCTCAAAGAAAAATTCGACTCCAGTTTTCTATTCCTAAAAAGAAAAAAATCTCCAGTCCGGGAGCATCTTTCATTATCTCCATGGTGACGTAAACGAACCCACTAAACTGAGGTCTTATAGATTGATTGAAGGCGAATTGTAGGTTTTTTCAGCATAATATGAAAATGGTGTGTGGTGAGATATTCCTCCAAATAATCACTAGATGCGTTTTTACAATGATCGAGTGTGCCTGTTATTATCCAAATCATAGGAAACCACATGGCAGTTTTCAAGAGTTACTTCATTAAGAAAGAACAAACCTCAGATGAAAAGATCATAAGAGCCAGTCCATCACTCAATATCCACAGTGGGTTGGTTTGCTTCAACAGTGACATTCACATTTAAAAAAAAAAAAAAAAATGATGGCACCAGAATGGTTGCTAATCACAAATGCCCTGTCTTTCCATGGAAAAGGCTTTAGGGCTACTCCCCTTAAATCTTCCTGTGCTGTCTCAGACTATTAATCCCAAATCCAGACAGAATGAATCCTGCTCAGGAGTTCCAACCACAGTACAACAACATTTCACCATTTCAAGGAACAGATCTGAACCCAGCACTCACAGTTTACATATTTATATATTTAGTTAGCTACCTAAATATTTCCAAGGGGGCAGTGGTGGCCTGGTGGTAAAAGGTGATGGATCACTGATCCTAAGGTTAGGGGTTCGAGTCTCACTCTCCACAAGGTTGTCACTGTCCCCCCAGTGTAGCTAACTGGGTTATCAAAGGCGGGCCATGTCTCTCACTGTCTATGGTGAAGGGTTCATGTAAAAGAACCATTGCTGACTTTCGTCAAGAGTAGCTGTATAGCCATCAGCATGTTTATGACCTGCCATAGCCTGGCGAGCTGTCCAGCCCAGAGTGGGCTGGGATGGGCACCAGCCTCCCCCTGATCCTAATTAGGATTAAGCGTTTCAGAAAATAAATGAATGAATGCTGATATATATTATACTGAATATATTGTAAGTGCTCATTCCTGCCTCTCATTGAACAGTTTTGTAGACTCAAAGTTGGAAGGCAGAGTGATGTAATGATTAACATGTCCACCTCACAGCAAGATGGTCCTAGGTTTGAGTACTTGGTTCATGTTGTCCCCATGCTTGCATGGGTTTTCCTCCTCTACTCTAGTTTCCTTCCAAAATACAAAGATGTGCACATTAAACTAATGGACTGTTTTAAATTAGTGGGGCCGGTGGTGCAGTGGTTAGGGTGCTGTGCTCATGATCAGAAGGTTGTGTGTTCAAATCCCATTTCGACCCCTCTGTGCTAAGACCCTTGAGCAAGGTCTGTATCACAAGTGTGCCTCTGTTCACCCAGCAGTATAAATGGGTCCCAGTAAAAATATACTGGGAAGGTAACCTGCGATGGACTAGCGTCCCATCCAGGTGGAATTGAACTCCTGGTCGCTTCACGCTACGGAAACTGGGGATAAGCACCGGCCTGATGAGACACTGGGCTCGGGTGTAAAAAGCTCAAAGGACGTTACCTTTACCTTACTGTTTTAAATTGCCTCTAGGTGTAAGAATGACGTGACCCTGTGATGATCTGGCAAACAATTCAGAGTTTACCCCACCTACGCCCAGTGTCAGCTGAGATAGACTCCAGTCTTCTCGTGACAAATACTTGTCATTTGGCAAATGAGTGACTGGGAGTAAAATTCAAAGATGAAAAATGAATTTCTGATTTTATTTTAAATAAATAATAATAGTACATTTAAGAGTTACAGTCCCACCAGTGCAGCTAACTGGGTTATCAAAGGCCGGCCATGTCGCTCACTGTCTATGGTGTGAGGTGTAAAAGAACCATTGCTGACTTTCGACAAGACTAGCTGCAAAGCCGTCGGCATATTTCCGCCCTGCGATGGTCTGGTGAGCTGTCCAGGGTGTACTCTGCCATCACCCGGAGTCAGCTAGGACAGGCACCAGCCTCCTAGGACAGGCGCCAGCCTCCCCGCAACCTTCATAAGGATTAAGCAGTTACAGAAAATGAATAAATGAGACTTACAGTGACACTCATTCATTTGTTAATTTTCATTAGTAATGTAAAGGTTTGATCTGTTTTTTGTTTTTTTCCCAGAAAAAACAATAACAGTGGGGTAGGTGGCGATATTATTTCAGAGCAGAAAGAATTCTTGAATCCAAAAAAGAGACCGTTTTTATTATTTTTTTCATCAGCATGTGCAAATGAATGTGTTTGTGTATGCTGGACTCATTATGGCAGACTTGCAGTGAAGGGAACATCTGGAAGTTGTGAGCTTTTCTGTGACCCCTGACAATGCAACTGATCTCAAAAAGTCGAAGCCCGTCTCTGAGCAACTGTTTGCACTGAATACCAAAGCACTGTATTCGATTGCACTCCGTCTACCTCAATCTCTCATTCTCCACTCCACACTGTCCATCTTCCAGGCCAGATAAAATCTATACTGCACCTCTGTTTGCTGTAGATGTTTATTTATAGGCTGTACATGAGACGAGATTCGACATCACATACAGATCCATGCCTTGAATTGTTATGAGAAGCTCACTCCATTGTCCCTGTGACTCCTACCTATTCCTCTTAATATTCATGGTCTGCACCATACACGCTGCTCTATACTCTGCTGTCAGTGGCAGTTGTAATGTAGCTCCACTATTTATATCTGTTGTGTGTGCAGTCAGTATGGAGCTGTCAACGCACTGTGTACGAATCCCAACAGCTCCAAAATATTAAATATTTCTACTGCACTTTTGGATGCACTTTTGAATGCATTGCTGATTAGAAGAGGTTTTTTTTTTTTTTTTTTTTTTTTTAATCTGGTTATTCAGGTCAAGAAGGGGGAGGGTGCAGCCAACTGCTCCATGATGAATGAGTGTAGGTCAGTGCATATATTTAGGCAGGAAAATATCAATATAAAATAAAATAATGGTATTTTATCACATAGTTCACGTTAAGAAGGAAATGAGTTGGTAAAAAGGAATATTTTGATGTCTGAATTCATTTCCGTATCTTCGCAATGATAAAGATTTAATTTAACGGTTTCGGACAGATAAGAAATTCTCTGGCACAGTTTAGACTCAAAGCATGCAGGATGACAAAAGCTTGTAATTTCAGGCTTTTTTTTTTTTTTTTCCTCATATAAAACAATCTCGATCAAATTTCTCAAAAGCTATAGCAGTGCAATTGAGATAAAATGTGTGTGTGGGGAAAAATGCTCAGTCATCATTTGTGTTTTATCGTAGAAAACAATGAAAATGTACCTTTCTATATGCAAATAAGCTCCACAAAAGCGTGCCGTCTATTGTGGGGAGTTTGCTGGTTGCTGATGATGCTGCTGCTGATGATGAAAAGACACGTGCTGGGGATACGACCCGCTTTTTTTGACTTCCTTTTAGTTTTAGACCAACAGGGTTAGCTTCCTGTCTCAACCACACCTCAACCAAGAACCTCAACCATATACGGATATCTGAATAATATCCAATACACTTACTATATCTATAATATCAACTGGTAAATGTCTTCTGTCTGAAATGCCAAGAGTGGCACCCTGAAGCAATGGCTTAGTTTAAATGATTTAATCTCGAAGATTCTGTCTGTCTGTAGAAATTAGACGCACGAACATTAAAGAAATTATCTCTCCACGTTCCTCACACGAGCCGGATGACAACGAGGTCTTTAAGTAAATCTAAGGGGCTTACAGCATCCATCCAATGGTTTATTCTCGTCTGGATTGGAGGTGGGGGGAGGTGTGGAAGCTTCATTCTCAAGATACCATGGCAAGCCATCTGTTTGGATGTTTCATCTTCACATCCTGGGTTGACTGACAGGGTTGTAATCCAGTCCTGGATCGTTCTTCTCTGATGGTCTAGACATACTGCTGATGGATTTCAGAAAATGTTACACAGTAGTTTTTTACTTTAACATCGAATTCAATATAAAACATGGTTGAGATTATTAGAAGATTGTCAATTTTTGTACTGAGTTGGGTTTACAGAGTGCTTTGGGTTATATTATATCGATAACGCGGTTCAGTGGGTTTCTTCCTTATTTTGCCCTGATGAATATCACTTTGGGCTGTTCCTACCGAAATGTGAAAAACATTCACTTAGGTGTCAATGGAAATTGATTTATTTAGCACTCACACTGTGATTCTGAAAGCAATCTCGGAAATAATGATTGCATCTCTAAATCACGACAAACAAAGGCAGTTAAGGTAAGTCTGTTGTGCCTTTTCCCCCCTCAAGCCTATTGGCTCATCAGGCTGGAGCTTATCCCGATTTCCATAACATGAAGGAACTAGTTCAACTCCTCCAGGATGGGACGCGAGTCCAGCACAGGTTACATTTCCTGTATTTTTTCTTTTTCGTGTTACCCATTTATAATTCTGCGTGGACGGAGGCGCACTTGTCATTGAGACCTGGTCACGGAGTCTTATTGGTAGTGGTGGCTCGGTGGCAAAGGTTCTGGATTACTCAGATGAAAGTTTTGGGATCAGACCAAATACAGGAATCCCTCACTTTCCGCGGCTAATGGGGACTGAGGACCCCCCCCCCGCGCGACCACTGATTTACACAAAATAGGATCGACACAACCCCCCCACCCACACCCACCCCCCACCTGATGTACACGTACAAGTATATGTGTATACAATATCAATAAATAGTACAAATCAGAGGTCCCCAACCTTTTTATCACCATGGACCGGTCAACGCTTGACAATTTTACCACGGCCAGGGGGGGCGGAGCTTCATTATATTGTAAATATAATACCCTGCCCTTGCCCAGAGTCGGCTGAGATGTGCGCCATCCTCCCTAATCAGGATCAAGCATTACATTTTTAATCGAGCTCGAACTCTTCTTAAAAAAAACAAAAAAAACAAATGGGTGCGGAAAAACTCCCTGGGATAACAGGAGGAAGTAGCCCATCCTCACTTGGGGAAAAACCAGATAAAAATACCAACCATATAGAAGAAACTTGATCACAGTTCAACATGAAGTTCAGCTTGGGCTGAGGTGGCCTAGTGGTAAATGTACTGGCTCACTGATGACAAGGTTGGGGGTTCAAGCCCAACTCTCAATGGGCTGTCACTGCCCTCCCAGTGAAGCCAACTGGTTTTTCAATGGCTGGCCATGTCTTGCACTGCTTATGGTGAGAAGTTCACGTAAAAGAACTATTGCTGACTTTCGTCAAGAGTAGCTGCATAGCCGTCAGCATGTTTCTGCCATGCGATAGCCTAGTGAGCTGTCCAGGGTGTACTCTGCCCTCGGTTGGGCTGGGTGCCAACCTCCCCGAGACCCTAATTAGGATTCAGAGGTTACAAAAAAATGAATGAATATTACATGTCTGGCCATGCACCAGGTCAACTGAGAACTTCCAGTAGTAAATGCCAGTGAAAGTTATATAATGATCAGAGTTACTAACACAAAATCTCTCTCTCTCTCTCTCTGTCTCTCTCGCTCCCTCTCTCTCTCTCTCTCGCTCCCTCTCTCTCTCTCCCTCTCTCTCGCTCTCTGCAATGCCACACCTTGTTATATTGTGTTTCTGTATATCACTGATGGTTTGTATAATTGCGATGTGATAGTGGTGGTATTAAGATGTGGTTTAAGTCCATTAAATCCCACTGAAGGCCCAGGTACCAAATGCATGGCCCTCTACTGGTATCAGCAATGGCCTGACAAGCTATTTAGATGTTCAGGGTATTTATAAGCTCAAGCCTTCTGACAAGCCTACTGGAATTAAGTTGCTTAGCATATGAGTGAGTGAATGAGATCCCTATAATGAACTATCATCTCATTCAGGGTGAATTCTAGAGTAGGGCTGTCTTAGATTAGATTGATACTCTTGGAATAAAACTTTTTTTTTTTTTTTTTCGTTTACCCTTCAGCAGTGACTTTCATTTATCATTTTAATACATCTGCGCAATTGAGAGTTAATGGTCTTGCTCAAGGGCCAAGCAGTGGCAGGTTGATGGAACCGGGGCTTGAACCACCAAGCACTGGATTAGTAATCCAGAGCTTTATCCACTGAGCCTCTACTGCCCACTGGTCTGGTAATTATTTTACCAGTACGGTCTTAAGAGAGATTTAGTATGTTTCAGATGATTACTCAGAGTCTCTATGCTGTCGCCGCTCTCATCAAACCTGAGTTAGAGACATCCAGTCTGCATTCCAGCTACAGAGGACACAGCAGGATTGGCATCATTCCTCTCCAGCACACCTGTGGCTCCTCACTGCAAGCAAAGGTCATGTTTCAGAGCTAATTCAGCCGCTACCTGCTGCTCTCTCTGTCTTTCTGCAGTCCCTCAGGACGCCCCAAACAACAGATGGGTACTCTGGGAGTTAGGTGAGATTGTATTAGCATTCATCAAATGATATGGATTGGAAATATGCCATAGCTGTGACTCAGAGGATGTTATTTACGAGCTCCATCAAAATCACATCTCTGAGACTGTTTTGTAAAGTCGCAGTACAGGAAGCAGACAGGTTGTGGGTCTGCGATCCAAAAGACATTAAACTGAATTATTTCTTTCAGGATGTTTTTATTTTTGTTTCTTGGAGATAAACCTGGAACACAGTGAATCTTAAAGAGTGTGACAAAATAATATGAGTTAAAATTGAACAGACCGGTCAGGAAATGGCTTTGACTTTCTTCCCCTCTATCTATCTATCTATCAATCTATATATATATATATATATATATATATATATATATATATATATACCGGATCGGTCGAGGCCCGGGTTAACAACGTGCTGTTAACCAAGAGAGTACTGGTGGAAATTGGACTACTGTTGGTCAAAGAAGGAGAGGTGGGAGGCGTGTCCATAGGCAGAGAGAGAAAAGGAAAGGCATGAGTCTAGGACTGAGAGTAGGGACTTTGAATGTTGGAACTATGACAGAAAAAGGTAGAGAGCTGGCTGACATGATGCAGAGGAGGAAGGTGGACATACTGTGTGTTCAGGAGACCAGGTGGAATGGGAGCAAGGCTTTGTTTATATATATATATATATATATATATATATATATATATATATATATATATATATATATATATATATAAATATATATATATATAGGGGATTTTCTGAGTAGATCCTTCCGTAGGAGAGTGCTCAATACTTTTGGTAGAGCAAATAAACAAAGGACAGGACAAAGGCTTTCTATTGAAACTCCATTTATCACTACAGATCTGTAGAGGGTGGTGAAACCATCCCCTCTCTTCAGGTGATTACAGAAGAACTTCTTCTGTAATCACCTGAAGAGAGGGGATGGTTTCACCACCCCTCGAAACAGATCTGTAGTGATAAATGGAGTTTCAATAGAAAGCCTTTGTCCTGTCCTTTGTATATATATATATATATATATATATATATATATATATATATATATATATATATATATATATATATATATATACAAATTGTGACTAAAAACTGAATGCAATGATGTAGAAGTGCCAAACTTTAATATTTTATTCCGAATAGTACATAGATGACAGGGTCAAAAGTTTAAACTGAGAAAATGTATCATTTTAAGGGAAAATATGTTGAATTTAAATTTCATGGTGTCAACAAATCTCAAAACGTTGGGACAAGGCCATTTTCCCCACTGTGAGACAGCACAGCCCCTCTTTTTCTTACAACAGTCTGCAAACGTCTGGGGACTGACGAGACATTTCTTAAGTTTAGACATAGGAATGCTGTCCCATTCTTGTCTATTACAGGCCTCGAACTGTTCAACTGTCTTGGGACTTCTTTGTTGCACCTTTCTCTTTATGCCATGTCGAATGTTCTCGAAATTGAAAGATCTGGACTGCAGGCTGGCCATTTCAATACCCGGATCCTTTTCCGACGCAGTCATGATTAATGCTGCATGTGGTCTGGCATTATCATGTTGAACAATGCGAGGTCTTCTTTGAAAGTGACGACGTCTGGATGGGAGCAGATGTTGTTCTAGAACATGAATGTATCTTTCTGCACTGACGGTGCCTTTCCAGATGTGCAAATTGCCCATGCCACACGAAATCATGCAACCCCATATCATCACAGATGCAGCTTCTGAACTGAGCGCTGGTAACAACTTGGGTTGTCCTCGTCCTCTTTAGTCCGGATGACATGGCGTTTCCATAAAGAACGTTGAATCGTGATTGGTCTGACCACAGAACAGTTTTCCACTTTGCAACACTCCATTGTAAATGACCCCTGGCCCAAAGAAACTTCCTGCGCTTCTGGGTCCTGTTTAGAAATGGCTTCTTCTTTGTATTGTAGAGTTTCAGCCGGCAACGGCGGATGGCACGGTGGATTGTGTTCAGCGACAATGGTTTCTGGAAGTACTGCTTAGCCCATTGTGTGATTTTCCTTCAAGAAGCATTCCTGTTTGCGGTGTAATGTGGTTTAAGAGTCCAAAGATCATCGGCATCCAGTATGGTTTTTCGGCCTTGACCCTTACGCACAGAGATTGTTCCAGATTCTCTGACTCTGGATGGATGATGTTATGCACTGTAGATGATGATAACTTCAAACTCTTTGCAATTTTTCACTGAGAAACACCTTTCTTTTTGCAAAACATTGCAAAACATCCTTTACCCATGTTCACTTCTGAGAGATACTGCCACTCTGAGAAGCTCTTTTTATACTCAGTCATCTTATCAATGGACCTCATTGATGGTAATTGGTCTTTTAGTTGTTCATTATAAGTGCAATTGGCTTTTCCAGCCTCTTATTGCTTCCTGTTCCAACTTTTTTGAGATTTGTTGGCACCATGAAATTTAAAATCAACATATTTTCCCCTTAAAATTATACATTTTCTCAGTTCAAACCTTTGACCCTGTCATCTATGTTCTATTTGGAATAAAATATTGAAATTTGGCACTTCCATATCATTGCATTCAGTTTTTATTTACAATTTGTATATTGTTCCAATGTTTGTGGAATCCAGTTTGTAATTTAAAGCAATAAACATAGAGTTCTCTACCTCTATGAGTAGTTTTGCCAGGCTAGGTTGCCAAGGTTCAGGTCAGGTAGGTTATTTAGCAAGCAACCATCTGACAATCTGCCACAACAGATGGCTATTTGTAAAAATAAATAACCTGCTGTGTCCCCTCCTCATGTTGGGGAGGACAGTGGGAGGAAATGGCCACAGAAAACTGTTATGGAATGAAACTTGACTTCCAGCTTGCCCTACGAAAGGAAGTGAAAACTGAACTCTGAGTTTGGTATATGAGTTCTGAAATGTTCGCCAGAGTGTGACGGATGGTCCCAGTTCTATCTCTCCAACCCACACTCTCTCAGGATGAAGATGGGAAATGGAGCTGTAAACACAAGTCGAAATAAAGTGAGCAAAAAAATAAAGAAGATACTTGCAAAAGCGTTTGTGCATCAGTCATGTCTTCTGCATGAATGATTACATTATTATTTTTTTTTGCTAAACAAACCTTTTTTCACTTAGAGATAGTAGTGTGAGAACCTCAGACATCCAGGAGGAGCACAGAGTAGAATTGCTGTCCCTCCATGTTGGAAGGAGCTGGTTGAGGTGGCTCAGGTATTGGTTAGAATGTCTCCTGAACGCCTCCCTGGTGTGATGTTGTAGGCGTGTCCAACCAGGAAGAGACTCCGGGGTCGACCTAGAACATGTTGAAGGGATTATGTCTTTCGGCTGGTCTGAGAACACCTTGATGTCCACCAGAAGAGCTGAAGGAAGTGGCTTGCAAGAGGGACATCTGGACCTCACTGCTTAGGCTACTGCCCCCACGACCTGACCCCAGATTAAGCGGATGATGATGATGATGATGATGATGAGGATGATGAGGATGATGATGAGAAACCCTTTTCCTTATTATTAACTAGTGATGTATTTGCAATGTTGGTGTTTTTTTACAGAATCCCAAGCAATCATATCTTCATCTGAAAAGTCTTAAAGCTACACGGGCTCAGAATTTGATCCCAAGGAAGAATTGACTGCAATTTATTGGTATGTTTGGTATGATTGGTATGTTAATAGAATAAGGCAGTTATTCCATTCCCTCTCCTTGGATATGACTATAAGTCATTTGGCTAAAACCTTATAAGTCAAGGTTGCGGAATATATGGGAAGATATACATGTTATATTTTTGATTTAGTTCTGAAGCAATGTACTGTATTGTATTTGTGTTTGAATATGAAAAGTTATTAATATAATTTTGAACAAAAACACAACGTTAAAAAAATGAATCAGCCAAGGTCACTGCTTTCTTTATAAACTTATTTTCAAAGCATGAGGTTGGCTCTAGGGTGTTGTCGATTCACAGTCTCTGATCCTTACTTTAATTAACAGTGATTACATGATGATAATAATTTTTTTTTTTTCATGCATTTTTCAGTCTCTGCATTGAGTCCGCTATCAGGCTTATATCCATTAACCCAAAGCCTATCAAGTCTGAAGAGCTCGGATGAAAGTCTAATAACCTGTTATCAGGAAGCCCCAGAGCCAGCTCCTTATCTGGACCAGACCAGCTCATATTAACACAAGGCCCAAAAAAAAATGCGAATAAAAAACAATGGTGTGTTTTTGTATTGAAATGTTTGTCCATTCATAAAAATGAATAATGTGCTGCACCCTGCATGTTGATTTAAACACTGACATATTTGTATATATTTATGCAGGCTCCATTTCTGTCCTGTTCTCTTCTGTAAACTGAGACAAGCACATCAGAAGTCCATGTCGTTTATCGCTGCTGGAGTGGCAAGAGATGAGTAAATCAAGAGTGACAGGGCGCAATGAGCAAAGTCTACTTCATGAACAAGAACGAACACCTATAATGTGTTTATCTACTGAGTGGTGGGTGTGTAAATTGATTGAGGGTCATTAAGTCCTGAGAGCTGACAGACAGAAAGAGACAAAGAGACACTTTGTATTGGACTGTCCTCCTCCACAAGTCAAATTTGCAGGCTGTTCTTCCTCTCAGTCGTATTTTATCGTGATGAAAGAAGAACAGGGAATTCGATCGTGTCCAATTTCAGGTTTTCATTAAGATTCAGTCAGATCTAATTCTACCACTGTGGTTTAGGAAGAGTAACACAGAGCTGGGGTTTATGATCGTGTTCTTTGTGTGAATGGGTTTTATTTGTCTGAACCTCAGATCAACTTGGTTCAGGCAAAAGCTTTTTTCTTTTTTTTTTCATTTTCCTTTTGTTTTCTTTTAGACCATTTGTGTGTTTTTTCAAATCCCAGTTTCTCAGCATAAGTTTTTGAAAACCTAACTGTGGTACAGGTACAGGCAGTGGTGGCCTGGTGGTAAAGGTGCTGGATCGCTGACCCTAAGCTTGGGGGTTCAAGCCCCATTCTTACCAGATTGTCCCTGTCCCCCTCAGTGCTGCAAACTGGGTTATCAAAGGCCGGCCATGTCTCTCACTGTCTATGGTGTAAGGTTCATGTAAAAGAACCATTGCTGACTTTCGACAAAAGTAGCTGCATAATCATCGGCGTGTTTCTGCCCCGCCATGGCCTGGCGACCTGTCTGGGGTGTACTCTGCCCTCAACCGGAGTTGACCATCGGAACCATTTACAAGCAGAAAGATCGCATCATAGAGAATGTTAAAGGTTATATTTGATACTGTATTTGATATTTGATGAGTGAATTTAATTAAAATTTATCTATTTGAAATTATTTTCCCCCAGTGCAGCTAACTGGGTTATCAAAGGCGGGCCATGTCTGTCACTGTCTATGGTGAGAGACATGTAAAAGAACCATTGCTGACTTTCGTAAAGAGTAGCTGCAAAGTCGTCAGCGTGTTTCTGTCCCTTGCTAAAAGGGTTGTGACAGGAAGGGCATCCGACGTAAAAACCTCTGCCAAATCAAACGTGCGAATCAGATGATTCGCTGTGGCGACTCCCGAGTAAAAGGGAAAAAGCCGAAAGGAAGACAGACAGACTATTTGAAATTATTTTGGTTGAATTTAATTTATTTGAAATTAATGTTGATATTATTTGATATAGCTGATATTATTTTACTATATATATATATATATATATATATATATATATATATACAAAAATATATATATATATATATATATATATATATATATATATATATATAATATATGCAGCCATGAGGCGGGGGGCACTAACCAGTGTCTCTCCCCCTTATGCCGGTCCCAAGCCCGGATAAATGCAGAGGGTTGCGACAGGAAGGGCGTCCGGCGTAAAACTTCTGCCACATTAAAAATGCAAATGGTCAGAACAAAATTCATACCGGATCGGTCGAGGCCCGGGTTAACAACGACCGCCATAAGTGCTGTCCACCAACATGGTGCACACTGTAGTGTGTGTGAGAGAGAGAGAGAGAGAGAGAGAGAGAGAGACGAGAGAGAGAGAGAGAGAGAGAGAGAGACTGTGTGATGGGGATAGAAAGGTAGTGCTCACTTAAATACCTCTGTTATGTGTCAGGTAACCCGTTCCATATGGCAGGCGGCCATGGTGAGAAGGACTGGACAGCCTAAAGGCATATGTTTGGGATTTCTCAGGAAGTACGGAGACAGAATCCATTATTATTCAAAAGCTCCCATTTATCATGTCAGGAAATTACTTTATACAAGCGTCCGGATTTTAAAATATCTCAGCACATCTATTGTGCAGAACACGTACTTTATTCTACATGAAGCTGTAGTGTAGTTTATTGCTTACTTAAAGCCAAGAAGATCTCACTTACTCTCGGTATATCAATTAATCACAATAATACTAAAGATAGACATTTAGGATTTGAATGTCATGATATATAACTGCTCATAGATGACCTATAAAGCACGTGCAGTATAACTTGTGTAAAACCTCCTTCATCACTCCTCCGTTTTTCACTTAGACATCAGCTGGTTTTCTCATCAACAGCCAGGCAGAAAGATGACAAACCAAGAACGTTTTGCCGCTAAAATGAGAAGAGATTTCTCTGGGGAGGGAGGACGACCCTTTATTCAGGATTTCCTCTGTGCATAAGATCCGTCTTTCCTAGGTTTTATTGAGTCTACCTTTCACCCGAAGAAGAGGAGACACGTTTTCCTCTCTGAGACGCATCACTCTTCTACTCGAACTTTTCCGAATAAAAGCAACAGGTGCTTACGTGGATGTCTGAAGAAAATCCGAAAAGGTTTTCCGTAAATGTTATGACTTACAGGAAAGCGTTTTTTTTTTTTTTCTGTGTCACATCTGCTTCATTCCAGTTTTGAACTAGACACAAAAATGATTGGTACCGGTTCAGTATGAATAAGAGCAGAGGAGTCACACAGAAATATTTTTATAAATTTGCTTTCCAGAGTAATGGCAGAATTCCTCTGTTGCTTGGAAAATCACAGAATGTCTCTGATTGTAAACAGTGCAAAACATTTCCAGTGTAATAATCGACCCGCAGCATTGGACCCTGCAAAAAGAGAAACTAGATATAAACAGTAATTATCTTCGGTTGCTTTAACGATTGTAATGTAAACAGATACAAGTTGGTTTCAGACCCGTCTAATAATGTTTATTGTCAGAAACACTACAGTTTGGATTATTGTGGCTGTTTGGCATGTAAGGTTCTAGTATTGTGATATATTTGCGGATGTACAGTGATCCCTCACTTTTCGCAGTTAATGGGGACCAAGACCCTCCACGACCGCCAAATTCCCACGAAGTACAATCCACCACCCTGACTGTCGTCAGACACATGCGCGCACCCATACACACAGACGCGCACATCACATAAAAATGTAAGTAGTTTTGTTGAGGGGTTTTGGGTCGTTTTTTTTTGTTTGTTTGTTTTTTTTTGTTTTTTTTGCATAATTGGCCTTGTTTAGCGGCATTTTCCTTAAATTTTTCCCTATTTTTTCCTGAATTTCCTTATTTTTTTTATTTTTCGATGAACATTTTTGAAAAACCCGCGATGCACTGAAGCTGCAGGAACTGAAGCGCGAAGTAGCAAGGGATCACTGTATTGCTAATAATACTGGATCCATTTAAATCATTTTTGTCCCTAGTTTTAAAAAGAAAAAAAAAAACTTGGAATTAAACAAAGTGGAAAATAAAGCCACCTTTAAAAAAATCCAGATGTTTTCCTTGAAGTACGAGCTTATACAGCTGTGTATAAAAGACTGCCGTGTGTTTAATGACTTTTAGTGTGGTGAGTTTTAGTACTTCCTTTACCACCACAAGCAACATTTCTTGTGATAAATCAGCCTTTTCCAAATTATCCTTTATCCTTTATTATGACCACAGGGAGGCCTGTGATCATTTCAGCCGACTCGGAGCAAAGTTATGGTACACCCTGAACAGCACACCTGATTGCCAGAGCTTATATAGAGCTATTAACTCTATTTAGTAGCCTGATGGTTAAAGAAGTGAGATTGGGACCAGAAACAGGCAAGAAAAATATACGGGGAGTCCTCATGTCTGAAGTGCCCTTGAGCAAGGCACCGAAGCACCAACTGCTCTCCAGGTGCCACAGTGTGTGTGTGTGTTTACTTTTTATGTGTGTTCTATCTATCTAGTTTCATGGTGTTTAACTGTTTGTTTAACTACAAACACTTTCACACTTAACTGTGGATGAAGTAGTACAGTGGTACCTCGTTTAACGAGTGTCCCATATAACGATTTTTCCATGATACGAGTTTCGATCCCACCAAAAATCTGCTACATCCAATGAGCAAAAATTCACTTTACAAGCTCTCCTCAAAATGGCTTTTCCAGGCCGATTAGCCTCATATTTTTCCGCATGTATTCCTCCGCACTCTGAGAACACCTTGTGCAGGGCTTCTCAAATATTTTATGTGACGCCCCCTTTAGGAAGAAAAAAAAAACATTTCACGCCCCCCCACCCCGTGCGTGACTAAATACTGTTTATGCGCTTCATATCGTTTGCTCGGTGCTTTTTCCCTACACCATAGTGACAATGACAGCGCCACTGCCAACTACTGTAGTGGATGCGCAATTACACTTAATTCTAGTCTTGTTTTATTATTTATTATTAATTATTATTAATGTTAATGTACATGTATTATTATTATTATTATTATTATTATTATTATTATTATTATTATTATTATTATTATAAAATATTTATTGTTTTTACATGTTTATCTTGAATATATTAGGTCAAATATACTTGTTTGTGGCAGGTTATATGAGTTTGGGAGGGGGTTGGAACGGATTAATTGCTTTTCTGTTATTTCTTATGGGAATATTTCTTTCATCTAATTAACTTTTTGGCTTATGAGCTCGCCCACGAAACGGATTAAACCCGTTAGCTGAGGTATCACTGTATTTATTTTAGTTTTACCCAGATTATATTTATCATTTATTCATGTTTTTCACACATTCATACAATCATTGTGCAGTAGATGGACAGGATCATACAAGATCCGGAAACCTATCATTGAAATGCTCAGCATGAAGAGGGAATTCATCCTGAATCGGATCACCACAGGGTATCAAGCAAATAGGGCAAGCGTATTTTAGGCCAACATCATAAATTGGTCTATTATCGCATCCCTTTATTCATTCATTCATTCATTTTCTGAACCACTTAATCCTAATTAGGGCAGCAGGGAGGTCGTTACATTGAGTTACATTGACAGCATTTTATCCAGAGAAATTTGCAGTTATCATTTTTATACAACTGAGGGTTAAGGGTCCTGCTCAAAGGCCCAGCAGAGGCGGTACTGAGGATTTAACCCCTGAACGTCAGATCCATAACCCATTGCACACTAAGTAGTTAATCCCCCCCCCCGACTTCTGAGCCCATCAATCCTGGGCATGAATCGACCCTGCTGCTTAAATTCGAGTCTCTTGCAGTGCCTGCCAACATGCACATGTACTTTACTCATGAATAGGTTTCACGAATTTAAACAAGTAGACAAGTTAATAGCACCATACATAAGTTTAAAATCGGATATGTACAAATAAATATAGTCTGCTTTATTTCTTGAAAAACAGATGAAGAGCAGCAGTTACTTGATAAAATATATGTCCAGATAAACCAGTGCTTCTCAAATAGTGGGCGTGGTGATGCCGCGGGGAGCATGAATAAATGTTAATGAAGTTTTTCTTTATTGTAAGTTGAAGTATATTTCTTTGTTTTGTGTTTTTAATTTTAATAAAGATACAATGTTATGCAGAGGTGTACTGATGACAATTTTATAGACAAATAATATTATTTATAATCACTTGCAGGGTGGTGGTGGTGGGGGATTTTTTTTTTTTTCTTCCAAGGGGGGGGTGTCATAGAAAATAATTGAGAAGCACTGAGATAAACTGAAAAAGCTGTGATGTCATTGTCAATCAAAAATACTTTCTAGCCACCTTGAAAGTTCCACCAATCATCATGCAGCAACCTTCTGTCACGCCCACTCTACACTTTGGGTTTACACTTTTTACAATGGGTTCCACAGAATATTAGCTTATCAATTAATTAATGAATTAATTAATTTGTTTGTTTGTTTGTTTGTTTGTTTGTTTTAAATGTCCAGTTTTGCTGTATTAAAACCATAGAACTTGGGTGAAGCTGTGCTTCTATGGGGTTCAATGGATCGCACTGCCAAAGGAACCTATGAGAGCACTGGTGGCTTCATGGATAAGTGGTTCAATCCTCACTCTCACCACTGTTGGGCCCCTGAGCAAGGCCCTTAACACTCTATTGCTCAGTTATAAAAAGAAAAAAGATAATTGTAAGTCTCTGGACTTACATGTGAATGTAAATGTGAGTGTCTGCTAAATGCTGCAAATGTAAATATGAGGGGGGAAAAAAAAACTCGTTAAATGACCTGCAAGATCTAATTGTGAACAAACGAGCTGTAAAGTTGCATCCTTTTTTTCTTCATTTGTACCTCAGTCCCTCCTACTGACCACTGAGAAAAGATGGAGCAACACAAGAAAATGTAAAGAGTGCGGATTTGAGGAAATGTATCTTAGGATAGATGAGACGTTGTTTCCTTCAAAGTATGATGTGGAGTGAAAGATGATGATGACAGCGCAGTTGACCCGCTGCATAGAAGGGTCTGACATCATATTTATGGAGCAGGTTATTTATAACTGATGTGCGGCCCTTCCGGGAAGGCTGCTCTCATGTATCCGGGCTTACTGTTCCTCGATCCTCAGTCCTCAAAGTGCATTTGCTTCAAGTGAGGATTGAGGAAACAGGAAATAATGGTTTTGCAATACAGCCTTTGTAATAATAATAATAATAATAATAATAATAATAATAATAATAATAATAATACAGCAGTGCATATTTGATAAAATCTTCACACACACACACACACACACGGAGCAGAGGGCTGCCACACACACATTGGGGTCGCCTGAAGAGCAGTTGGGGGTTAGGTGTCTTGCTCAAGGGCATTTCAACCATTTATATGAAGGAAGGGAGGACACACACACACACACACACACACTCCTGCCACCAAACATTTTCCCTGCTAGTTCGGGAATAAAACCAGCGACCTTTTGGTCCCAAAGCCTCTTCTGTAACCATTAGGCTACGACTTCCCCCGGTTCCCAATGCACCTAACAGCATGTTTAGAGGAGGTATCAGGAAAATGGAAAACATGGACTGAACCCAGACATGAAGAGAAACATGTGTGACTCTGTACAGGACTTAACCCGTTCAACCCAGAACCCAGACACCTTTAAAAGTGTTTAAATACAAAACTGACTAGGTTGATTTACAAATGATCAACTTTGCCGTCTCCTTCCAACCCACAGCTCTCAACAGTTTACGATTCCCATAAAACATCCCTCTATTGGACTTTCAGTAAAATCATTTGTTTTGTAGAACATCTTGGTTCATCGTTGTCCCCAATCAGTGTTCCTCTATAAATACAGCCTGCTGTCAGGAGCTGCTAGTTTGAGGTAAAATGGAAATGTTAGGGCTCAATGGAGCCACTGTGCTCTTAATCAGCAACACACACACACACACACACACACACACACACACACACACACACATGTGGAAATTGAAACTCTCAGAGGTCCACCACTGTGTGCTCACTTCCAGACTTTACACCTCACTCTCTGCAGAGATCTTATCATTGCGTGACTTGGAAAGGCTGTGACATATTACAGAAGGCTTTTAATGACCACAAATGATCTCCACATCTCTTATGGTCGGGGTCTGTGTTAATAGCTATAGCTATCAGATTACATTAATACAGACTTGTGTGTGTTATATTCATTTTTCAGGAACTTTGGAGCAAATGTAATGAACTTTATCCAACTAACCAGGCCAAACCTAACCTGGTTTGATTGCTGCTTAATAATTATCAAGGCCTCTGCTTTGTTTTTAGGGTTAAGGTAAAATAAAACCTTGTTTTTTTTTTGTTTGTTTGTTTTTTTTAACTTATGCATCCATTCTATCTACTATGGCATTATTAGAATTATTCATTTATTCATTTCCTGAAGTAATTTATCCTAGTAAGGGTTGCAGTAGGATACTGAACTGCTGCTGCCATAATAAAGACTCTGCTCTCTCAGAACTCACTCATGCATTATTTGTCACATTTTAAAACCACTACAGGGATCGCTCACTTTCCGCGGTTAATGGGAACCAAAAAACCCCCGCGACCGCTGATTTCCATGAAGTAAGATCACACACACACACACACACACACACCTGGACTGACAGATACGTCCATGTATGTCCATATAATATCAATAAATACATATTCAACGCTATAAATACTTATAATAACAATTAAACATTAAAAAAATAACACAGGATGTAAATAAAATATAAATACACAGACATACAAACGTGTGCCTCACCGAAAAATGTAAGTAGTTTTATTAGGGGGTTTTGGGTTGTTTTTTTTGTTTTTGTTTGTTTGTTTGTTTTTGCATAATTTGCCTTGTTTTGTGGCATTTTCCTTAACTTTCCCCTACTTTTCCTTAATTTCCTTATTTTTTTTATTTTTCAGTGAATATTTTTGAAAAACCTGTGATGCACTGAAGCCACAGAAACTGAAACACGAAGTATCAAGGGATCGCTGTATTAGGTTGCACGGAGGCTGCAGCTTATCTCTGCCGATTCTAGGTGAAGGCGGTGTACACCCTGAACAGTTCATCATACAATCCCAGGGCCAACACTCACTCACAACCAATAACTCACATCTAGGGTTAGTTTGAAACAACCAACTCACCTAATCTACATGTCTTCAGACTGTTGGAAGTAACCAGACTACCCACTGGAAACCCACGAAAGCATTGGAAGAGCATGAAAAACGCAAAAACACCGTCACCAAGCCCAGTACTTGAACCCGTGATATTTTTTTTGTGAAGCAGATGTGTTATCTCCCGCATCACTGTTAGTTTGTCAAATTAAAATTTGATGCTAACTTAAAGGAAACATCAGCAGCAAGAACAATTATAGTACTGTACGTACTATATGTTTACGATATATACTGTATACTATATATACTACCTTTATGTATCTGTACTTTCATGATTTTCATACCTTTTAGACTTTTGACTTATATTAATTTAAAAATAATAATATTTTTTTACAATTGTTAAAGGTCGCTGCGAGTTACTACGGCACCTTTGAAAAACATCATTACACATGAAATTAAAAGGTGATGTTTAGGCTCAGACAGCTTCGGGTCTAAAGTCTGGATCATAAAACTGGTAATCTGTTTGTTGCTATGTACACATTATTTTTGTTTGTTTGTTTACGGATTTTAACAAGGCAGCTCACTATTACGATGAGTCAGAGTCAACATGCCAGGTAACATCTACAACCAGGAAAGGAATAAGGCTTCGGATAGTTAGCCTGGGCTAATGTTTACATTCATTGTTTACATTCATTGCATCCTTGGTGAAAGATGTACTAATTTAACTTTTGAAACTGAATGCAGTGTTTGAGATTTTTATTTTATTTTTTTATTTTTTGAAATTGTCGTTCATTTACGTTTTTTTTTTTTTATTTTACTTAAAATAAATTTAAAAACATTTAGTCAATAAAAAGAAATACTTGGTCGGTGATGGCCTGTGGTGGTAAACCTGCTGGATTACTGATCCCAAGGTTGGGGGTTCAAGCCCCACTCTCCACGGGATGTCACTGTCCTCCCAGTGGAGCGAACTGGGTTATCGAAGGCCGGCCGTGTCTCTCACTGTCTATGGTGTGAGGTTCATGTAAAAGAACCATTGCTGACTTTTGACAAGAGGAGCTGCATAGTGTGTTTCTGCCCTGAAATGGTCTGGCGAGCTGTCCGGGGTGTACTCTGCCCTCGCCCAGAGTCAGCTGAGATGGGCGCCAGCCTCCCTGTGACTCTAATTAGAATTAAAGCGGTCCAGAAAATGAATGAATGAACTTTATACTTGATAATCCGTTTTATGGAGTGAAGATTTTGTGGGATTTCTTCAGACAGCTGCACTGAAATAGGAAAAAAATATTTGAGTAGTTTCACTCCCTCTTGCATTAGTTTGCATCTCGTTGTGAAATTGAATCGTGATGAAAATGGAAGCACGCTTTATGAGAAACCTTCTATTTTGTTAAAGTTATCAATTTATAGGTGGCTAGCAATTGAGTAAGAATAAGGGAAATACTATAGACATAAACACAAGACAGACGAGACCCTGACACAATGGGCCTTTGGTGGCTGCCTTATTACCAAGAACTAAAATCCATCATCGAATGAGATGGGTGTTGAATGTTGTCTCTCTTAATTTGTTCCACCGAGCAAAACAATATCTTCAAAGCGCAAGGAATAACATTTCACCTGTATTATATTTAACGGTAGTGGTGACCTGGTGGTAAGGTGCTGGCTTTCTGATCTGAAGGGCAGAGGTTCAAGCCCCACTGTCATGGAGTTGTCACTGCTGTCTGCCACAGTGCAGCTAAATTGAGTTATCAAAGGCGTATCTCGTCTAAGGCGTAAAGGTGTATCTCACTGTCTGTGCTGAGAGATGTTGAAAAAGAAACATTGCTGTCATGTGTATAGAGTAGGCTATTGGGTTTCTGTCAGAATATTTCTGCCCTGCAGTGGCCTGGCGAGCTATCCAGGGTGTACTCTGCACTCGTTCAGGGTTAGCAGTGATGGGCACCAGTCAGCCTGCAACTCTTATTAGGATTCAGCGGTTCAGAAATTGAATGAATGAATGAATGAATGGTATCTTACCAGCATGTACAGTAGGCCCTTGACCATTCGCGGTTCAGCGCTCGCACCCCCACATACTTGCAGATTGGTGACAAACCCGGAAGTAACTGACATGTGATTCAAATTTAGCCAGTGGCCGAGAGCCACATTAATAAATATTATCACAGTGCAAAAATTAAAAAAGTTTTTACTTAATCATTACTACATTTTACTGCATTATTATTATACTCGTTGATTAACGACAAACCCGGAAGTTACTAGCATGTGATTTAAATTTAGCCAATGGCTGAAAGATTTTGTTTCTCCCTCCTGCTGATTGGTTGCAGATGATGTGTACACCTCGTTTTTTTTTCTCCTTCGCACACACGTCATCAACATGATTTGTGAATTGTGAATTCAAATTTTTTTCGTGTTTTTAATGATTATTTAAGCCCTATGATGTCACTCAAACGCCTTCTCTAGATTCTGATAAGGAGCCTAAGCTCTTTATTCATTAATAAATATTATCACAGTACAAAATTAAAAAGTTTTTTCTTAATCATTACTACATTTTACTGCATTATTACTGTATTAATGAGTAAGATCGTCTATAGAATGTGTTTAACAAGCATATTTTAGAGCATGTGATATCATACATAGGATTAAAACCGCGTCAATAACTCACAGATTTTCGAACCATTGTGAAAAATGGAGCGTACTGTACAGTGCAAAGTGAAGCAGCATTTCTGAGTCCTGCAGCTTGTTAGCCTAGTTATCAAGTGTAACCAATCTCTAATAAGATGGCACAACTTCGACACTTTCAGAAAACAAGTGATATACCGAGTAGAGCCAGTTTCAGTACCTACAAACACAATACAGTGGTACCTCACCTTACGAAATTAATCCGTTCCAGAAGTGGTTTCGTAACCTGATGTTTTTGTAAGTTGAGTAGCATTTTACATTTAAAAGGCCTGATTCGTTCCAAGGCCCCCAATACTACCCCCTAAACCCTTTAAAAATTATAAAAGCATACCTTTTAAGGCCTCCTTCTGCTTCAATATTGTACCGATGATAGACGGGTTTCAGCCATATTCCTTTACGATATCACTCAACCGCATGCCACGAGTCCGATTCTTCTATTCACTCGCACTGGAAATCATTTTCGTGTGTGTGTTGACCATGTCTTCTTAGCAGAATTATAATCTTACAAATGTTTATGCAAGGTTAAAAGCCTGAGCCAAAAAATAAAGTTGCAATGAGCACACTCAAAAAACTCACGAAACAACAGTAACTCTGTCCTTTACGCGTGTTAGAACTCCGTGACGAACAATGGGTTGAAGGCACACGAAAAGCATCATGGGTTTTATATAGATACAGCTCCCTCCTAGCCAATGGGAGTCCAGCGGAGCGGGATGTTGGGAGATAACTAATGGGAGAGCAACTCAGGCATTGTTTGAATTTTTCAGATGGCATGTTTCGTAACGTGAATTTTTTTTTTCGTATCCAGAGACGGAAATTTTAGGTAAATGTGTCTCGTAACTTGGATTTTTCGTTTGTTGGGTCTTTCTTAAAGTGAGGTACCACTGTATAGCCAAAGCAGCTGTGCTTTTCATATTTAATCAATGTCTATTAGCGCTGTAATAGAAAAGGTGCTGAATGCGGCAAACCCTCCTGGGTAATTTTACTCACTTGCAACCACTCACAACCTTTCATGAATCAAACCTCTTGCCAGTAAAAGTGAAATTGAATTAAATTTTATTTAGTGTTTGATATATAACAAGCATAGTCACAGTGTAGTTCCACAGAGATCCGTATGTAGTTGTAACTGTAGCACTCTAATGAGCAAACCAGACATAACTTTGGCAGTAAGAAGCTCTCTGGAATGATATAACAAAGAAACCTGGCGAGGAAGTAGACTCAAAACGGAAGCTGTGCTCTTCTGGGTGATGCCAAATTATGTAAATCGTTGCTCTTCTACTGTTATATACAATCAAAAGGTGAAGAGTAACAAGTGTGTAGAAAAAAAAATATGGACTATGAGCCAGCACAGCGGCGTAATGGTTAGCATGTCTGCTTCGCAGCAAGAAGCTCCTGGGTTCGAGTCATGGGCTTGGGTGAGGAGTTTGCATGTTCCCTTCATACTTGCGTGGGTTTCCTCGGGGTACCCTGGTTAACCCCTATAGTTCGAACACATGCACATTAGGTCGTACTGGCGGTGTCAAATTGCCTCTAGTTGTGAGTGAATAACTGTGTATTGGCTCTGCGATGGTCTAATGAAACAAGGTTGATCCTGGGACGTAAACGGTTTATGGGAACTGAAAATCATTAGGACCCATTTGGAACAGTAGAATATGACTCAGAAGTACAGACGCTTACTCAGCACTGAAAAAATTTGAACACTTCCTTGTCTAATCCAAGTACTCTACTCAGACAGTACACTGTCCTTCATCAACATAGAAATGTTTATTTAGATGCACAGTGTATAGGATGAAGTCTCGCATTTATCAGGCTGTGGGTTCTTATCTATAATAGCAAGAGAAGGGTTTTGTTTCGGAACACATTTTCATTAAAATATAGGCGTCTCCATAAAACTTCCCGTTCTGAAGCGTCTCCTGCTGCAGAAGGACACATTGCATTATTGTATTAAGATAAGCAGCCCCGAAGGCACATGTGCTCCAGATAACCATTTGCACCTTCGTCTTACCACCTAATCATTTTTTTAAGGTGAATTTTGAGTTCACTCAGCATGAAGTGTTATCCTACCATAAAACTCTTTTAATAGATAATTGAACTGGAAGAGAGTTTATATACTTGGTAATGCCAGCCTCCAGATTGCAGTAAAGTACAAAGAAACCCACAAACCAGATGGACCGACATGTCTCACACTTTCCAGGTGGAAAAGATTCTCAGCAGGTCTGGCTATGTTACGGTGCCAAGGACGGGCTACTGCAAGCATGTTCACTTCCACTTATAGAAGAAGTTCTAATGATACGTTACTCATAAATATGAGGTTGAATAGATATTATTGAACAGGAGGGTCACTTATCGGTTGCAAAGCACCTCATGCTTGCTACATGTAGAGCAACTTTCATAAACATCCTTTGAATTTTATTCAATTTTGTTGTAAGAATTGGGTGGAGAAAGACACTGATGGAGGTTTAAGTATGGTGGATTTGAAACCTGTGATTGAATTCACATATAAAATATTATATGTGATGTACATCTGCGGTGGTGAAAATGGGTGAGGTATTAATAGAAATCAAATCAGACAACATTCATACAACGTTCATACAACGTTCATACAACATTAATACAACGATGGCAAACCGTAAAATGCTCATATGGTACACCTGTGATATTCGGTTAACATGTGACCACATATGGACCTATCAGGATCACTCAGTGACCCAACAATGCTGGCAGTGGGGATAGAACCGCTGACCATCGGATCAGTAACCCATGCGCCACCACTGCAGAGGGTATTGCATGTGTGTACATGTGTTTACAAAACCCTCTGATTACCGAGTTTTTTTTATCTCTGAAACCTATTCAATCAAACATTTTAATATAGTACTGTATTACTCATGATTTTAGATTGCAGTAAATACGTCATTTACAGCAACTAGCTACAGAGCAAAGTAAACATCAGGAGTCAAAGAGGTCAGTAAGAGTGCATTGTGGGTCAATCTGAGGGTGGGCGTAGCCAGTGTCAGATTGCACAAAACTTTGAGATTTCTTTCCCACCGTCAACAGCGTGATCATGCAATTCATGAGCAAAGGCGAGCAATCAAGAGCATCCCCGCCCAGGTTGACCTGGGCTCTCTGATAGGTGTAATCTGGACTGGTAGAAACAATCCCTATTGTAAATCAACTGATGTTGCAGAGAAATGTCGAGTGAGTCAGAGAAGTGCTGTGAGATATCTCCATCAACCTGCTGCTGATTGCTTGTCTTTGTCCATGAATTCCATGAACACTCTGTTGACTGTGGGGAAAAAATCCCAGGGTTTTGTGCAATCTCACGCTGGCTACGCCCACCCTCAGATTGACCCACAATGTGCCCTCAATGAACTCGTTGACACCTGGTGCTTACTTTGATACGTAGCTGGTTGCTGTAAACTATGTATTTACTGCAATATAAAATCATATATATATATATATATATATATATATATATATATATATATATATATATATATATATATATATATATATATACACAAAAATAAAAGGACAGGACAAAGACTTTCTATTGAAACTCCATTTATACTCCATTCATTCTTCTATAATCACCTGAAGAGAGAGGATGGTTTCACCACCCCTCGAAACAGATCTGTAGTGATAAATGGAGTTTCAATAGAAAGTCTTTGTCCTGTCCTTTTATTTTTGTTTATTTGCTCTACCAAAAAGCATTGAGCACTCTCCTACGGAAGGATCTACTCAGAAAATCCTCATCCTATATATATATATATATATATATATATATATATATATATATATATATATATATATATATACACACACACACACACACACACAGTGGCACCTTGACTTGCGAGTGTCCTTATAACGAATTTTCTATGATATGAGCTTCAATCCCACCAAAAATCCACCCCATCTAATGTACAAAATTTAGATTTACGAGCTCTGCTGGGGAAATGTCTTTTCCGGGCCGATTAGCCTCATATTCTTCCTTGAGTATTCCTCTGCGCTCCGAGAACGCCTTGTGCAGTGCTTATCAATTATTTTCTGTGATTCCCCCTCTATAAAGAAAAAAAATTCATGTGCCCCCAGGGCCCCACGCGCGACTATAAATAGTGTTTACTGTAGTTCACATTGTTTGCTCGGTGCTTTTTCCTTAAACTGCACAATGAGAGCACCACTGCCATCTACTGTAGGGGATGCACCATTACACTTAATTCTGGTATAATATTGCAAAAAAGCCTGTTCTCCAGGGTCATATGCACCCCCAGGCATCACGGCACTATTTGAGAAGCACTGGCCTTGTGGGAGCCCACCACGAGCCTTTCCTCACTGGCATTCATAGTGTGCACAAACACAAAATTCTCCTCCTCCTCCTCCTCCTCCTCCTTTGTTAAGCACCACCTCCTGCCTGCCCACGTGACATCGCCACAGTCGATGATCGGAAGGGTTAGCTGACTTATTGTTTATTCGTGTTTAATTATTAATTATTATTAATTATTATTAATGTTAATGTGCATGTATTATTATTAGTAGTAGTAGTAGTAGTAGTAGTAGTAGTAGTAGTAGTAGTATTAAATATGTGCTGTTTTTACATGTTTATCTTTAATATATTAGGCCAAATATCTGTGTTTGTGGCAGGTTCTATGAGTTTGGGAGGTGGTTGGAACGGATTCATTGGTTTTCTATTATTTTTTTATGAGAATTTTTGTTTATCTCACAAACTTTTTGATTTACGAGCTCACCCTTGGAACGAATTAAAGTCGTAAGTCAAGGTACCACTGTATATGTATATGTATTCAAATATATATATTTTTTAATTGGTGTCAATCTAGCTTTGATCTCATTGTACAGTACGGCAAGCATAGCGTTATTATACTATATGGAGCACTGTACGATTAGGAGCGCATATTTCTATGTCTATCATAACACAGCCATGGGTGTCATAGGGCGTGGCACAGCAAACGCTTCAAATGGACCTGATGTTGAGAATTACCTACAAGAGAAAATATGAATGTTATATCTCATAGGTAGACAATTGTGAAGGGGTTAGTCCATTGTCACATATGCCCGACAATAGGTAGACAACAGGTCCAATACCGAAAATTGTACAACAGACCCACACCCGTTCTACAAATTTGTACAATTTGCTGTATTGGACCTGTTATATACCTGTTGTCGGGTATATGTGACAATGGATTAACCCCTTCACAATTGTCTAGCTAGAAGCTTGAAACTGGGTTGCCAAGGGAGTGATCTGAACTCACAAACTAAACTTCGTGGAATGTGTTTATTATAGGAAGTGCAGTACAGCAATAGAGGGGGGGGGGGGTAACCGAGGTGTTTCTGCATTATTACGTATTGAACAAGCTTCAGGAAATGACCTGGTTTTACTCTCCGATTCTTTTGGGTCTTGCCTATGTGACTGACCTGTTCCCTAATCACCTTCAGCTGTACATTTAACCGCCCAATCCACAGTTACTAATAGTGATGGCCATAAATCAGGAGTGCAGCCTGAGCTGAATGAAATACTGTGGCTATTATGGATGACCTGGTTAGAAAAAGAGACACAGAGAGGTGTTTCAGAGTGAAACTGGTTTATAACAGAGTTAAAAGTGTGTGTCACTGTGTATTACAAGTATATGCATCTTCAGCAATACAATAATAATTTAGAACTTTTTAAAGCCATAAAGATGGCTGGAGAGGCCTTTATTAGTGATTAAGAGCCAGACTAGAGTCTTCCATCTAATTAGTCCAGCTCCTCATTCCAGCTGTGTGAAAGGGACACAGGTGGAGCGTATTCATCGAATGAGTCTCAGTCTGGATATAAACACCATGGCAGGCTGTTAAAGAAAGTAAAGTCAGTATTTGGAATGAAGTCCCTTTCCAGTTTCACACAAATCAACTTAGTGCTGGTTCACGTCCGCTGGTCATGTTTGAAGCCCTACTGTTGAATTCTTGTGTTTTGTTTGGATCAGATTTTACAGTTGTATAGTTAGCTGACAGCATAGTGCAGGGATTAGCCTTACATCCAGAAGAACCGGGGTTCAATTCCTGGGCTCGAGAATTTGTGCGTCGAGTTGTTCTCCCTGTACGTGCAAGAGTTTCCTACTGGTATTTATGAAGAAACTTGTATTGGCTAAGAAGCCTTACTATTCAGTTGAATAATGCATTGCTTCTTCTTCTTCTTTTCCTTTTGGCTGTTCCCTTCAAGGGTTGCCACAGCAAATTGCTTCCATCTCACCTTATCCTCTGCAGCTTCTTCTCTTACGCCAACTACCTTCATGTCCTCCTTAGCCACATCCATAAATCTTCTCTTTGGTCTTCCTCTCGGCCTTCTGCCTGGTAGTTCCAACCTCAGCATCCTACTACCAACATATTCACTATCCCTCCTCTGTACATGTCCAAACCATCTCAATCTAGCCTCTCTGACTTTGTGTCCAAAACCTCTTACATGTGCTGTCCCTCGGATGTACTCATTCCTGATCCTATCCAACCTCGTTACTCCCAAAGAGAACCTCAACGTTTTCATCTCTGCTACGTCCAGCTCTGCCTCCTGTCTTTTCCACAGCTCCACTGTTTCTAAACCATACAATATCGCTGGCCTCATCACTGTCTTGTACAATTTTCCTTTCATTCTTGCCGATACCTTCCTATCACGCATCACACCGGAAACCTTTTCTCCAACCATTCCAACCTGCCTGCACACGCTCCTTCACCTCTTTTCCACACTACATTGCTCTGGACTGTTGAGCCTAAGTACTTAAAATCCTAGACCTTCCTTATCTCTGCTCCCTTTAACCTCATCGTTCCTCTTGGCCCTTATGGTTCACACACATATATTCTGTCTTACTGAGGCTAACCTTCATTCCTCTCCTTTCCAGGGCATACCTCCACCTCTCTAGATTTTCCTGCACTTGTTTTTTGCTCTCATTACAGATCACAATGTCATCTGCAAACATCATAGTCCATGGAGATTCTTGTCTAATCTCGTCTGCCAGCCTGTCCATCACCATAGCAAACAAGAAGAGGCTCAGAGCTGACCCTTGATGCAGTCCCACCTCCACCTTGAACTCTTTTGTCACGTCGACAGCACACCTCACCACTGTCTTACATCTCTCATACATGTCCTGCACCACTCTCACATACCACTCCAGACTTCCTCGTGCAATACCACAGTTCCTGTCTCGGCACCCTATCATATACTTTCTCCAGATCCATGAAGGCACAATGCAGCTCCCTCTGGCCTTCTCTGTCTCTCTACATCTATATCCAATCACAAAAGGAATGGGCGTTTCTCCCTGAAGCTTGAATGATGCTCATGCAGGGATTGCCATGGCTGTGATCACAATGATCTACTGTATGGTTTGCCAAGCCACATAAGGACTCACTCACACCTACAGGCAATTTGGAACAGCCAATTAACCTACTGTGCATGTCTTTGGACTGTGGGAGGAAACTGGAGTACCCAGAGGAAAGCCACGCAACCATGGGGAGAACATGCAAACACCACACAGAAACGCCCAGGCCTGGAATCAAACCCAGGCCTACTGACTGTGAGGTGGACATGCTAACTACTATGACACCAAGCCGCCCGCAACCTTCTCTGTACTTCTCTATTAACATCGGCAAAGCAAACACTGCATCTGTGGTGCTCATTCTTGGCATGAAACCAAACTGTTGTTCACAAATTCTGACCTCTGCCCTTAGTCTAGTTTCCACTATTCTTTCGCATAACTTCATCATATGGCTCGTCAACTTCATCCCTCTGTAATTGCCTCAACTCTGCATGTCTCCCTTGTTCTTAAAAATGGGCACCAGCACACTTCTCCTCCATTCCTCTGGCATCTCACTCTCTAAGACCTTGTTGAATGTTTATTTGTTGAATAATGCATTGCATGGCGGTAATAATTTATTTTACCAGTAAATAAAACAAAGATACCTTCTGCATATGACACATAGAATTCTGTTTACTTTGTTAAAGAGATGTATTTTATGTCATAGTAGAACCTCGGTGGTTGAACAACTCTTTAGTCGTACAAATCAGAGTTCGATCAAAAAATATGAGGAAAATCTGTTTTAGTGTTAGAACACATTATCAGAGTTGGAATGGGGCACAGCTGAGTGTGTAGAACAATGAGAGAGAGTCTCGTACTGCGTATTTTTTTCATTATATTACGGCTACTTTAACCTTTAACCCTGAGTCCTGAGAAAAGCAGCAAGTTTTTCTACTGGAAAGGAAAAGAGAAAAGTTGTGAGAATGTGAAGAATCAACTGCGATCAAGAGACAGAAGAAAAAAAACCACCAGGGCCCCTCAAAGCAATAACCCACCCACCCCCATCTCTCCCTCTCCATCCATTCACATGCGCTGACACATCACAACCAAAAAGGTATGTAGACAAAGACAGTACATAATTACCAGATTTTTCAGACTGTATGTTGCTCCAGAGTACAAGTTGCATTGGCCAAAAAATGCATAATAAAGAAGAAGAAAAAAGCATGTATAAGTCGCACTGGACTATAAATCGCAAACTCATGAAAACTGTTTACCTTGGCTTGGAAATCTGCAGCCAGTTTTTGTGCTGTTGAGGTTCTCACTCTAATAGAGAGGCGGTTGCATTGCATGAAGTGGTAACACCAAGAAAGTCCTCACAGAAAGTCATTTATATTCATCTCCTGGACAACGACCTGGGCGTGTTGACGCAACTGCACTGTTGACAAGCCTCTCCCTGCAGCACATTGCTCAAGCACCCATGTGCAAGCTCATTTCTCTAGCTGTGGCCATCTAGCTTTTAGCCTGCAATTAGATTTTTTAGTTTTCTTCATTACAGTAATAGTAATCTCCACTTTTCTCCAGTCCCTCACAAGTTTCTCTTTCACTGCAAACTTTCTTTCTGCTGCTCTATTCCAATTTTCTGCTGCATATTTCTCTACTTGGAGCTTGTAATCCACAGAGTAAGATTTTCTTTGGGGGGACATTTCTTCAGTGGTACAGAATTAGCAGGTACTGGTACCCAAACCTAGAGTGCCCTCTTGTGCTTGTGAGTGTAAAAATAACAAACATGTGAAATTATGTTCGTTAATATTATGTCGAACAGAATTATATGTAATCATTTCACATATAAATCGCTCTGGAGTATAAATCACACCTTCAGCCAAAGTATGAAAAAAAGTGTGACTTGTAGTCTGGAAAATACGATAGGTTAATCATGACATACTGTTATTATGTTTTACTCTTTTGTGTATTAATATGTGTATTGTATATTAATATGTTTCATAAATACACCTTGTTTTCAAATTACAATGATATTGACAGAAGTAGATGTTCAGCTGAACGCATTAATTGACTTTTAACTATTTCTTATGGGAAATATTGCTTCACTCTTTGACAAAATCAGTAATCGACAGCATTTTTGGAACCAATTGTGTTTCACCACAGAGGTTCCACTGTATTTAAAAAAGTGTTCTATTTTATGGCTTGAAACAAGTAACAGTTTATAGGGGAAGATTGAGTAGAAGATGTTACCATTACTCAGACATTCTTTCCCAATATGTTATATAAGAAATTTCACCACAGGGTTCCCGCCTGTACATGTACGAAATAGTGACAGACGGATGGACAATTCTTGACGTTCCAAAAAGATGCTTATACCTTATCAATGAGGCTCCGCTATTAATATCAACATCTTTGATTGGGTTACATTTACTGTCACGGTTGTTTGTATGTGATGAAGTACACAGTTTGATGTCTTTGTCCTGCTTTCTAGATTAGGAGATCACCGAGTGTGAAATAACGCATAATAATGCTACTTTGATAATCCAGGAGCAGAGGTAACCTCCTGGTTATGATGTGGAAGTAGTCCATTGCTTGGATCCGTTGATTCACTCCATCACTAATTTACATCAAAGTGGAGACAAAAATCAATTCAGATGTCAATTGAAATCAATTCACATGCCATGCTGTCGCATTGTTGATGAAATCAAAGTAGTGTGCTCCACACATAGAAAATGGATAATAATCTTTCTCTTTGTTGCTTTCCAGAGTAATCGAGTTTATTGTATGTGTCATTAGTTTAGCTTAGACAAACATTTACCCTGGACTGCCAAGCATGTGAGGTAGCAAGGTACCATGTCGGCCGTTTGCTCTCCAAACTCTCACAATGACACCATAGGGGCAATTTAGACCAGGTAGTTAGCCTACTGTGCATGTCTTTGGACTGTGAAAGGAAACTTGAATAAAAGGAGGAAACCCATGTAAGCCCAAGGAGAAAATGCGAACTCCACACCCAGGAATTGAAGCCAGTTTCAATGCATATGCAGATATAGCCAAAGAGTAGCGACTCGATCGGAATCCTTATTATGATGAGGTGGCTCATATGATATAATTTAAAAAGATCACTTGGTAACACAGCTAAAACAAATGTAATTAGATCCATATTATATATATAAATATCTATATATACAGTGATCCATCGTTACTTCGTGCTTCAGTTTCTGCGACTTCAGTACATCGCAGGTTTTTCAAAAATACTCATCAAAAAATAAAAAATAAAGAGATTAAGGAAAAATAGGGGAAAAGTTAAGGAAAATGCAGAAAAACAAGGCCAACTGTGCAAAAAAAAACACAAACAGAGACAAAAAAACAACCCAAAACCCCCCAACAAAACTATTTACATTTTTATGTGTGCACACACGTCTGTATATGGTGTGCGCATGCGTCTGTGTGTGTATTTATATTTTATTTACATCTTATGCATTATTTTTGAATGATTAATTGTTATTTTAAGCATTTATAGCATTGAGTATGTATTTACTGATATTACTGTATATGCACATATACATGTGCATATATGCAGCCATTAGGTGGGGGGGGCACTAACCAGTGTCTCTCCCCCTCATGCCAGTCCCAAGCCTGGAGAAATGGAGAGGGTTGTGTCAGGAAGGGCATCCGACGTAAAACCAATGCCAAATATTTATGATGCAAATCAGAAGTATTACCCCCATACCGGATCGGTCGAGGCCCGGGTTAACAACGACGCCATCAGTGCTGTCAATCAACAGAGTGCTGATGGAAATTGGACTACTGTTGGTCGAAGACGTCGAAGAAGAAGAGGCGGGAGGCGTGTCCATAGGCAGAGAGAGAAGAGGAAAGGCATGAGTCTAGGACTGAGAGTGGGGACTTTGAATGTTGGAACTATGCAAAGAAAAGGTAGAGAGCTGGCTGACATGATGCAGAGGAGAAAGGTGGACATACTGTGTGTTCAGGAGACCAGGTGGAAAGGTAGCAAAGCTAAAAGCTTAGGAGCAGGGTTTAAGCTATTTTATCATGGTGTGTATGGGAAGAGAAATGAAGTAGGAGTCATCTTGAAGGAGGGGTTTGTCAGGAATGTTCTAAAAGTGAAAAGCGTGTCAGACAGAGTGATGAGTCTCAAGTTAGAAATTGAAGGTGTAATGCTCAATGTTGTTAGTGCTTATGCCCCACAGGCAGGATGTGAGCTAGAAGAGAAGGAGAGATTCTGGAGTGAGTTAGATGAAGTGATGCAGAGTACCCCCAGAGGTGAAAGAGTGGTCATTGGTGCAGACTTCAATGGACATGTTGGTGCAGGCAACAGAGGGGACGAGGAAGTGATGGGAAGGTTTGGTATCCAGGACAGGAACGCAGAAGGACAGATGTTGATAGATTTTGCAAAAAGGATGGAAATGGCTGTGGTTAATACTTTCTTCAAGAAGAAACAGGAGCATAGCGTGACTTATAAAAGCGGAGGTAGGAGCACACAGGTAGACTACATCTTGTGGAGGCAATGTAATTTGAAGGAAGTCAGTGACTGCAAAGTAGTAGTGGGTGAGAGTGTTGCCAAACAGCATAGAATGGTGGTATGCAGGATGACACTGATGGTGAGGAAGGTGAAGAAGGCAAAGGTAGAGCAGAAGACAAAGTGGTAGAAGTTGAAAAAGGAAGAGTGTCGTGTTGTCTTCAAAGAGGAGTTGAAACAGGCTTTGGGTGGCCAGGAAGTGCTTCCAAATGACTGGACAACCACAGCAAATGTGATCAGGGACACAGGTAGGAGAGTACTTGGTGTGTCCTCTGGAAGGAAAGTAGATAAGGAGACTTGGTGGTGGAATGAGGAAGTGCAGGAGTGTGTACAAAGGAAGAGGTTAGCTAAGAAAAAGTGGGACATTGAGAGGACCGAAGAGAGTAAACAGGAGTACAGGGAGACACAGTGTAAGGCGAAAGTAGCAGTGGCTAAGGCCAAACAGAGGATGTATGATGACTTGTATGATAGGTTGGACAGTAAAGAGGGAGAAAATGATCTATACAGGTTGGCACAGCAGAGAAATAGAGATGGGAAGGACGTGCAGCAAGTTAGATTGATAAAGGACAGAGAGGGAAATGTATTGACTGATGACAGAAGTGTGCTGGGAAGATGGAAAGAATACTTTGAAGAGCTGATGAATGAGGAAAAGAGGTGTGCTTGTGCCCATTTTTAAGAACAAGGGAGACGTGAAGAGTTGCGGCAACTACAGAGGGATAAAGTTGATGAGCCATACGATGAAGTTATGGGGAAAGAATAGTGGAAGCTAAAGTGAAAAGATGGTCAGCATTTGTGAACAACAGTTTGGTTCCATGCCAAGAAAGAGCACCACAGATGCAATGTTTGCTTTGAGGATGTTAATAGAGAAGTACAGAGAAGGTCAGAGGGAGCTACATTGTGCCTTTGTGGATCTGGAAAAAGCATATGACAGGGTGCCAAGAGAAGAACTGTGGTATTGCATGAGGAAGTCTGGAGTGGCAGAGAAGTATGTTAGAGTGGTGCAGGACATGTATGAGAGTGTAAGACAGTGGTGAGGTGTGCTGTCGGTGTGACCGACGAATTCAAGGTTTAGGTGGGACTGCATCAAGGGTCAGCTCTGAGCCTCTTCTTGTTTGCTATGGTGATGGACAGGCTGGCAGACGAGATTAGACAAGAATCTCCATGGTCTATGATGTTTGCAGATGACATTGTGATCTGTAGTGAGAGCAGAGAACAAGTGCAGGAAAATCTAGAGAGGTGGAGGTATGCCCTGGAAAGGAGAGGAATGAAGGTTAGCCTCAGTAAATCAGAATACATGTGTGTGAATGAGAAGGACCCAGGAGGAACGGTGATGTTACAGGGAGCAGAGATAACGAAGGTGGAGGATTTTAAGTACTTAGGCTCAACAATCCAGAGCAATGGAGAGTGTGGAAAAGAGGTGAAGAAGTGTGTGCAGGCAGGCTGGAATGGTTGGAGAAAAGTGTCCGGTGTGTTGTGCGATCGGAGAGTGTCAGCAAGAATGAAGGGAAAAGTGTACAAGACGGTGGTGAGGCCAGCGATGTTGTATGGCTTAGAAACAGTGGCGCTGAGGAAAAGGCAGGAGGCAGAGCTGGGGGTAGCGGAGATGAAAATGTTGAGGTTCTCTCTGGGAGTAACGAGGATGGATAGGATCAGAAATAAGTATATCAGAGGGACAGCCCATGTTAGATGTTTTGGAGACAAAGTCAGAGACGCTAGATTGAGCTGGTTTGGACATGTACAGAGGAGGGATAGTGAGTATATTAGCAGTAGGATGCTGAGCTTGGAACTACCAGGCAGAAGGCCTTGAGGAAGACCAAAGAAGAGATTTATGGATGTGGTGAAGGAAAACATGAAGGTCGTTGGAGTCAGAAAAGAAGATGCAGAGGACAGGGTGAGATGGAGGCGGATGATTTGCTGTGGCGACCCCTGAAGGGAGCAGTCGAAAGTAAAAGAAGAAGAAGAAGACGACATGTACGTATACGTCAGTTAGGGGGATCAATCCTTCTTTGTGGAAATCGGTGGTCGGGGGGGGGCTCAGTCCCCATTAACCGCGGAAAGTGAGGGATCCTTGTATTGCACTTGCTGCTCTCTACACTTCTGTTTGGATGCTAAACCGAATTTCATTATGCTGTATTTATTACATGTGTAATGATAATAAAGTTGAATCTAATCTAATATACTCTAATTCCAAAGGCCTGGTGGTAACATGCTGGATTATCAATCCCATGGTTGGGGGTTCAAGTCCCACTGTCAACAATGTTACTGCTGTCCTCCCAGTGCAGATAACTGGGTTATCAAAGGCCAGCCATATCTCTCTCTGTCTATTGTGTGAGGTTCATGTAAAAGAACCATTGCTGACTTTCAACAAGAGTAGCTGCATAGACATGAGCATGTTTCTGCCCTGCGATGGCCTGGCAAGCTGTCCAGGGTGTACTCTGCTCTAACCCAGTTTTGGCTGAGATAGGTGCCAGCAACCATATGACCCTAATTAGGATTAACTGTTTCAGAAAATGAATGAATGAAGATATTGTCTATGTGCCATTGAAGAAAGAAAAATTCCAGTTTGGGTGACTGTTATGTAAACATAGCATTTATTTCTTTCCACTGTAAAGCACATTTCTTCCTAAAAACAGACCCCAGTAATCTCATGAACTATCAAGATGCTGCAAATGTGATGTTTTTATTTCTTACAGAAAGTGATTTGCAGTTAGCAAATCGTAATGAAAGTGTATAGCGGGAACGTTCTTGTGTGTGTGTGTGTGTGTGTGTGTGTGTGTGTGTGTGTGTGTGTGTGTGTGTGTGTGTGTGTGCTGGGGGTTGACAAGAGATGCAGGAAGTGAAGTGAATGGCATTGGCACATCATGGCTTGTTAGCGAGGGCAATGATATTAGTGAGCAATGGAGGCAATCACAAGCTACATGCTGTGCAGTGCATATGGAAAGATTCAGACTCAAGGCTTTCGTCAAAATGAATCCATCATATGAATGGATTAGTGTGTGGGAGAGAATTGTATGTGTGTGATCTGAATGTGTGGGGATGGGGGGGTTGGTGTAGCAGTTTGCTGTCTTTTCACAGCAGGCATCAACCGTGTTTAAATTCATCATAGGTTCTTTGGTGAGCAGCTTGAGCGACAAGAGCATAACATACACATACACAACCATACTTCATCATTTATGAAAGAAATTCATTGTTATCCAATCATGCAACACACTGAGCCTCTTGTTTGATTAGACAAGTCTCTTTCTTTTTTTTTTTTTTTTAATTTCAACACATGAATCAATCCACAGCCAGTTTTCCACCGGCTAACACCAGAAAAATGCTACAGTGTGTTCGGACAAGGTGTGTGTTGTAGGAATCGGGGTGGGGGGTGTTTAATGGACAAAGCAGAAAAGACATTCATTACCGCTGAGAGTTGGATTATAAATGGGAGACTTGGATAGTTCAAATCCTATTAGACATGGGTCGATAGACTGATAATTAGAGGGGTCATGTTTTTTTTCCCCTTTCTACCATGCCTGATGGGGGTTTGTTCCTGTCCTTGTCATTGTTCCGCAGATCTTACTGCCCTCTGCTGAACTGGCTGCGACATTATCCACCTTCTGGACAAGCGTGTCGAAAAACACCACTCCCTATTTAAAATCTCACAGCTTTCTCTCTTATATAAAATAAACTTTTACTAGATTCAGATCTGTTATTGACTCGTAGGAAGTCATCTCACTCATGGACTCATTTGCTGAACCACCTAATCCTATTAGGGTCACAGGAGGCTGAATCCTATCACACAAACAGTGCACACCCTGGACAGCTTTCCAGACAAGAACAATTCACCATATACAGTGGAACCTCGGTGGTCGAGCACAATTGGTTACAAAGATATGGTCGAAAAGTGAAAAAATATTTCCCAAAATAAATAGTTAAAAACTCGATTAATGTGTTCAGATGAACGTCTAGTTCTGTCAATACAGTTGTATACAGTGATCCCTTGCTACTTCGTGCTTCAGTTCTTGTGGCTTCAGTGCATCGCGGGTTTTTCAAAAATATTCATTGAAAAATTAAAACCTAAGAAAATTTTTGAAAAATAGGGACAAAGTTAAGGAAATATTAACTAATAAAAATAACGATCTTTTACTTAATATGTTGGGTAATACTTCTGATTTGCATCATATGGTTGGAGAAAAGTGTCCGGTGTGATGTGCGATAGGAGAGTGTCAGCAAGAATGAAAGGAAAAGTGTACAAGACGATGATGAGGCCAGCGATGTTGTATGGATTAGAAACAGTGGCGATGAGGAAAAGGCAGGAGGCAGAGCTGGAGGTAGTGGAGATGAAAATGTTGAGGTTCTTTCTGGGAGTAACGAGGATGGATAGGATCAGAAACGAGTATATCAGAGGGACAGCACATGTTAGATGTTTTGGAGACAAAGTCAGAGAGGCTAGATTGAGATGGTTTGGACATGTACAGAGGAGGGATAGTGAGTATATTGGTAGTAGGATGCTGAGGTTGGAACTACCAGGCAGAAGGCCGAGAGGAAGACCAAAGAGAAGATTTATGGATGTGGTGAAGGAAGACATGACAGTCGTTGGAGTAAGAGAAGATGCAGAGGATAGGGTGAGATGGAGGCAGATGATTTGCTGTGGCGACCCCTGAAGGGAACAGCCGAAAGGAAAAGAAGAAGAAGAAGAAGTAGACCTAATATGTTGGGTCTATCTTCTTTCACCACTTGGAAAGGCACTTTGTGAACGGTATCAGCACCTTTCAGTTTGCATTTGAGTTCAATCAGTCCTAGTGTTGCAGTTTATCAGAATAAGAGATTAACCTGGCACGGGAATTTGACAAACTGTCTTGACCTAGTTTGAGACTGTCTGGCACTGACTGAGAAATCACATGACACTGGGCACCAGTGTCAAGTTTGAAAGAAACTTCTTGTCGTTCACTGAATAGAGGCTCATACCAATCATCCTCGTCATCATTAGTTTCCACCACGCCAATGAATAAATCTTCATATTCACTCTGTGAATCAGTCTGCTCTAAAGTGTGCACTGACTTCTGGCCTTCACCACGTGAATCTCTTCTGTCAGATCTTGACAGTCTAGTCCTACACATTTTGGTGAAATGATGCTTTCCACCACACTTATCACATGTTTGTCCAACTGCGGGTCACCTGTCCTTCATGTGTTGATATCCACATGCACGGCACTGAGGATACCTCTGATAGTGTTGGCGTGTTTGTGGTTTTGATTTCCTGGCTCTACCTGAACTAGCTTCATGATGTTTTGGCTTAGGTTTCTTCTGAATTTCTCTATACGGACCTCTTTTGTCGATTGCATGAATGTTTTTCTGTTCAGTTGCTTCTTCACTCAACGCTTTAACTTGCTGAGCACTTACTTCACTAGCCCTACACAGATCAACTGCATGACCTAGATTTAGGTCAGGTTCTCTCAAAAGTCACACCCTCATGGCATCATTATTCACACCACGGACAATTCTGTCCTTAATCGAGCTCTCTGTTAAGTCTCCGAATTCACAATTTTTCGCCTAGTTCTTCAAATCGGTGACATGCTGGTCAATCGTCTCACCTGTTTTCTGAGATCTCGTGAAAAATGCATGTCTCTCAATAGTTAAGTTCTTCTTTGGTTCACAGTACTCTTTAAACTTCTTTTTACCTTTGTCTAACTTCTTGTCATCACCGTCATTGTCCCATTCAAACGAATTGAAGACTTGCAATGCAGTCTTTCCGGCCACGTGCAGCAATGTCGCGCACTTGACAGCATCGGATTTCACAGCGGTTCCGCTAGCAACAAGGTATAACTCAAACCTCGGAATCCATCTTCACCAGTTTTCAGTTAAGCTTCCTTCGAAACCGAGTTCATGCGGCGGTTTTAACTGCTCCATTCGGATCAAATCCCACTTCTGACATCATGTAATGAAACTCTTACAATGCCGGGCGTACCAGGTATGTTTAATATGTCACGACTTTCTGTTTAGGCCACATCAAGTGTGTAACGCAGTACGTGATATAAGGGAGGCAACTCCACTTAGCTTACCTTACAAGGGAGAGATGGGGGAGGGGTTATTGCTTTGAGAGGGCGTGGCGGTTTTTCCCTTCTCTGTCTCTTGATCGCAGTTGATTCTTTACGTTCTCAAAACTTTTCTCTTTTCCTTTCCAGTAGAATTACTGCTGCTTTTCTAAGGGCTCAGGGTTAAAGGTTAAAGTAGCCGTAATGTAATGAATAAACACAATACGCAGTACGATACTCTCTCTCATTGGCTGTTCAAAATACTGAACACTGAGCAGCGTTTGACACACTCGGCTCTGCTCCATTCCAACTCGGATCATTTGTTCCAAAACTAAGGCAGATTTTCCTCATATTTTTTGATCGAACTCTGATTTGTTCGACTCAAGAGTCGTTCGACCACCGAGGTTCCACTGTACAACCAATCACATTCAGATCCACATTTGTGGCAATTTGTCAGAGAATGTGAGTACAGAGAATGTGCTTCTCTTTGGATTATAGGAGAAAACCAGCATACCCAGAGAAAACCCATGCAAGCACAATGAGTACATGCAAACCCCATACAGAAAAGCACAAGCCTGGAATGTGAACCCAAGAGCTTCTTGCTGTGAGGCGGACATGCTAGCCATTACGCCACGCTGCAGCCTTAGAAATATTATTCATGCATAAATATCATGCTTGATCGATTTTGCATGTATACAGAGTCCACATGGTATTACAAGAGAATACATCATGGCTGGGACGCCAGTCCATCACAGAACATCATGCACACTTACAGTCACAATTTATCTTCATCTCCCCCCACAGGAATGTTTTGGGAGGTAGAAGACATCCTGGACGACACCTACTATACAGGGATGTACTGAGGAAATGTGTAGTTCCACATTGATAATAACCCAAGCCGAGGATCGCATCATGAATAAGTAATGGTGAACCAACATGCCACTGTGCACTTCACAAAGATGAGCTCCATATCTTTTCTTTTGTGATGTTCATCTCAATGACTCCTTTTCCCTCGAATGATCTGTTTCTGGCACATTTCTAGTACTTTTGCTATGACCTTAAGAGATATAAATTCTCACAATGCCAAAGCATGTCCATGCCTGGCAGTTAAACAGAGCATAATTGGTTCTCATTATTGACATTCCTCTCCGTTCCCTGTGGACCCGAGTGACACTAGCCAGTAACAAGCATCTGTTAGCTCATGTATACAGAAGAAGGCAGTTAACGCTCTCCTCCAGTTCTGTTTAGCAGCCGATGACTTTGGATGAGCACCGGTTTGAAATGATGGGGTGGTTAAGGTTCAAAATCCAGGAAATGACAAAGAAAAAGGAAAGAATTGCCCCATGTATTAATACTACCAGCAGTTTCACCTCAAGATATAAAAACACAAAATGCATTAGAGTGGCAGTGGTGGCCTGGTGGTAAAGGTGCTGCATCACTGATCCCAATGTTGGGGGTTCAAGCCCCACTCTCAGTGGTTGTCACTCCGGTCCCCCCCCAGTGCAGCTAACTGGGTTATCAAAGTCTGGCCATGTCTCTCACTGTCTATGGTGAGAGGTTCATGTAAAAACAACCATTGATGACTTTTGTCAAGAGTAGATGCAAAGCCGTCAGCGTGTTTCCGCCCTGCGATTTCCTGGTGAGCTGTTCAGGGTGTACTCTGCCCTCACCCAGAGTCAGCTGAGATGGGTGCCAGTCTCCCCGTGACACTAATTAGAATTAAGCGGTTCAGAAATTGAATGAATGAATGAATGAAATGAAAATGCATTACTATAGTATACACTACACGTGAATGGCACAGCCTGGTTGTTCTTTTATCTGGGGATTAAAAGAGGTTATCTGTCGTGGACATTGGTTGAACTATCAGTCTCACACTGGACACGTGATTTGTTCAGTGTTTTTCACAGTCGCTAAGAGCGGACGATGTCATCATTATCACTCTTTAGAAAGTGGAAATAAAACCGATAAGAATATTGTTTTATTTTGACGTTATTTATTCATTCATTCATTTTCTGAAACCACTTCATTCTAATCAGGGTCGTGGAGAGGCTGGACAGGTGACCAGGCCATCGCTAGCAGAAACACGCTGATGGCTATGCAGCTACTCTTGTCTACAGTCAGCAATGGTTCTTCAAATGTGCGAATCAGATGATTCGCTGAGGCGACTCTCGAGAACGGGAAAAAGTCGAAAAGGAAAAAAGAAAGAAAGAAAGAAAGAAAGAAAGAAAGGGTCATGGGGAGGCTGGCTCCATCTCAGCCAACTCTGAGCAAGGGCAGAGTACACCCTGTACGGCTCCATCACAGAGCAGAGACATGCTGACGGCTATGCAGCTACTCTTATCGAAAGTCAGCAATGGTTCTTTTGCATGAACCTCACACCGTAGACAGTGACAGACATGGCCGGCCTTTGATAACCCAGTTAGCTGCATGGGGGGGTGTCAGTGACAACCCATTGACAGTTTGGGTTGAATCCCCATCCTTGGGATGAGTGATCCAGAACCTTTATCACCACGCCATTACGAGGGTCTTCAAAGGTACATTTAGCTCCACAGCTCTTATCTCTGCACAGAGCACTTCGAGCTCACCTGACCTGACTTTGTCATTGGAAAATATTTTTAAAAAAATTATTGTTTCAGTTGGTTTTATTTGTTTTGGTGTAATTATATACAAAAACTCAAATAGAGTTTGAAAAGTCTGAGCTTTTAACTGTGCTCTGAGCATCCTACCTCTGTCATGGTTATCACATCTACTAGTAAACTATTCATTCTAATTGTAGTTAAGGTCATGGGGAGGCTGGTGTATATCTCAGCCAACTCAGGACAAGGGCAGGGAACACGCTGGACAGCTCATCAGGCCATCACAGGGCCAAGTTTCGTACCAATATTCACTCTCACACCTAGGAGTGGTTGGCACAGCCAATTAATCTACTGTGCTTGATTTCAAACTGTGGGAAGAAACCAGAGAACCCAGAGGAAATCCATGCAAGCACTGAGACAACCTGAAAACTCAACCTAGAAATGCCCTGAGCTCAGTGCTCCACTGTACTGAGTGCTTTTTATGTTTCCATGTAGTATATACTAAAAATATATATAATACGTTTTAGGTTCTGTGGCTGTTCACCTCACTTTTAGCCTGCACTTGTTAATTACATGTCACAAGTACAGTCAGCCCACTACTTACGAAATTAATCCGTTCCAATGCCTTTTTTCGTAACCTGGAGTTTTCGTAAGTAGAGGTGCATTTTACATGTAAAACACATGATTCGTTCCAAGGCTCCCAAGACTACCCCATAAACACTTTAAAAATGATAAAAGTACACCAATTTTGTATGAAATGTGTGTTAAAAGTAAAAGAAAATTATTTACCTTTTTTTAAATCTCTCGAACCACCCATGCAATGCTTTAAAGTCCGGGGGTTGCTGGTCTGAAGAACCCACACCCCACCCCCACCCTCTTTCACAGGGTCCTTAAATATGGCGGTTGCTTTTTCCGAAATAATCGCCTCTGTCACTGTATCTCCACTTTTAATGCCTCCTTCTGCTTTAATATCATCCCGAATGTAGAGGGCTTTCGGCCATACTCCTTTGTGATTTCGCTCAACCGCATCCCACTTTCGTATTTTTTTATTTTCTCCTGCTTCACTTTGATTGATAACGGAGCCTTCTTCCTTTCGGTGTCACTGGTAATCACTTTCTTAGGGTCCATGATGGATAACGAAATATAACCCTGCAATGATCAGTCTCAAAAAAACTCACAAAGCAACAGTCCCATTCAACTCTCCTTCACACGTGTGACAAACAGAAAGTATGGGTGCAGTTCAGCTCCCTCCTGGCCAAAGGGAGGCCAGCGGGGCAGGATGTTGGGAGACAGCCAATGAGAGAGCAAGTTACGCATTGTTTGAACTATTTACATTTTTATGTGGAATGCTCATCTGAGTGCGGGCACACGCATCCATATGTGTGTATTTATATTTTATAAATATATATAAAGTATATTTATATTTTATATCTTATGCATTATTTTTGAATGTTTAATTGTTAGTATAAGCATTTATAGCATTGAATATGTATTTACTGATATTATATACACATATACATGTATGTATATGTCAGTCGGGGGCTCAATCCTACTTCGCGGAAATCGGCGGTCGCGGGGGGATCTTGGTCCTAATTACCCGCGGAAAGTAAGGGAGCCCTGTAATTCGTATGTTTGAATGGGTTCCGTTGGTTTACTCCACCGTCCGAGACATGCATGTCATTCTAACTGGCTGTTCCAAATTGCCCTTAGATGTGAGTATGCTTGTGGATGGTTGTATGTGTGTTGGCCCTAAAATGGTCTGGCAAGCTGTTCAGGGTGTATCATGCCTTGGCTACGAATCAGCTGAGACAGAAGCCAGCGCCCCCTGCAATCTGAGTATGGATTTAACTGTTTGGCAAATAAATGAATAGCGTATATTGTTGGTGTCTGGGGGCCAAAAGGACCCCACAGTCAGTGATTTCATAAGTGGGGTGCAAATTATTTCCCACTCCGAGAGTTAATTAGAATTTAAAAAAAAAAAAAAAAGTTGTTTTAAAGTAAACACATTAAAATGCCCTTTACACCACTTTTCCAATTCCACTAAAACTTCATCTTCACTTTACTTCAGAAATTATATTATTTTTGCATTATTGTGTGAATGCATTTAACATCTCATACTGTAACATCCTGTTTCATCAGCCATCCATTATAGCTTTAAAAAAATACTGTTTAATGTCTCACAACAATCATATTCATACGCACTCATTTTCCAAATCGCTTAATCCTCTAAGAGTAACAGGGAGGCTGGCGCCCATCTCAGCCAACCCTGGACAAAGGTGGGATACACCATGAACAGCTCAGCAGGCCATCGCAAGGCCCGACACATATAACCATTAACACTCATCCATATCTAGGGGCAATTTCAAACTGACAATTAGCCAAATGGACGGGTCTTCGGGCTATGGGAGAAACTTGGAGTACCTGTGGAAAGACAGGCACAGGGAGAACATGCAAATTCCAAACAGAATCGCCCAAGGCCTGGAAGTGAAGCCAAGTCCTTCATGCTGTGAGGCCGACATGCTCACCATGCCACCCTCATAAAATTGTCTTAATGCTACTCCCTGAGCACATTATGAAAGAATGAAACCTCTATAAAATATTTAGGATATGTCACAAGCCATCGCGGCCAAATATTCTGAAGCTCACGTGAAGAAGAAAACTAAGTCTGGACTTTCATTCTTGCTTTTCTTTATTTTAGAGCATAATTCAGCCAGTCATCAAAGAAATTCATAAAAATATAATCGTGCTCCCAGGACTTATTAAGGGCGGCACGGTGACACAGTGACTACCAGGTCCGACTGACAGCAGGAAGGTCCTGGGTTTAAGTCCCAGGCTCGGGCATTTCTGTATGGACTTTGCATGTTCTCCCTGGGTTTGTGTGGGGTTTCTCCAGGTACTCTGGTTTCCTTCTACGGTCCAAAGATATACATCCATTCATTCACTTTCTGTAACTGTTTAATCCTAATTAAGGTCGTGGGGAGGCTGGCGCCCATCCCAGCTGACACAGGGCGAGGGCAGAGTACACCCTGGATGGCTCCCCAGGCCATCGCAGGGCGGAAACACACTGATGGCCTTGGAGCTCCTCTTGTCAAAAGTCAGCAATGGTTCTTTTACATGAACCTCACACCATAGACAATGAGAGACATGGCCGGCCTTTGATAACCCAGTTAGCTACACTTGGGGGACAGTGACAACCCGTTGAGAGTGGGGTTTGAACCCCAAACCTTTGGATCAATGATCCAGCATCTATACCACCAGGCACTTCTGCCCCGTAGATATGCATATTAAGTTAATTGGTTGTTTCAAATTGCCCCTAGGTGGGTGTGTGTGTGTGTGTGTGTGTGTGTGTGTGTGTGTGTGTGTGTGTGTGTGTGTGTGTGTGTGTTGGTCCTGAAATGAATTGGCAAGCATTTCAGAGTGCACCCTACTTTCGCTCAGAGTTGGCAGAGATAGACTCCAGCCTCCCCGTAACACTACTGGGATTAAGCATTAATTCATTAATTTTTTATATATAAATATATATATATATATATATATATATATATATATATTTTTTTTTTTTTTTTATGAGTCACCTAAGCTGAATGTAGAATCGTTTAATTCTTCCTTTTGTTTTCATTTCCAGCATCGTCCAATCATCATGCACTGTGATAGAACAAACCAAACAATTTTCTACATGGAGTGTAGTTGATGTCCAGTTGTCTAGTCCAGATGTACGTAAGCAGATGTGTACAGTTGACAGTGCGGTGCTCAGGTTCAGCGGCAGGGAGGATGATTTATAAGGAGTTGGACATCCTGTTTCATACATCCTGCACTGATTAGAGTAACAGAACTCATGAGGGAGATGATCCAGTTCCTACTGAAGGTAGGAAGAAACTCAGCGGTGCGTTTCAAAGCTTTCTGTTGCTCGATCTCTGTCTTTCTGTCTGTGATTGGAAAATCAATTTGCGATCATTTGATTCCTTCGATTCTGTTGAGAAGTGCAGCTGTCAGACATAATAGCATTTGAAAAGAACTTCAGTAGACGAGTGATGCTCAGTGGTTAGCATGTCCACTTCACAGGAAAAAGGTCCTGGGCTCGGACGTCTCTGTGTGGTGATTGCATCTTCTCCCTCTTCTTGTTTGGGTTTACTCCTCGTACCCCAGTTTACTCCAACAGACCAAAGATATGCACATGAAGCTGCGTAGTTGTTCCAGATTGCCCTGAGGTGTGAGTGTTTGGGTGTTGGCCCTGTGATGAACCGGTGACCCATCCACCCTGCACACTGCATCCACCCAGAGTTGGCTGAGATACGCTCTAGCCTCCCTGTGATCCTTGTAGAATTATGCAAGTAGAACTGGTTTCCTAGGTGACATCCACTGATCAGGTGACTCCGTTTTTCTAAAAAAGAAACGATTCCTGCTCCACCTTCTCGGCCCCTGTGTTTTGCAGCATTTTCACAAGGTGTTGCCCAAAGCAGTGACCTTTTAAGACTATAAATGTAACTTAAATGCTTAAGCCCAGGCGTATGTGCTGCAATATTTAGCAGGACAGAAATAAGGTGAGCAAGTCAGAAATCTGAGGTAACTCAGAGTAGTGGCGCTGCTTCTTCACATTGAAAGGAGTCAGTTGAGGTGGTTTATGACTTTGATTAGAATGCCTCCTGGTCGCCACTCTTCAGAGGTGTTCCGGGGACATCCAACTGTGAGAAGGCCCTGGAGCAGATCCAGACCTCCCATCCGACCTGGGAACACCTTGAGATCCCAAGCAGTAGAAGCTAGAGAGTGTTGCTGGGGAGAGGGATGTCTGAGGTTCTCTCCTAAACCTGTTGCCTCCACAACCCAACCTTGAATGATGGAAACAGATGAATAACTACACGGAATTTTTATAACTTTCATCTATTCATTCATTTTCTGAACCTCATAATCCTAATTAGAGTCACGGGGAGGCTGTCACGGGTTTTTATAACTTGTACTTGGTACTACAGGGATCCCTCACTTTACACGGTTAATGGATACCGAGACCCCCTCCTGCAACCGCCGAATTCCGCAAAGTAGAATCGACCACCCTGACTGAAATATACATACATGTATATTTGTATATAATGTCAATAAATACATATTCAATGCTATGAATGCTTATAATAACAATTAGAGAGATTTGAGAGAGAGACAGATTTCCTTTCGGCTTTTTCCCTTTATCAGGCGTCACCACATTGATTTGGCATAGGTTTTTACGTCAGATGCCCTTCCTGACACAATCCTTTAGCAAGGGACAGAAACACGCTGACAGCTTTGTAGCTCCTCTTTACGAAAATCAGAAATGGTTCTTTTACATGAACCTCTCACCATAGACAATGAGAGACATGGCCCACCTTTGATAACCCAGTTAGCTGCACTGGGGGGACGGTGACAACTGTATGCAGAGTGGGACTCGAACCCCCAACCCTTGCATCAACGAGCCAGCACCCTATACCACCAGGCCATCACTGCCCTCTTTACCTATACTGTACTCTGATGGTTATATTACTGTCAATGTTTACTCGTGCAGATGTTTCCTCTTGCATACAGCAATGATAAATAGAGTTGAAGGCATGTGTTCAATTACAGATGTTGTAATTCCCTCTCTGCTGCGGTTAGGGTGCAGGAAAAAAGGATTCTTCACTGCTGCAGAAAAGAAAAAACTTACACCGACACACCCAATATTATTCTCACACTTGTGAAATATTCCTACTATCAAAATAAAATTATACAATATATACCATAGCGTGTATATGAAATATTATTACAGAATCGAACTTGAGAAGCATTTGTGATCCGTGATGTTTTTTCCTCCCTACACATATCAAATTAAGTAGACGTGCTAGCTCCTCCATGTGGGACGCTGGGGCACCATTCACCCCAATAATCCAGAACAGAAAGTCTTCGGAGTCATCTATCAATCTGTGCATTCCATTATGTACAACGCTTATCCATCAGGATGATGGTGAACGCCAAAGCCAATCCCAGCTGACGTTGGGAAGCAGGCAGGATACACCCTGAACAGGTCACCAGACTCAGTGTATAGCATGTATACCTCACTGCAGGAAAGTCCTGGGTTCAATTCCCAGAATCAGAGCATTTCTGTGTTGACTTCTCACCGGGTCTGCGTGAGTTTTGTCTGGGCACTCTGGTTTTTCCTCTCACAGTCCATACACATGCATGGTAGCTAACTGACTGTTCAAAATGTATATCAATCAATAATTTATTCATTCCTTCATTTTCTGTAACTTCTAAATCCTAATTAGGGTCGCGGGGAGGCTGGCGCCCTTCCCAGCTGACTCCGGGCGAGGCCAGAGTACACCCTGGACGGCTCAACCAGTTTGTGCCATTCCCATGTACAGACACTCCCTTACTTACGTTCATCCTTTTGTAACCCTAAGCAAATATGGTTGGTCAGAAGCATAAGCCTACTAGAATGGGTGCAAGTTTTCCGGCATATGCCGGAATTTCCGGTTTTCCCAAGACTGAAATAACTATCTGCTCGGATCGGCACAATCTACCAATGCATACTCAGTTAAGCAAAGAGAGTTGTAAAATGAATGAAAACCCGAATCCAGAAAAGAAAGAGAACTCTCCGCTCTGCTGGTGATTCACATCAGTGCAGGCTGAGTACTAAACAAGTATTCAATGGTGCCCTTGCTCACTTGAAAGACCGGAAGTCCGGATAACCCGCGCATTGTCTCAAGCACAAGCAAGTGAACTACACTTTACATATTGTAAGCGTTGATTGGCTGTTTTAAGATTCATGTAAGTGACTTGGCTCAGCTTCATGTAAAGTGACCATCCGTCGACCATCGGAACCATTTACAAGCAGAAAGATCACATCATAGAGAATGTTAAAGGTTATATTTGATACTGTATTTGATATTTGATGAGTGAATTTGATTAAATTTTATCTATTTGAAATTATTTTGCTTGAATTTAATTTATTTGAAATTAATGTTGATATTATTTGATATATTTGATATTATTTTACAATGTTGTGTTTATAATAATTGATTTAGGGGTGTTTTATGAGATACGGTAATGGTATATATGGATGTATAGTACAGTATGAACGTCATACATCACTGTAACCTACAGTAACAACTTACGTTTTTTTTTTTTCAACTTACGTTCGACCATCCGGAACCAAACAAAAACGTAAGTTGAGGAGCGTCTGTAGTGTATAGTATAGTAATGCATTTCCATTTCATTTATTCATTCAATTTCTGAACCGCTTAATCCTAATTAGCCTCGCGGGCAGTGCTGTAGTGGTGGGTACACACCGGTATACACTGTGTACCCACTTGTTTTAGTGACTGAGTTGTATGACTGACTTAATTTGGTTTACTTTATAGTTGATCAACATTTAAAGATATAGATATATATTTTACTATAGTTAGTGAGAGACATGGCCGGCCTTTGATAACCCAGTTATCTGCATTGGGGGGGATCAGCATTAATTGTGAGTGCGAATGTTTATATGTGTATTGGCCCTGCAATGGTCTATCGAGCTGTTTAGGGTGTATCCTGTCTTAGCCTGGAGTTGACTGAGATAGGTACAGCCTTTCCGCTGACGTAATTATGATTGATGGCTTAAAAAATTAAATGTGTAAACTTTCCACCCAGCCGCAAAGCCCTGCTGATATTTCAGTCTTTGAATAGGATCCGAAGCACCACAGTGGGTAGAGGATTCTTCTCCCCAACAAAAGAGCATTGCTTCAGTTCTCCAGACTGAGCAGAACTGTTTTAGTGCTGTCTGGGTATGAAAACAGTGTTGTAACCACAAGCCATAATATGCCTTGGTATCAATGCGCCACAACATAATTCAGGGATCAGGGGTCTTCATTCTACGGCGATAAAATATTTAAATCAATAATATAATTGGTTGTTATGTGTCATTTCAACTGCCTTAAGTAACTTTGTAGACATTGCAGTCCGAAAAAAGAGATCAGGACACAAAATCCACCTTATTTGGTACTCCGAGGTCAAACTTCCCAATGGCAGAGAAAAAATCTAGGCAACGGTGGAGATCAGAACTGGCTCAAGTATCAGAATACACAGCTTAAATATACACAGAGGGCTTTAGTTGTCTAACAAAGGCATAAGTGTGTGGATTGGCTCTGTCAGAGTGGCTCCATGACGGGCAACCGCATCAACCAAATGCCTCAAAATTGCAAGTATAAATATCGAAGATACCACAGATATCCAGATGGACAGGAATCAAAGAGAACACAATCGGGTAGATGGGACTGGGTACTTTCTCTTGCTTGTCAATAGCGGGGACACTTTTTATGGATGATTGTTGGTTTGGGAGTGCGGAATTGGACATAAACTTCTTTCACCCACCACATGTTAATATGTGATGAACAAATAATGCCGGTACTGTACCTCTTGTGTCTTACAGGAAGAATGCTAACCTTGTTGCTAGGCATCATGCGATTGGCATAAGCTAGTGGGTGAGATCTGGCAAGGAAAAAAATAGTACTAACGAAATGTTGACACCGTGACATAGTGCTTATCAATCTTGTCTCACACAAAGAAGGTCCTTAGATTAAGCCTAATGATATGATCCCCCCACCCCACACACACACACACACACCACACACACACACACAGTGTTGCTCACTGTCTATGGTAAGAGGTTCATGTAAAAGAACCATTGCTGACTTTCGACAAGAGTAGCTGCATAGCCGTTAGCATGTTTTTGCCCTGCGATGGCCTGGCGAGCTGTCCAGGGTGTACTCTGCCCACGCCCGGAGTAGGCTGGGATAGGCACCAGCCTCCCCATGACCCTAATTAGGATTAAGTGGTTTTGGAAAATGAATGAATGAAGATATTGGTGGCAAACCCAGAAGTTACTGGCACGTGATTCAAATTTAGCCAAATTAAGCTGAGAGCTTTTGTTTCTCCCTCCTGCTGATTGGTGCAGATGATGTGTACATCTCTTTTTTGTCTTTCACGTACATATCATCAACGTGATTGCTTGCATTGTGAATTTACAATTTTCTTGTGTGTTTTTAATGATTATTTCAGCGCTTTGATGTCACTCAAATGTCCTGTATATTCTTTAGCTTCTGGTAAGGAGCCTAAGTGCTTTATTCATTAATTAATAGTATCGTAGTACAAAATTAAAACGTTTTTCCTGAATCATTACTACATTTTACTGCATTTACTGCCACTGACAGTGTCTCAAACCCCGGAGCACAATCCCACGATCAGCATTGTGATGCAGCCTGTAATGATACAGCATGATGCAGCTACGTATTCATTCATTCATTTTCTGAACCGCTTAATCATAATTAGGGTCACAGGGAGGCTGGTGCCCATCTCAGCCAACTCATGGTGAGGGCAGAGTACACCCTGGACAGCTCACCAGTCCATTGCAAGGCCCACACTCACACAACCATTTACACTCATACCTGAAGGAGATTTCGAACAGTCAATTAGCCTGATGTGCATGTATTTGGGATGTGTGAGGAAACCGGAATACCCGGAGGAAAACCACGCAAATACGGGGTGAACATGCAAACTCCACAGGGAAACGGCCAAGCTGGGAATCAAATCCAGGCTTGCTGTGAATCTGATGTGCTAACCACTATGCCATCTTGCCGCCTGCAGAGTGGGGTTGGGGGGTGGGGTGACAAAAAGTGGTTTTGTGGTTATCAAGTCCAACTCACACAAACAAGGTCATGAGTTCAAGTCCCAGACTCAGTGAGGGTGGTTCTGTGTGGAGTTTGCATGTTTCGAAGTTAAATCATATATATATATATATATATATATATATATATAGAGAGAGAGAGAGAGAGAGAGAGGATTTTCTGAGTAGATCCTTCCGTAGGCGAGTGCTCAATACTTTTTGGTAGAGCAAATAAACAAAAATAAAGGACAGGACAAAGACTTTCTATTGAAACTCCATTTATCACTACAGATCTGTTTCGAGGGGTGGTGAAACCATCCTCTCTCTTCAGGTGATTATAGAAGAATTATCCTATATATATATATATATATATATATATATATATATATATCTTCTTTTCCTTTCGGCTTTTCCCTTCAGGGGTCGCCACAGCGAATCATCTGCCTCCATCTCACCCTATCCTTTACATCTTCTTCTCTTACACCAACGACCTTCATGTCCTCCTCTTACCACATCCATAAATCGTTCTCTTTGGTCTTCCTCTCTAGGCCTTTTGCCTGGTAGTTCCAGCCTCAGCATCCTATTACCAACATACTCACTATCCCTCCTCTGTACATGTCCAAACCATCTCAATCTAGCCTCTCTGACTTTGTCTCCAAAACGCCTTACATGTGCTGTCCCTCTGACGTGCTCATTCCTAATCCTATCCATCCTCAAGCACTCCCAAAGAGAACCTCAACATTTTCATCTCTGTTACCTCCAACTCTGCCTCCTGTCTTTTTCCCCAGGGCCACTGTTTCTAGCCCATACAGCATCGTGGCCTCAACACCGTCCTTTGTACACTTTTCTCCTTTCATTTTTGCCGATACCCTCCTATCACACATCACACCGACACTTTTTCTCCAACCATTCCAACCTGCCTGCACACGCTTTCTTCACCTCTTTTCCACACTCTCCATTGCTCTGGATTGTTGAGCCTAAGTACTTAAAATCCTCCACCTTTCTTATCTCTGCTCCCTGTAATCTCACCGTTCCTCTTTGGTCCTTGTCATTCATGCACATGTATTCTGTCTTACTGAGGCTAATCTTCATCCCCCTCCTTTCCAGGGCATACCTCCACCTCTCTAGATTTTCCTGCACTTGTTCTCTGCTCTCACTACAGATCACGATGTCATCTGCAAACATCATAGTCCATGGGGGACTCTTGTCTAACCTCGTCTGTCAGCCTGTCCATCACCATAGCGAACAAGAAGGGGCTCAGAGCTGACCCTTGATGCAGTCCCACCTCCACCTTGAACTCTTCTGTCACACCAACAGCACACCTCACCACTGTCTTACATCTCTCATACATGTCCTGCACCACTCTAACATACTTCTCTGCCACTCCAGACTTCCTCATGCAATACCACAGTTCTTCTCTCGGCACCCTGTCATATGCTTTCTCCAGATCCACAAAGGCACAATGCAGTCTGTCTGACCTTCTCTGTACTTCTCCATTAACGTCCCTCAAGGCAAACGCTGCATCTGTGGTGCTCTTTCTGGGCATGAAACCAAACTGTTGTTCACAAATGCTGACTTCTGCCCTTAGTCTAGCTTCCACTATTCTTTCCCATAACTTCATCGTATGGCTCATCAACTTTATCCCTCTGTAGTTGCCACAACTCTGCACGTCTCCCTTGTTCTTAAAAATGGGCACCAGCACACTTCTCCTCCATTCCTCTGGCATCCTCTCGCTCACTAAGACCTTGTTAAATGTTCTTGTCAGAAAATCTACTGCTACCTCTCCTAGACACTTCCATACCTCCACCGGTATGTCATCAGGACCAACTGCCTTCCATTCTTCATCCTCTTCAATGCCCTCCTCACTTCACCCTTACTAATCTTTGCTACTTCCTGGTCCTCAACAGTCACCTCTTCTACTCTTTTTCTCTCTCATTTTCCTCATTCATCAGCTCTTCAAAGTACTCTTTTCCATCTTCCCAGCACGCTTCTGTCATCAGTCAGTACATTTCCTGTCTGTCCTTTATCAATCTAACTTGCTGCACGCCCTTCCCATCTCTATTTCTCTGCTGTGCCAACCTGTATAAATCATTTTCTCCCTCCTTACATTCCAACCGAGCATACAAGTCATCAAACGCTCTGTTTGGCCTTTGACACTGCTACCTTTGCCTTACGCTGTGTCTCCCTGTACTCCTGTTTACTCTCTTCGGTTTTGTCAATGTCCCACTTCTTCTTAGCTAATCTCTTCCTTTGTACACACTCCTGCACTTCCTCATTCCACCACCAAGTCTCCTTATCTACTTTCCTTCCAGATGACACACCAAGTATTCTCCTACCTGTCTCCCTGATCACATTCGCTGTAGTTGTCCAGTCATCTGGAAGCACTTCCTGACCACCCAAAGCCTGTTTCAACTCCTCCTTGAAGACAACCCGACACTCTTCCTTTTCAACTTCCACCACTTTGTCTTCTGCTCTGCCTTTGCCTTCTTCACCTTCCTCACCATCAGCATCATCCTGCACACCACCATCCTATGCTGTTTGGCAACACTCTCACCCGCTACTACTTTGCAGTCACTGACTTCCTTTAAATTACATCGCCTGCACAAGATGTAGTCTACCTGTGTGCTCCTACCTCCACTTTTATAAGTCACCCTATGCTCCTCTCTCTTCTGGAAGAAAGTATTCACCACAGCCATTTCCATCCTTTTTGCAAAATCTACCAACATCTGTCCTTCTGCTGCTCCTGTCCTGGATACCAAACCTACCCATCACTTCCTCGTCCCCTCTGTTTCCTGCACCAACATGTCCATTGAAGTCTGCCCTAATGACCACTCTTTCACCTCTGGGGGTACTCTGCATCACCTCATCTAACTCCTCCAGAATCTCTCCTTCTCTTCTCGCCACATCCTGTCTGTGGGGCATAAACACTAACAACATTGACCATCACACCTTTAATTTCTAACTTGAGACTCATCACTCTGTCTGACACTCTTTTCACTTCTAGAACATTCCTGGCAAACTCCTCCTTCAAGATGACTCCACTCCATTTCTCTCCCATCCACACCGTGATAAAACAGCTTAAACCCTGCTCCTATGCTTCTAGCCTTGCGACCTTTCCACCTGGTCTCCTGAACACACAGTATGTCCACCTTCCTCCTCTGCATCATGTCAGCCAGCTCTCTACCTTTTCCTGTCATAGTTCCAATATTCAAAGTCCCTACTTTCAGTCCTAAACTCATGCCTTTCCTCTTCTCTCTCTCTCTGGCAACGGACGCGCCTCCGCCTCTCCTTCTTCGACGCCTCTCGACCAACAGTAGTCCAATTTCCATCAGCACCCTGTTGGTTGACGGCACTGATGGCGGTCGTTGTTAACCCGGCCTCGACCGATCCGGTATGTCATTCTTTCTTGTGATTCGTGATAGTTTATTTGGCATTTGTTTTACGCCGATGCCCTTCCTGACGCAACCCTCTGCATTTATCCGGCTTGGGACCGTGAGGGAGAGACACTGGTTTGTGCCTCCCTCACGGCTGCATTATATATATATATATATATATATATATATATATATATATATATATATATATATATATATATATATATATATATATATATATATATATATATATATATATATATATATATATATATATATATATACATACATACATAGGGCAGTTGTGGTCTAGTGGTTGGGGCGCTGGATCGCTGATCCTAAGGTTGGGGGTTCGAGTCCCCACAAGGTTGTCACTGTCCCCCCAGTGCAGCTAACTGGGATATCAAAGGCAGGCCATGTCTCTCACTGTCTATGGTGAGAGGCATGTAAAAGAACCATTGCTGACTCTCGTAAAGAGTAGCTGCAAAGTCGTCAGCGTGTTTCTGTCCCTTGCTAAAAAGGGTTGTGACAGAAAGGGCATCCGACGTAAAAACCTCTGCCAAATCAAATGTGCGAATCAGATGATTCGCTGTGGCGACTCCCGAGAAAGGGAAAAAAAGCCAAAAGAAAAGAAGAAGATATATATACACACACACATATATATATATATATATATATATATATATATATATATATATATATACACACAAAAATAAAGGACATTCTTCTATAATCACCTGAAGAGAGGATGGTTTCACCACCCCTCGAAACAGATCTGTAGTGATAAATGGAGTTTCAATAGAAAGTCTTTGTCCTGTCCTTTATTTTTGTTTATTTGCTCTACCAAAAAGTATTGAGCACTCTCCTACGGAAGGATCTACTCAGAAAATCTTCTATATATATATATATATATATATATATATATATATATATATATATATATATATATATATATACACACATATATATATATATATATATATATATATATATATATACCGAGATCCCCCGCGACCACCAAATTCCCCGAAGTAGGATCAAACAAACGTCCACCCCCAACTATCAATGAATACGTATTCAATGCTATAAATACTTATAATAACAATTATACATTCAAAAATAATGCAAAAGATGTATATAAAATATAAATATAGATGGTATTGCATGAGAAGAAGAAGATACACATACAGGCACGCGCACGCGTGCATGCAGATGCTCGTACACGCACTCAGATGCACACCTCACAAAAATGTAAGTAGTTTTGATGGGAGGTTTTGGGTTGTTTTTTGTTTTGTGTTTGTTCGGGGTATTTTTTTCCATAATTGATTTTGTTTTTGTGGCATTTTCCATAACGTTTCTCCCTATTCTTCCTTAACTTTCTCATTTTTTAATTCAATGAATATTTATTCTTAAAAAAATACGATGCACTGAAGCCTCATGAATTAAAGTGCAAAGTAGCGAGGGATGCCCATATGGTTAGCATTCTTGATTCACAGCAAGACAATGCTGGATTCAAGTCCAGGGCTCCTCAATAGTTTCTGGGTGAAGTTTGCACGGTAACCCCAGACTTGCCTGTGTTTCCTCTGGTTTCTCCCATTTTTTTTCCTCTTATAGCCCAGAGACATGCACATTAGAGCTAATTGTCTAGACCAAATTGCCCCTAGGTGTGGATGCGAGTGTAAGTGGTTGTCTGTATTGGCACCACAATTGTCTTGTGAGCTGTTGAGCTGGTGAGCCCAGTGTTGGCTGAGATAGGTTTAGCTTTACCACAATCCTAATAGGATTAAACGGTTAAGGAAATGAGCGAGAAATGCGTGTACATAGTACGTCCATCAGGCATCTAGCGTTGGATATTAGATTAGATAGCTATTGTAATGCGTCATAAATTGCGACTAGGTTCTGGATAATAGCTTCAAGATGGCGGCTTCTGTAATGTTTAAGGGAAAGAGTTTTAAATGTTGTTCAAACTTGGTAAGTGTTAAAAACATTGCAAGATTCCACTCAAGAAGACATCTGCACAACAACACCCCCCCAAAAAAAAAAAAAAAAAAAAATTCCCAAACCTGGAAAACGTTAAGTAATTTCATCTGGAACAATCCTGTGTCAGATCTTAGAGTGTATAAAATCACAACTCTGAAACCGCTAACAAAAGAATTGGTGGAGCTGTGAAAGTGGAGGAACGATGCAGTTGCATAATGGGATGCAGTGAAGCAACTGTGTGAAGGATAATCAATAGCGTTTTCTGCTTGGCCATAACATGCAGTTTTCTGAGATGAAGTACAGATGGCAAATACGGTCAAATAAGGACTCCTGTAGACTCTGAACAAGTCTACTCTGGGGTACATTATATCCCTGACTAGTGAAATGTGAAATAGTCAAACAACTGGAACAAAATAATAAAAACTCTGAGAAACAGGCTTTGGCTTGTGGAACATTGGGACATAATAATTGGTAGTTCATTCATTTTCTAATTAGGGTTGTGGGGAGGCTGGTGCCTGTCTCAGCCGACTCTGGGAGAGAGCAGAGTAAACCCTGGACAGTTCACCAGACCATCAGAGGACAGAAACATGCTGTTGGTAACCCGATGCTTTCTCTCTTACAAATTACAGCAACGGTTCTTTCACATGCGACTCACAGCAGACAGTGAGAGACATGGCTGAGACAGAGAGTGAAAGACAACTCAGTCACAGCGTGGCTAGAAACTCTGCCCTATGGATGACAAAGCCAGCAGCCTACCACCAGGCCACCACTGCCCCTAAATATAATACAAGTAAAATGTTATTCCTTGCACTTATATATTATTAATTAATAATATTTCATGATAAATATTTGTTCGTTTTCTGTAACTGCTTAATCCCAATTAGGTTCGCGGGGAGGCTGGCATCCATCCCAGCCGACTCCGGGCGAGGTCAGAGTACACCCTGGACGGCTCACCAGGCCATCGCAGGGTGGAAACACGCTGATGGCTATGCAGCTCTTTTTGTTGAAAGTCAACGATGGTTCTTTTACATGAAGTTCTCACAATAGAAGGTGACAGACATGGCTGGCCTTTGATAACCCAGTTAGCTGCACTGGGGGGACAGTGACAACATGTCGAGAGTGGGGCTTGAACCCCCAACCTTGGGATCAATGATCTAGCCCCTTTACCTCCAGGCCACCACTGCCCCATGGAGCAACTGTATGTACACAATTTCCTCCAGGATCAAGAAAGTATTCTGATGATTCTGATTCTGAAAATAAATGAATGAATAAAAGGTCACTGGCCCAGTGACATAGTGGTTAGCACATCCGCCTCAAAGCCAGAAGGACCGACCTGGGGTTAGTTCCTGGGATCAGACGCTTCTGTGCGAAGTTTGCATGTTTTTCCTGTGTTTGCTGGGTTTCCTCCAGAACCCCTCCATATCCAAAAACATGCATATTAGACTAACAGGCTGTTTTAAATTGCCCCTACGTGCAGATTGTTGTGTTTATGTGTTTCCCTTGCAGTGGTCCGGTGAGCCGGTGACCCCGCCTTTGACCAGTGTTGACTAAAATAGGCACAGCGAACCCAGGACCGTTGATGCAGGATCAAGTAGTTCAGAAAATAAGATGAGATATAAGATCACAGCTACACTATATACTCTCACTCAGCGCATGAAACACAAAATAAAAAAATAAAAAAACATTCAATTAATTATTGTAAACCAACAGAGGAAATTACCTCATCACTCCTGATGCATGACCTTTTCTTTTTTTTTTTTTTTTTTTTTTTTCCTGGCAGTCCGTGGGTGGTCATACAGCATCTGTTAATAATCAAAGAAGCATTTCAGACCCGGGATGTCTGGGGTGGGGGGTCGGTACTTCTTCCACAGACTAAAGTAATGAGCCCTCATGCAAGGTAATGGGACTCAGGTGTGTTTCGGAGACAGTCTGAAAATAATGTAATTCCATAAACACGTGTCCTAGGTAACACTAGATAAACTAATTTAAGATGAAAATCTATTTCGAGAATATGCTGGCGCCTATACGTGAATGGTTTAATTTGTAAGATGTTTAATTTGAAGATGTTTAGTCTACTGACCATGTTGGAGCCTGAAGTTGTTTTCAAGGTTTACATTTAGGGTTGACTTGATTGTCAACTTACCATACAGTGATACACAAATCTGATAGTATATCTAGACCTGGATCGCCACATGATATAGTAATATATAGATTTGGAGTCCTCATGGCTTCATCCTTACATTGGATTCTTAACCACTGAGAAAAACTTTGGTTTACAGCATAAACATGTTTAAATAAATTGGGCAGTTGTGGTTCGAGGTTGGAGACTGAAGTTTACACACATATCATTAACATGAATGTAATGGAAATGTCGGGATTTCCTTGATTTTGTTGATCTACTCTTTTCTTTTGGGCACAAACACTGATAGCGTCGAGTATTTTAACATTCATTCTTTCATTTCCTTGACGTTTTTTACTTCTAAGAATATGCTGGAGCCTGTCTCAACCGACTCTGGGTGAACACACACACACACAAAACCATTCACACTTACACTTATACCGCGGGGAAATTTGGAACCAATTAGCCTAATGTGTATGTCTTTGTATTGTTGGTGGAAACAACATATGCTGACCATTCATAACACTGTAAACATTAAGATCACCGACAGATTAAGTGAATAACAATAATTATCTCATTACACTGTCAATTGCCGGGCAGTTGTGGTTCAGTGCTAAGATGCTGGATCACTGATCCGAAGGTTGGGGGTTCAAGCCCACTCTCAGCGTGTACAGCTAACTAGGCTATCGGTGGCTGGCCATGTCTCTCACCGTCTATGGTGAGATGTTCACGTAAAAGAACCATTGCTGACTTTCAACAACAGTAGCTGCATAGCCGTCAGTGTGTTTCCGCCCTGCGATGGTCTGGTGAGCTGTCCAGAGTGCGCTCTGCCCCTGCCCGGAGTCAGCTGAGATGGACGCTAGCCTCCCCATGACCCTAATTAAGATTATGCGGTTAAGAAAATGAATGAGCAAGTTTCACATTCAACAGCTGCTTTAAGTGGCCAATCAACAAGCAGTTGTCAGAGTTTTGACAAATATTTGATCTTCTTGATGGGGCAGTGGTGGTCTAGTGGATAGGGCGCAGGATCGCTGATCCGAAGGTTGGGGGTTCGAGTCCCCACAGGACTGTTACTGTCCCTCCCAGTGCAGCTAACTGGGTTATCAAAGGCAGGCCATGTCTGTCACTGTCTATGGTGAGAGGTTTATGTAAAAGAACCATTGCTGACTTTCGTAAAGAGTAGCTGCAAAGCCGTCAGCGTGTTTCTGTCCCTTGCTGAAGGGTTGTGACAGGAAGGGCATCTGACGTAAAAACCTCTGCCAAATCAAATGTGCGAATCAGATGATTCACTGTGGTGACTCCTGAGAACGGGAAAAAAAGCCAAAAGAAAGATTTGATCTTCTTTGATAGAATTCAGTTACAATCTTTGGTTTCCTGGCACTGATTCAATTTTTAAAAACTTTTTATAGTTTTAATAGAGTACACAATATTCCAAACACTTAATCTTCACTTGATTTATCCTTTCTCCAAGCAGCTTTGTTGTGTGTTTGAGATCCTGTAGCAGTGGTTGTTAACCTTGTTGGCGGTTCTGAACCCCACCAGTTTCATATGCTTATTCACCGAACCCTTTTTTTAATGAAAAATAAAATATGATTTTTTTTTTCAAATTCAAGACAGAGGTATATGTTTTTACTGGGGCACCAAAATGAACCGTGCATTAACATCACTGTGTTCAAAGAACAAAATCAATACAATGCATGAACTCCGCCCATCACAACTACTTACATTTTTATATGAGGTGCGCATCTGAGTGCGTGTGAACGCGCGCGTGCGTCTGTATGTGTGTGTATTTGTTTTATTTACATCTTATGCATTATTTTTGAATGTTTAATCATTATTATAAGCATTTATAGTATTGAATATGTATTTATTGATATTATACGTACATGTACGTATACATCAGTCAGCACAGGGTTGATCCTACTTTGTAAATCATGCAGATAGGACGCCGACGAATATCACGTTCCGTTATATATGTGAAGCCATGTTGTACATATTCATCCGACCACTTTCTTTTTTACTCAACACAGTATGGATTAAAACATTAAGAAAGAAATCACACAATGTACCATCACAACATCAAATTTCCTGCAGCACAGATTGGCCAAGCAATGTAGCGTGATCACCTGCAGCCAGTGATGGCCAAGCGGGGCGTGTTGTCATGAATATGAGTCAGGTGTGTGTCTTGACCTCTGCCGAACCCCTGAGACTGACTCACCGAACCCCTAGGGTTCGATCGAATCCAGGTTAGGAACCACTGTCCTGTAGGCTTCGGGTGTATCTATTTTTTTGTACCTTTCTTACATTTCAACAGGTTATATGGTTCTGGGCATTTGTATAAAAATAAATAAATAAATAAATAAATAAATAAATGTAAAAAATCCTGAGCTACTGGTGATGGAAGTCAGTGTAGCATGTAGGACATTTTCTACATGGAACATTGACATCCTGTAGAATAATGAGAAAACAGAAATAAGAAACATCTTCCTGAGTTTCACCATGCATTACTCAAGACCCAATACATCATTGGAGCATGGACTGACAAATCAATTTGGTAAATGGAGATGTGAGGGTAGTGGCAGCAGACTGGCAGCTGAATAAAATCATATGGTTAATACATGCTTTTATGAAGTTGGAAAACATAATCTCAAGATATAGTTACAAGTCTCAATATTTCTCATGATCCCATATCTATTCGTTCATTCATTCATTTTCTGAACCGCTTGCTTCTAATTTGGGTCGTGGGGAGGCTGGTACCCATCTCACTTGATTTTGTGCGAGCTCAAGGTACATATTCAGATTATTAGCCAGGTGACCAAATTTTTCCACTGGAACTGTGTTATCCATCATGAAATGTAAGCT
>CM045734.1:51398563-51606063 GCA_024760905.1 Plotosus lineatus
AGTGAGAGCAGAGACCAAGTGGAGGAAAATCTAGAGAGGTGGAGGTATGCCCTGGAAAGGAGGGGATTGAAGGTTAGTCTTAGTAAGACAGAATACATGTGTGTGAACGATAAGGACCCAAGAGGAACTTTGAGGTTACAGGGGGCAGAGATAAAGAAGGTGGAGGATTTTAAGTACTTAGGCTCAACAATCCAAAGCAATGGAGAGTGTGGAAAAGAGGTGAAGAAGCGCGTGCAGGCAGGTTGGAATGGATGGAGAAAAGTGTCCGGTGTGATGTGTGATAAGAGAGTATCGGCAAGAATGAAGGGAAAAGTGTACAAGACGGTGATTAGGCCAGCAATGTTGTATGGTTTAGAGACAGTGGCCCTGGGGAAAAGACAGGAGTCAGAGTTGGAGGTAGCAGAGATGAAAATGTTGAGGTTCTCTTTGGGAGTAACGAGGATGGATAGGATCAGAAATGAGTACATCAGAGGGACAGCACATGTTAGATGTTTTGGAGACAAAGTCAGAGAGGCTAGATTGAGATGGTTTGGACATGTACAGAGGAGGGATAGTGAGTATATTGGTCGTAGGATGCTGAGGTCGGAACTACCAGGCAAAAGGTCTAGAGGAAGACCAAAGAGAAGATTTATGGATGCGGTGAAGGCGGACATGAAGGTCGTTGGAGTAAGAGTAGAAGATGCAGAGGATAGGGAGAGATGGAGGCAGATCATTTGCTGTGGCGACCCCTGAAGGGAAAAGCCGAAAGGAAAAGAAGAAGATGGCTTTTTTTGTATTTTTATTTAAATGACAGTGAAATTATGTATTTGTTATTCTGTTAAGAAAGGCCACCTGATTTATCTGAGAGCCAGATACAGTCATCAAAACAGCCACATCTGGCTTGCGAGCCATAGGTTCCCGACCCCTGCTTTAAACTGTGTACCGGTAGGCCTATTCGTAGCATACCAAGTTTAATAATATCAGAATAATTTATTAATGTACACGAAGCTTTATAACTTAATACTATAATAAGACTTAAATAATATCATTCATAGTCGTATTGATACATAATGCTGCTCCATCACTTCTGTTGATGATCTGACATTTGCTCTATGTGCCACAGGCCCACGGCAAGATGACCAGACTGGCATATCATATTACAATGCCTGACACGTGCAATAAACCAGAACCAGCGGTGTTTCACTCCACTAGGTGATATCAACAACCACACAGATAAACAAAACGAGGGGAGCACCTCGTGTATTTGGATTTGGATATAATATTACCAGATGACCAGTGATGACGGCACTACCCCCCCTCCCCCTCCCCACACACACACACACACACACACACACACACACACACACACAGATTTTTACACCAGATTTGCATCAATCTCAAAAATGACCCATTTCACTTACAAAAAAGCAGAAATCCCCCGATTGGCAGGAAATTAGGCAGTGACTATCAGCTCGAAGTCTGGGAGAATCTATTGTGCTTATCCTGTTAGAAATTATTCATTAATTCATTTTCTTAACTGCGTAATCATAATTAGGGTCACGGGGAGGCTGATGCCCATCTCAGTCGACTCGGGGCAAGGGTGGGGTACACCCTGGACAGCTCACTGGGTCATTGCAGGGCCAAAACTCACAACCATTCATACTCACACCTCCAGGCAATTCGGAGCAGCCAGTTAACCTACTGTACATGCAGAAATACCCGAGCTGGGAATCAAACCCAGGACCTTCTTGGTATGAGGCGGACATGCTAACCACTATGTCAGGGTGCCCTGTTAGAAATTATCTAATACAGTATAAAAAATTATATAACAAGGAAATAGGTGAACATGTGGTCCATGAAAGGAAAACTTCCACGGCAGAGAAAATAACCATGCATTCATTTTCAGTAACCACGTAATCATATTAAGGGTCACAGAGAGGCTGGTGCCCATCCCAGCTGATTCCAGAGTACACCCTGAACAGCTCGATGACCACCGCAAGGTGGAAACACACTGACGGCTATGCAGCGACTCTTGTCAAAACTCAGCAATACTTCTTTTACATGAACCTCACACCATAGACAGTAAGAGACATGGCCGGCCATTGATAACCTAATTAGCTGCGCTGGGGGGACAGTGACAACCCGTTGAGAGGGGGACTTGACCCCCCAACCTTAAGATCAGTAATCCAGCACCTTACCAGCTGGCCACTACTGCTCAATAACCATGCAAATCCAGTCTCCACAAAACTGGAAGTAGTAAAATTTTTCATTCTGAGCTGGGGGTTTCAAGCTGGTTATATTGGTTATTAAATTGGGTGCTGGGCTCATGGTCAGGAGGTCATGGGTTCGAATCCCTAAGCAAGGTCTTAATCACAAGTGTGCCTCTGTTCACCCAGCAGTATAAATGGGTACCAGTAAAAATATACTGGGAAGGTGACCTGCGATGGACTAGCGTCCCATCCAGGAGGAGTTGAACTCCTAGTCGCTTCACGCTACGGAAACCGGGGACCTGATGAGCCACTAGGCTCGGGTGTAAAAAAAACAAAAGAATAGGAAGTTAGTTGGTTAATGGTTGGTTTTGAGAGAAAAGATCACTAATTCCTGAAATGGAAGGAAAATCATGTGTCACTCCTCCAAATGTGTGCCCACTGTCAATACATGCATGTGATCACTTTGTATGGATTAAATTCTCCTGAGCTTATTTTCCTTTGTGGGGTTAATACAGTACTGGATATCAAAAGAAATAATAATATCATAAACTAAAAAAAAAACAAATCTTTACAGTAACACTGAATGTGTGCTGATATAATTATAGTAAATACCCCACGTTATTTTGAGTGGATGGTTGGGAGATGATTTCGATATCAAAGTCCATGAGTTAGGGTGACCTTTAACCCTTCAACATGGTGGAGAAGAGAACAGGTTCAGTAATGAATAGTATACAATTATGTCATAATTCTGCCATAGTGGTGGCCTGGTGGTAAGGTGCTGGATTACCGATCCTAAGGTTGTGGGTTCAAGCCCCAGTGTCAATGATGTCACTGTCGTCCATCCCCCTGCCCCCCGACTCCGCCCACCCAATGCAGCTAACTAGGTTATCAAAGGCGGGCCATGTCTCTCACTGTCTATGGTGTGAGGTTCATGTAAAAAAACCATTGCTGACTTTCGACAAAAATAACTGCAAAGCTGTCAGCGTGTTTCTGTCCCTTGCTAAAGGGTTGTGTCAGGAAGGGCATCTGATGTAAAAACCTCTGCCAAATTAAACATGCGATGATTCGCTGCATAGCCGTCAGCGTGTTTCTGTCCGCGTGTACTTGTCGAGCTGTCTACGGTGTACTCTGCCCTCGCCCAGAGTTGGCCCATCCCTAATTAGGATTAAGAGGATCAGAAAATCAATGAATGGACATGTCATAATTTCATATCTGCAATTATTGTTAGCTTGTGTACCTAATTTTATTTTGCAATCAATGTGTACTTAACTTAATATAGAATTATACTGCTATCCTGGGGACAGGGCCACTCACCTTGGGTCCACCATCTTTTTATTATTATTATTTTTTTGGCTTTGACGAAGCACAAACATGAACATGAACTAGTCGTAAGTTCAACTTCACTTGGGAAGTATGACAATCCTACCAGCCCATTATAATTTTAACTGTGTTCTTTAAAAGAGAAAAAACAAAAAAACAAACTATATATATATATATATATATATATATATATATATATATATATATATATATATATATATATATATATATATATATATATATATATATATATATATATACATACAGTCAGCCCTCTACCTATGAAAGGAATCCATTCCAGCGCCTTTTTCATAATGCCGGAGTTTCGTCAGTAGGGGTTGCATTTTACATGTTAAACGTTTAATTCGTTCCAAGGCTCGAGTCTTTGGACTGGATAAACCCCATAAACCCTTTAAAAATGATAAAAGTACACCAATTTTGTATGAAACATGTGTTAAAAGTAAAAGAAAATTATTTATTAAACCATTTAAACATTTTATTAACATATTAAACCATTTTATTTACATATTTATTAATTAAACCATTATTAAACATTTTTATTAACACACACACACACACACACACACACACACAAACAAACATACACACACACACACACACACACACACACACACCTCTCTCTCTCTCTCTTTCTCTCTCTCTTTCTCGCTGTGGGCCACGCCCACAAGACGTGGAATTCAAAGTGCATTATCGAAGGTCCAAATTCAACTTTAATTTGATTCCTTGAGGGATTGGAATTCCAGATGAGCTCAAATGAACCCACATTTATTAAACATTTACTGAATTAAACAACTTAAAAAAACTAAACTAAAAACTAAAGAGTGAGGCTTCCTTCTCTGGAAGGATGTTGAGAGACAGCCAATGAGAGAGCAACTCGCGCATCTTGTGAAATTTTGATTGGCGTGTTTGAATTTTGAATTTCTTTTCATAAGAGGAGGTTGTTTTCGTATCCGGGGGATGGAAACTTAGGAAAATGATCTTCGTAACCCAGGAATTTCATGCCCAGGGGTCTTTGTAAGTAGGGGGCTGACTATATATATATATGTTTGTGTGTGTGTTTGTGTGTGTGTGTGTGTGTGTGTGTGTGTGTGTGTGTGTGTACAAATTTTTCTGTTTTGCGTTTTTAAAGAATAAAGTTGTAAAATTGTCTTCCCAGAACCCTAGAACTACAAATTACTGGAAGTGGAGTATTGTCCATGATGAATAATTGCAAACTTTTGGGCTCAACTGTATGTGTGGGTGCATCAATTTCTCAGGTCAAGAATATCCAACATCCAACACTGATATCATTCATACATTCATTTTTCCATCCGGTTAATCCTTTTAGGGTTTTGGAAGCAGCTCACCTGTCCATCACGGGGTCAACATGCACACAGATATTCACATTCACATGTACCTAGGGGGCAATTCGGAACAACCAATTATCCCAATACTGTATGCATGTCTTTGGACTGTTGGAGGAATCACTCAGAGGAAACCCACACAAGCGCAGGGAGAAGATGAAAACACCAAACAGACATGTTCTCACTGAGCCCAGGATTTTCTTGCTGTTCGGAGGATGTGTTCACCACTATACCTACACGGCACCCCCCACTCATGTCTTTTTTTTCTGAAATTATTTTTAAATCAGAATTTCTGATTCTGACTCTTTCTTAAAATGTTTGGAGGGAAACAAGCAGAGCATCTGAAATGAAGCTTCACTTTCTGTACCAGTGACTGGAAGTTCATGAGCCCATATTCCAGGACTGCCGGAGAGCCACTAATGATCAGAGCCCTTAATCTGAAACTGCTCAGCTTCATGTGTAGATTCCTAATGGACTTAAATAAGATCTTCAGAATATATGGCCTCTTTAGAACCATTACGAATTTGCCAAATCGCATCCTAGAAAGCATTAGAAAGATGACATCAAGGACTTAAGATGGTTTATGTGTATTTAGAAAGCCATATCAGTTCCGTCATGCAGGTATTCAGAAGGAATCACATGACATAAACACCTCGTTTTCTGATTGTCCAAAATAGGCAAAGTCGTTCTCCAGGAGCGGATAGTTAATCATTCAGTTGCAATGTGGTTTCCATTTGTATGTCTCTGGGAACCACACCATTAGCAATGAGGTCTTCAGACTGAACTGAAGTCATCCCTTCCCTCGCTCTCAGTGGAGCGGATACATTTGTTCCCTGCAGAGATCTCGTGCTACTGGAAGAAATGTGGAGGCCGAAACAGTGAGTCAGAGGGGGATATCCATCACATCACTCTGTGCTTGTCTTTCTGCTGTGTGTCATTACAGCTTTTTTTTATTTTATTTTTTTAAAGTAAAGCGTATGTCATGGGTCAGTACACATGGTGCCAATTATGAGATCAGAATGAACTCACCAGGTTAGATTTGGAATGGATTTCAAATCTTTCCAGTTTTTACAATGAAATCCCGAGATGAATACAGTGATCTGGTATCGTACTGTGTTTACAAAACGACTCATTTACATTTTAATGTGTTCATGTTTATGTATCTTATGTTCTACCATTAATTTTATTACCATAAATATATAAACAAGTTAATTCGTTTGTACTAATGAATATAGATTTCCTTTGATGACTTCTTTTAATAGCACTAATAATTTAGACACTTCCAAGTTGGTCACAGTGACTAAATTTAGGTTTTTACAAAGTTTAAAGAAAAAAATTCTAAACAAACAAACATAATTCTAAAGGGTTTTTTTGCAGAAGAAGAGGCCTATGAATGAAACAGGGCAAAAAAAAGAAAATTTCTTTAAGGAAAAAGTACATTATATATATATATATATATATATATATATATATATATATATATATATATATATATATATATATGGGGATCCTTCACTTTCCGCGGTTAATGGGGACCCCCGATACAACCGCCGATTTCCGCGAAATAGAATCGATCCCTCTGACTGACATATATGTACATGTATATGTGTATATAATATCAATAAATATGTTCAACACTATAAATGCTTATAATAACAATTAAACATTTAAAAATAAGGTATAAAATGTTCAGTTCATTTTCTGTACCCGCTTAATCCTAACTTGGGTCGCGGGGAGGCTGGCGCCCATCCCAGCCAACTTTGGGCGAGGGCAGAGTACACCCTGGACAGCTCGCCAGGCCATCGCAGGGCGGAAACACGCTGACGGCTTTGCAGCCTACTCTTGTCGAAAGTCAGCAATGGTTCTTTTACATGCCTCACACCATAGACAGTGAGAGACATGGCCGGCCTTTGATAACCCAGTTAGCTGCACTGGGGGGGGACAGTGACAACCTTGTGCAGAGTGGGACTCGAACCCCCAACCTTTGGATCAGCGATCCGGCACCTTATACCACTAGACCACCACTGCCCCCTGCATAAAATGTAAATGAAATATAAATACACACATACAGACGCAAGGGGTGAATGCACTCAGGTGCGCATCTCACAGAAAAATGTAAATAGTTTTGGGTTATTTTTTGTTTTTGTTTGTTTGGGGTTTTTTCCATAATTGGCCTTTTTTGCTTTTTTGCTTTTTTGCCTTAACTTTTTCCCTATTCTTCCTTAAAGGGTAGCTGTAGTGAAAGCGCGCATATATTTAATTTGATGTATTGTGTATAGTTAGTGACAATACACCTATAAGGCGTTTATTATATTCTGTCACAAACCAGCTTTAAGCGATTTAAAGGCTTCACTAACGTCAAGCTTCAGAGCACAGGAGTTTTGCAGCGTCACATTTCCTGTGACATCACATCGTTGACAAAGCCTCAAGGAGAACCGCGAGATTGCAATGTAAATATAAGCCTATATACCTGACACCAATGTTCCCTGTAATTTTTCCTCTGTCTGGGCATACAAGACAAACCTCCCCGAGCACACTGAGGCCCACTGTGAGCAACATCACAAGTGCTCGCTGTGGCCACACCCCAGTATCACACCTGGGATCATTGAAAGTTTCATGGCTTATTAAACACAGTTTTATAGATGACATCATTTTCCTCCCTGAATTTGAAATATATGACGAGCATTTTGTGTCCTGTCATGTCTGGCTCTCATCTACTATCAGGGTGTGCCAGGGTGCATTTTTAACCTCACACAGTCTCATTCTGCACTCTCTCATTGATTCACAAATTGAAAGGTACAGTTTTTGCTTCGCCAGCTTTCTGCTGGACTCAGAGACTTTGCGCAGTTCTTTTTTTACTTTGGTTTGGGGAGTCGACGTATCATATTCCCTGGCCGCTCGTTTCGTCATGATAACGGGGTTAGCATTAGCATCACTTCACTCAGCAGCACTGTTATTATTGTTATGGAGCGTGTATGAGCGCAGCACGTGACGGTGCCGTGATTGGCTGCGTAGCGTGATTGCATCGCATCGTGTGATTGGCTGGACACCTGTCACTCACTAAAAGTTCTATACCTTGTATGTAATTAATCTGCAGCGCGTTCACTGCGCTGGATCGGTTTTCTTGTGCGCTGAGAGTGTTCGAGCGGTGCGCTATTGCGCAGTTGCGCAGCTTAGAGGGAATGTTGCCTGACACACAACAGAAACTCATGGAAAATTAGAAAACACAGACATTATAGTAGTTTTTTTTTTTTTTTTTTAAAGCATGGACGAAGACAATTTCGTAGAAGGATTAGAAGGTTATTTATATGAACCACTGAAGAAAGACTATCCACATTTAGTGAAATCGGACCAGGAAAGTGACGACTCGGAGGACGATATTGGAGAGTCGGCAGAAGCTCCTACACGGGAAAATCGTAGCAAACAACCAGCAAATATTTGGTGCTCTTGTGGAAAATGCGTGCGTCAAAAAAAAACGATCAGGAGTGCTACTGTTGTAAAGAACATGAATTGCTTGAGGAAAATATACTGACATTCTGCAACTGGAGATACAACTGTCAACGATGTTATGTCACAATGACCTTTGACCCCGGTGAAAAAAAGCCAACATGTCCGCGCGCTGAACCTTTCTGAGCAAGGAATGTCATATAGAAGAAAAGGAAATGTGGACTTATACATAACCTACAGACATCACGCGATGTTTAAAAGTTAATAATAAAATTTGGTGGATCTTTTTTTAACGCCGTCAATTTTGGGTACAGGTTCCCTTTGATTTCCTTAATTTTTAATTCGATAAATATTTAAAAAAAAAAAAAAAGCGATGCACTGAAGCTGCATGAAGCACAAAGTAGTGAGGGATCCCAGTATATATATCGTTGTGTGTGTGTGTGTGTGTGTGTGTGTGTGTGTGTTTGTGTATGGAACCAGGAGTTACAGTACCACCAGCAATCATTAAAATAAATATACATTTCCCAGCCAAAATAATTAAAAAAAAAAAAGTTGCACACTCTAATATATTCTTGGAGAGCCATGAGTCTTGATCTTGGCACGTAATCTCCATTGCATTGTTTCAACATACTTGAGCAATATAAAAAAATTTCCATCCAGTGTTGGGTTCATTTCTCATCGACATCTTGAACTGATGATGAGAAAAATGATTGAGTCATGAAGTCTTATCCAACATATCAGAAAAGACTTTCAATAGGTTTAAGGTCGGGACTCTGGGGTGCCATTCAGCCCAACCTGCTCATTCAGTACATTCAGGTCATCAGGTGACTTCATTTTATCGCCACATTAATGTTGCTGAGCCTCGACCGACCCGACTGGAGCAACAGCAGCATGAAGAAGTTCAAGGATATCCAAAAATATTAAAATGCTCTTTTTTTGGCACAGTATGGTATAAAGTAGATGCTGTGGCTGATTTATTTCTAGGGTGGTTGGGAGGCTGAGACATATGTCAGCCGACTCTGGGACATCTCGCCACCCTGTACAGCTCGCCAGGCCATGGCAGGGTCAACACTCACACAAGTATTCATACTCACACTCACACCTAGGGGTGATTTGGAACAGCCGATTAACCTTCTGTGCATGTTTTTGGACTGTGGGAGGAAACCGGAGAACCCGGAGGAAACCCACACAAGCACAGGGAGAACGTGCAAACTCCACACAGAAACACCTGAGCTGGGAATCAAACCCAGGGTCTTCTTGCTGTGAGGCGGATGTGCTAACCACTACACCACCAAACTTGATTTAGAGGTAATGTAAAAATACTCTCGCTCTCTCTCTCTCTCTCTCTCTCTCTCTGTGTGTGTGTGTGTGCGTGTGTGTGTGTGTGAGCGAGAGAGAGAGAGAGAGTGCTATCTCTAATGTATTATGAAAGCCTATACGATAAGGCTCCCTAATGCTTTTATAATAATTACAGTAGCTACAATACTAGAATTATTTTACGCCATCATGACCAGCCATCATGTCTCTGTCCATGTCCCTTAATGTGTGTTTGTCCAAAGCAACACACCACGCTATTAGGTTGTAACGACACCTTAAAGTATGCCACGTTCCTCAATATTCTCGATGTTCTGTAAATCCTGGGGTTTGTAAATTCCTCAGCACTGCACACACCAATGAACAGTCAATACTTCTCAATTTATGTCTTTGAAACAGTCAGAGACGTGCTTTAATGCTACGCGTCCCACTCTTCAAAGTGGCGAAAATGTCAACGAAAAGGGTAAATACTACCATTGTATAAGTCATAGCATGGTCAAACACTAATAGAAACAGTGTGTGTGTGTGTGTGTGTGTGTGTGTGTGTGTGTGTGTGTGTGTGTGTGCAGTACTTTGGGCCTGAGAATTCCCCAGTTTATTATAGCATGCTCCAGAAGGGCATGTTGAGTTCACCACATGTCAGAAACATCCAGTTCTCTGCCTTTCTCTTTCTCTCTGCAGGATTATCGAGGGACCTGCAGCCTTTTTTGATTCTCTGGGTTCATCTGTTATAATATTATAGTGTAACGATCCAAATACCTCCACACCCACTCCTGTGCAGAACTGCATCCTGCCAATAGCATGGCTATCATTATCACTGCAATAAATGATCTCCAATGCAAAAGTATAGAAGAACTCAAGACGCCAATGCTTTTTTTTCAGAGCTATAAATCTCTCTGCTGATGCTCGGAACACTTGTAATTATGTCCCCGAAAAATGTGGTGGAAAACTATACTACTAGGACTGCAGGACTCATTCTGACATGGGATCTGATAGGACGCGCTGCAAAAACCAGATAAAATTATGGTGCTTATAAAATTCTCATTGATCAGCATGTTCAGAACCAATACATTACGTCTACCTGTATTTTAGTAATACACATCGTTGGGGTTATGTGTCAGACGTGTATCATTAAACCACCAACTTGGAATCTCAGCGAGTCCATCATTGAACCCAAGCTACACATTCCTAACTTGTAACTACGTACCTGCCCTATAATTTAAACTCTGCCTTATTTTATTTGTGTAATAATGAGGGAATAATTCAAAGTAGGTACTGAATAATAAGCCAGTAGTTCCACGGATTGCATAATTCTAGCTGGGTTTCTTTACCTCTGTTCAATTTAGCATTTAAATGATCACTCAAGGATCTAGCTTGCAGCCAGACGGTCCTAAGTTTAGGTCTCATCCTAGGTAAGAGCATTTCTGTGTGGGTTTCAACTAGGTAGCCCAGTTTCCTCCGACCGTCCATACACAGACACATTAGGCTAAATGGGCTATGAGAACAACTTTAAAAACAATACCGGGATCCCTCACTTTCTGCGGTGGATGAGGACTGAGGACCCACCCAGTGACCGCCGATTTCCACGAAGTAGAATTGACCCCCCCCCCGACATATACGTATATGTATATGTGTACTGTCTGTCCGTCTGTCTTCCTTTCGGCTTTTTTCCCTTTTACTCGGGAGTTGCCACAGCGAATCATCTGATTCGCACGTTTGATTTGGCAGAGGTTTTTACGTCGGATGCCCTTCCTGTCACAACCCTTTTTAGCAAAACACGCTGACGACTTTGCAGCTACTCTTTACGAAAGTCAGCAATGGTTCTTTTACATGCCTCTCACCATAGACAGTGAGAGACATGGCCCGCCTTTGATAACCCAGTTAGCTGCACTGGGGGGGGGACAGTGACAACCTTGTGGAGAGTGGGACTCGAACCCCCAACCTTTGGATCAGCGATCCAGCGCCCTATACCACTTGACCACCACTGCCCCTCACGTACATGTATATGTGTATATCTTCTTCTTCTTGTCCTTTCGGCTGTTCCCTTCAGGGGTCGCCACAGCAAATGATCTGCCTCCATCTCTCCCTGTCCTCTGCATCTTCTACTCTTACTCCAACGACCTTCATGTCCGCCTTCACCGCATCCATAAATCTTCTCTTTGGTCTTCCTCTGGGCCTTTTGCCTGGTAGTTCCAACCTCAGCATCCTACGACCAATATACTCACTATCCCTCCTCTGTACATGTCCAAACCATCTCAATCTAGCCTCTCTGACTTTGTCTCCAAAACATCTAACATGTGCTGTCCCTCTGATGTACTCATTTCTGATCCTATCCATCCTCGTTACTCCCAAAAAGAACCTCAACATTTTCATCTCTGCTACCTCCAACTCTGACTCCTGTCTTTTCCCCAGGGCCACTGTCTCTAAACCATACAACATTGCTGGCCTCACCACCGTCTTGTACACTTTTCCCTTCATTCTTGCCGATACTCTCCTATCACACATCACCGGACACTTTTCTCCATCCATTCCAACCTGCCTGCACGCGCTTCTTCACCTCTTTTCCCCACTCTCCATTGCTCTGGATTGTTGAGCCTAAGTACTTAAAATCCTCCACCTTCTTTATCTCTGCCCCCTGTAACCTCAAAGTTCCTCTTGGGTCCTTGTCGTTCACACACATGTATTCTGTCTTACTAGGACTAACCTTCAATCCCCTCCTTTCCAGGGCATACCTCCACCTCTCTAGATTTTCCTCCACTTGGTCTCTGCTCTCACTACAGATCACGATGTCATCTGCAAACATCATAGTCCATGGAGATTCTTGTCTAACCTCGTCTGTTAGCCTGTCCATCACCATAGCAAACAAGAAGGGGCTGAGAGCTGACCCTTGATGCAGTCCCACCTCCACCTTGAACTCTTCTGTCACACCAACAGCACACCTCACCACTGTTTTACATCTCTCATACATGTCCTGCACCACTCTAACATACTTCTCTGTCACTCCAGACTTCCTCATACAATACCACAGTTCTTCTCTCGGCACCCTGTCATAGGCTTTCTCCAGATCCACAAAGGCACAATGCAGCTCCCTCTGACCTTCTCTGTACTTCTCTATTAACATCCTCAAAGCAAACACTGCATCTGTGGTGCTCTTTCTGGGCATGAAACCAAACTGTTGTTCACAAATGCTGACCTCTGCCCTTAGTCTTGCTTCCACTATTCTTTCCCATAGCTTCATTGTATGGCTCATCAACTTTATCCCTCTGTAGTTGCCACAACTCTGTACATCTCCCTTGTTCTTAAAAATGGGCACAAGCACACTTCTCCTCCATTCCTCTGGCATCTGCTCACTTTCTAAGACCTTGTTGAATATTCTTGTCAGAAAATCTACTGCTACCTCCCTAGACACTTCCATACCTCAACTGGTATGTCATCAGGGCCAACTGCCTTTCCACTCTTCATCCTCTTCAATGCCCTTCTCACTTCTCCCTTACTAATCTTTGCTACTTCCTGCTCCTCAACGGTCACCCCTTCTACTCTTTTTTCTCTCTCATTTTCTTCATTCATCAGCTCTTCAAAGTACTCTTTCCATCTTCCCAGCACACTTCTGTCATCAGTCAATACATTTCCCTCTCTGTCCTTTATCACTCTAACTTGCTGCATGTCTTTCCCATCTCTATTTCTCTGCTGTGCTAACCTGTATAGATCATTTTCTCCCTCCTTACTGTTCAACCTATCATACAAGTCATCATACGCCCTCTGTTTGGCCTTTGACACTGCTACCTTCGCCTTACGCTGTGTCTCCCTGTACTCCTGTTTACTCTCTTCGGTCCTGTCAATGTCCCACTTCTTCTTGGCTAACCTCTTCTTTTGTACACACTCCTGCACTTCCTCATTCCACCACCAAGTTTCCTTATCTACTTTCCTTCCAGAGGACACACCAAGTACTCTCCTACCGGTCTCCCTGATCACATTGGCTGTGGTTGTCCAGTCCTCTGGAAGCACTTCCTGACTACCCAAAGCCTGTTTCAACTCCTCCTTGAAGACAACACGACACTCTTCCTTTTCAGCTTCCACCACTTTGTCTTCTGCTCTGCCTTTGCCTTTTCACTTTTCTCACCATCAGTGTCATCCTGCACACCACCATCCTATGCTGTTTGGCAACACTCTCACCAACTACTACTTTGCAGTCACTGACTTCCTTCAAATTACATCGCCTGCACAAGATGTAGTCTACCTGTGTGCTCTTACCTCCGCTTTCATAAGTCACCCTATGCTTCTGTTTCTTCTTGAAGAAAGTATTCACCACAGCCATTTCCATCCTTTTTGCAAAATCGATCAACATCTGTCCTTCTGTGTTCCTGTCCTGGATACCAAACCTGCCCATCACTTCCTCGTCCCCTCTGTTGCCTGCACCAACATGTCCATTGAAGTCTGCTCCAATGACCACTCTTTCACCTCTGGGGGTATTCTGCATCACTTCATCTAAATCACTCCAGAATCTCTCCTTCTCTTCTAGCTTACATCCTGCCTGTGGGGCATAAGCACTAACAACATTGACCATCACGCCTTCAATTTCTAACTTGAGACTCATCACTCTGTCTGACACTCTTTTCACGTCTAGAACATTCCTGACAAACCCCTCCTTCAAGATGACTCCTACTCCATTTCTCTTCCCATCCACACCATGATAAAACAGTTTAAACCCTGCTCCTAAGCTTCTAGCCTTTCTACCTTTCCACCTTGTCTCCTGAACACACAGTATGTCCACCTTCCTCCTCTGCATCATGTCAGCCAGCTCCCTATCTTTTCCTTGCATAGTTCCAACATTCAAAGTCCCTACTCTCAGTCCTAGGCTCACACATTTCCTCTTCTCTCTCTGCCTACGGACACGCCTCCCGCCTCTCCTTCTTCGACGTCTTCGACCAACAGTAGTCCAATTTCCATCAGCACCCTGTTGGTTGACAGCACTGATGGCGGTCGTTGTTAACCCGGGCCTCAACCGATCCGGTATGAATTTTGTTTTGATCATTTGCATTTTTTTAAATGTGGCAGAAGTTTTACGCCGGATGCCCTTCCTGTCGCAACCCTCTGCATTTATCTGGGCTTGGGACCGGCATAAGGGGGAGAGACACTGGTTCGTGCCCCCCCCGCCTCATGGCTGCATTACATGTATATGTGTATATAATATCAGTAAATACATATTCAATGCAATAATGCTTATAATAACAATTAAACATTCAAAAATAATGCATAAGATGTAAATACAATATAAATACTGTACACACATACAGACGCACACCTCACATAAAAATATATACGTAGTTTTGTTGGGTTGATTTTTTTTGTTTGTTTGTTTTTGTTTGTTTGGGGTTTTGCATAATTGTTCTTGTTTTGGGGCATTTTCCGTAATTTTTTTCCCTATTTGTCCTTAATTTCCTTTTTTTTTTAAATTTGCAATTAATTGTCTTCCTTTCGGCTTTTTCCCTTTTTACTCGGGAGTCGCCACAGCGAATCATCTGATTCGCATGTTTGATTTGGCAGAGGTTTTTTTTTTTTACGTCGGAAGCCCTTCCTGTCACAACCCTTTTCAGCAAGGGACAGAAACACGCTGACGACTTTGCAGCTACTCTTTACGAAAGTCAGCAATGGTTCTTTTACATGCCTCTCACCATAGACAGTGAGAGACATGGCCCGCCTTTGATAACCCAGGTAGCCGCACTGGGGGGGGGGGGACAGTGACAACCTTGTGGAGAGTGGGACTTGAACCCCCAACCTTTTGGATCAGCGATCCAGCGCCCTATACCACTAGACCACCACTGCCTCAATAAACTGCCTCAATTAATTTGCAATTAATATTTTTGGAAAAACCCGCGATGTACTGAAGCCGCAGAAATTGAAGCTTGAAGTAGCGAGGGATCACTGTATTTGATTTCCGATATTAAAGAAAGCGTTCGTGTTCATTGAGTTCACGAATGTGTTCAGCTGTAATATCTTTAAAAGGTAGCTACGTATTTGATACGTTAAAAAACGTTATTATATTGTTTGAAACTGAAAAATTCTGCAATTATTATTATTATTATTATTATTATTATTATTATTTACCTTTACTGATTTCTCAATGTTTTTATTTCAAAGACCCAAAAAACAGAGAAAAAAATTTGAGTTGTTTAAAAACGAAAGTCGCATAAGAATACCAGGTTTTTACAGCTGAATTTCTGCCTGATGCAATAATTACAAATACGAATCAGAAAACATTGGGACAGAAGTGAGAATTAGAGAATTAAAGTTTAATTGGAAAGTAGTGTTTTCTAAATTGAATTTGGCTTCCAGTTTGCACAAGTTACACTAATAGCATTGCTAGTTAAAACTATTCATTCATTTTCTGTAAACGCTTAATCCTAATTAGGGTTGTGTTGAGGCTGGCGCCCATCTCAGCCAACTCTGGGCGAGGGCACAGTACACCCTGGACAGCTCGCCAGGTCATCGCAGGGCAGAAACACGCAGACGGCTATCTAGCTGTACTTGTCGAAAGTCTAGTTAAAATAGTTCTTTTACAGCCTCTCACCATAGACAGTGCGAGACGTGGCCGGCCTCTGATAACCCAGTTGGCTGCACTGGGGGGGACGGTGAAAACTCGTTGAGGGTGGGGCTTGAATCCCCAACAATGGGATCAGCAATCCAGTACCTTTACCACCAGGCCACCACTGCCCAGTTAAAGCTACGGATTTATTTATTTACTTATTTGTTTTATTTTTCATTGCTTTTGTTATACTGCATTTATCCCACAAGGCAAATTATTGGCGTTGCATTTATCCTCTCCATGGTCCACACACACACACACACACACACACACACACACACACACACACACACGTAGGCAGTGAATGCACACACATTCAAACCACACACATTGAGAGCACCCGGAGAGCAGTTGGGGATTGGTGCCTTACTCAGGGGCACTTCAGCCATGAAGGTAGAGGAAGGGAGGATGCAAAAAAAAAAAAAAAAAAAACCCAAACAAACAAAAAACAAAAAAAAAATACTTATATGTTTATGTGAGGTGCACATCTGTATGTGTGTCTGTGTGTGTATTTATATTTTATTTACATCTTACGCATTATTTTTGAATGTTTGTTGTTATTATTGGCATTTATAGCGTAGATACGTATTTCTTGATATTATATACACATTTACATGTACGTATATGTCAGTCAGGGGGGGGGGTCGATCCTACTTCGTGGAAATTCGGCGTTCGCGGAGGGTATCGGTCCCCATTAACCGCGCAAAGTGAGGGCTCACTATAATATGTATTAATGATTATGCAAAATTGTTGGACAGCAACGTAAATAGTAATAGCAAACCAAAAACAAAAACACTTAAAATGAAGATGTTCATATTAGCTCAAGAACACTTTGAATTATACTTGTGTGTGTCCAAGGCCATCATGCTGATTGATGATGTGAGCAGAATATAATCATTTTTATTTAATTGCCTGTCTAGTGTTTGAGGTTTTTCTTCCGATAATCTCTCAGAATGTGTTATCACAGAATCTATTACGTAATGCGGTAGTAATTCACACTGGCATGTAATAATCTTCAAAGACCACTGGACTGATGTTGATAAACCACGATGCTGAACATGCCACGCTCTCCACTCATCCTGTGGATCAGGTTTCTCCATCTGCGGAGATAAGGATCTTTCTGTAGCTCGCTTTATTATTTTCTGACATACCTTCAGGTACATGACAGGACTTACACTTTCTAAGAAAAAAAAAAAAAAAAAAAAAGTCTGGTTGCTATTTCTGAACGGTCCCCACTTTGCTACTTTGTCATGTTTCCCATTATCTTGTCAAGTGCCTCTAAAGCCGAGACATATGTTGAGCTTAAGCCATGAGATTTTTTTCTGATGAAGGACAGCCATTGAGGTGGCATATGCTAGCACTCACCCATAAAGTATACCAAACGGTGCAGAATATCTCAGTCGACCGCTTGTGATTTGCGACAAAGCACAAACATCTGTGTGCTAGTCTGCTCTCCGCAGTGTGAGCATGAAGTGAGCCTTTCATACCCCCCCCCCATCATTTAAGACAATAAGACATTTCCTAATGAAATGCATACTCAACCCTACCCGGGCCGTTGGTGTCCTTACATCCATGTGTGAAAACTGCAAATGTGGAAGGCAGAAGTTTCATTTAGCACCATGTGTGTCCAAACGCTGGATCAGCGAGAATGTCGACCCTCGAACGAAAACAGTAGCCGCTGACAAGAAAAACACGCCTGGTTACAAGAGGCCCTCATAACTCGGAGAAACCGCTGCCTGGAGAAAGGAAAATAAAGCCTGTGTGTCAAGGCAGTCGAAAGACACAGACTCGTCTACAGCTGAAGGATGCAAAGTTTTCAAAAAGATACTAATGTTCTTGAGAGTATGAAACCACAGAAAAACCACAGAATAATAGATTTATTATAGACACATTGGAGGAAAGTGGAAGGCCGTCTTCCAAGCAGGATCAGACGTGGAGTTGTTTTTATGTGCTTGAAAAAAAACTACTTGAACACTCAAGGGCTGAGCAACGTTCAAATCGCTGGAAGGCTTTTATCTGGACATTTAATTATTATAAGAAAATAAGCTTTATAGACAGAGCTCTGAAAAAGCAGAAATGGGCGAATCCATAAAGTGCTCAGTGGCCTGCGTGACCTTTTCACTGCTCTGGAACAATATCTGAGGAATGATTTCGGTTTTCTGGTAAAAACAGGCAGAATACTCTTAATGGGTTTCATACTAACGAAGCTGAACATGTTAGAATGATGTCTGATGTGGTTTGGAGAAAACAAACATCGCAACCAACCACAGGATACATTTCTACATTGTTAACGTGGCAGTTTCTGTGATTTATTTCTTGTGAAAAGGACTTGTTTTTGCATCATTTTCACTTGTTTATGAGTATAAACGAGGATTCCTAGAGTCGGGAACATTCCTAAAACCTTCCTCTGGAGAACCTTCTAGAGAAACGAACCCTATGTATCTTCCCTTTCTTAATCCCTTCACGCCATTGACTGCAATGTAGCCAAAATTTTACATAAAATCTGAGGCCTTTCCCATAAAATATGGTTTTTTTAAATATTGGGGGAAATGCATTTAAAAACCCTGGTGATTAAAAAAAAAAAAGATTCACAGATCCAATCTATTTTCCAACAACAGTGATAGCTTTGCAATACTGGGACTTGAACCCCAACCTTCAGATCAGATCCAAATGGGCTTCAGTTTCCCTGTGTACATAAACATTGTTCTCTTGAGCACTGACCTTAACCCTGAACTTTTCAACCATATAAATAAGAGCAGCTCTGGATAAAGGTGTCGGCCTCATGTAATGTAATGGACCATAATGTGCATATCTTTGGCCTGTCAGAGGAAACTGCAGCACCTGAACCAAACCCACCCAAGCATGGGGAGAAGATGCAAACTAACTGGGGCTCAAACTCAGGACCTTCTTGCTCCGAGGTGTAGGTCAGTGGTCTCCAACCTTTTTTGCACCAGGGACCAGTTTTATGTATGAAAATGTTTCCACGGACCGGTTAGAGTCTACTTTGTAGACTTGTTTTGGTGGCTGTCACCGCAGAAAAGCCCGCCTCACAAAGATTTGTGGTTGGAAATGGAAGAAGGGCTTTCACTGCCTCTGTGGCAATGTCAACAATAGTCGTTTTTCAAAATAAGATTCGGAAGCTCTAATTAAAAAACAAACAAAAAAAAAAAAAACACTTTTCACCATGAAAGATTTTGTCTGCGGACTGGTATCAAATGAGCCACAGACCGGTACCGGTCCGCAGACCGGGGGTTGGGGACCCCTGGTGTAGGTGATAACTCTGGTGCTGTCCATTAAGATTTTTTCTGTTTTTATGAATCACTCACTAATCCTTGATCTTTAAAATGTATGCAAGTGAGTTTCAGTGTTTGGCATCGATATTGTTTTTGTACTTCAATAGTTTTAGTACTTTTGAATACTTAGATACTCTCCCACTCTTAGAAAGTCTTACTGTTTATAACTCGGAATGGACTTAAATCATTACATCACAAGGCAGAAAGATTGTTTATTTGGACAAAATTTTCCTTCTGAGTGAATAAAATCAACTGTGGACCTCAAGGGTAAAGCCACACAGTTGCAGGATGATTATATAGTCATAAACATTATTATATATTGACTGTAAGCCTAACCAACAAACAAAAAAGCTTGAAGAGCATGGATACTTCAGAGCAAACAAATTCTCTGGTCTGATACTGGACAACTTTATCTTGCTTTATCTGGCTGCCCTCTTCACTGAGTAGATTCTGGTTACATATTCTTATTTTTTATGATGATGGGTAGCAATAAAAAAAAATAATAATGAAAAAAATAAAGGCTCATAACCCACCACTCAGACTTGCACAAAATAAAAAAAAAAACAGACAGAAAAAAATCTAACTCACGTAGACAGGCTTGCAGGTAAATAAATATCCGTGGAGTAAATGCAGAAAAAATAAGTATGAACTTGTAAAGCATGGACTATAACAAATTCAGTAAAAAAAAAAAAAAAAAATTGAATGCGGAAAACATGTATAAAAAACAAAAAACAGTGTCAAACAAACCCAGGTTCAGAAAACAGAGACATCTACTAGTATAAGGATGAATTCATATTTGGGTGGACTTAGGTAAATGTCTCTGTCTTGTTCCTATGTTCAACTTACATTGTCTTAAATGTGAGTCTTTAGCATCAGAGTCTTCATTTCAGCATCGGATTGAACCCAAGTGAAGATCATTTCTAAAATTATAAGCATACAGCAAACATAAACGATCCACTGCATGAGGGGAAATGTGTGAAACACAACAAGTGATTTGTCTTTAAAGTACCTCTGTAAAATTGAAAGAAGTTCATGTGTGCATGGGACCACAGCACATCGAAAGCACATCTCTTGTGAAGGAGCACTCCTGTACTTTGGTGGTAAATAATTTGAAAAAAACAACAACAAAAAAAAACAAAAACAAAACAAAACATCATTGGAAGGGTTTTCAGCACGATGTTTTATCTGATACTCTTTTAAAAATGGTTACCATCTTATCGTTTTAAAGGGTTTTATCTGAGAGTTCCAGTCAAGGCTGAAGGATCAATAGAACATTTAAAAAACAAGTCGATCGAGTTTAAAAGCCACAGGAAGGTTCAAAAGACAATTAGCTTTTCAATTGAGGTACAGGGAGCCCTCACTTTCCGCGGTTAATGGGGACCAAGACCCCCCTGCGACTACCGAATTCCGCGAAGTAGGATCGATCGCCTGACTGACGTATACGTACATGTATAATGTGTATATAATATTAATAAATACATATTCAACATACACACACACAGATGCGCACATCACATAAAAATGTAAGTACTTTTTTGGGGGGGTTGTTTTTTTTTGGTTTTGTTTTGTTTGTTTGGGGTTTTTTTTTTTTTTTTTGCATAATTGACCTTGTTTTGCAGGGAAATCTGGTGCCCATCTCAGCCAACTCTGGGCGAAGGCCGATCTTAACCGTCACCGAACAAAGTCGCCCCATAAACAGTCATTCATTCATTCTCTGAACCGAGTCTTCTTTTCCTTTCGGCTTTTCCCTTCAGGGGTCGCCACAGCGAATCATCTGCCTCCATCTCACCCTATCCTTTGCATCTTCTTCTCTTACACCAACGACCTTCATGTCCTCCTTCACCACATCCATGAATCGTCTCTTTGGTCTTCCTCTAGGCCTTTTGCCTGGTAGTTCCAGCCTCAGCATCCTATTACCAATATACTCACTATCCCTCCTCTGTACATGTCCAAACCATCTCAATCTAGCCTCTCTGACTTTGTCTCCAAAACGTCTTACATGTGCTGTCCCTCTGATGTGTCATTCCTAATCCTATCTATCCTCGTTACTCCCAAAGAGAACCTCAACATTTTCTTGTGATTCGCATAGTTTATTTGGCATTTGTTTTACGCCGGATGCCCTTCCTGACGCAACCCTCTGCATTTATCCGGGCTTGGGACCGGTGTGAGGGAGAGACACTGGTTTGTGCCCCCCCCCTCATGGCTGCATTCTCTGAACCGAGTAATCCTAATTATGGTCGCAAGGAGGCTGGCGCCCATCTCAGCTGACTCTGGGTGAGGGCAGAGTACACCCTGGACAGCTCGCCATGTCATCGCAGGGCGGAAACATGCTGATGGCTATGCAGCTCCTCTTGTCAAAAGTCAGCAATGGTTCTTTTACAGCCTCTCAAAACAGACAGTGAGACTCATGGCCGGCCTTTGATAACCCAGTTAGCTGCACTGGGGGGGGGGGGGCAGTGACAGCAGCCGACAGTGGCACTTGAACCACCAACCTTAGGATCGGGAATCCAGCACCTTACCACCGGGCCACCACTGCCCTAAAGTCAACCAATTCAAAAAACTATTAAATAGTTATTACGTATCTTCAGACCCTTTAAACATCATTCCTGCTTACACAAAACATAAAATGAGCTTTCTTTGGTACGTATGCACAGTGTGGCTCAGTATTTAGCACTGTTGCCTCACAGTGAGAGGGTTCTGGGTTCTGCCAAAGGTCTTTCTGCATGGAGTTTCCGGGTTGTCCCCCTGCTGTGAGGGTTTCCGACAGGTACTCCAGTTTCCTTCCACAGTCCAAATGGCATGTGCATCAGGTCAGCTGGCTATTTTAAATTGCCCATAGATGACAATGTGGGTGTGAATAGTTGTTTATGTCTGTTCAGGGTGTACTCCTCTAACCCAATATCTGTTGGAAATGGCATCATAGAACATGGATGTACTATACGTGGCTCGATGGATGGTATGTATGTTCAGTTCATTTTCTGTAACCGCTTCATCCTAATTAGGGTCACGGGGAGGCTGGTGCCCATCCCAGCCAACTCAGGGCGAGGGCAGAGTACACCCTGGACAGCTCGCCAGGCCATCGCAGGGCGGAAACACGCCGAAGGCTTTGCAGCCTACTCTTGTCGAAAGTCAGCAATGGTTCTTTTACATGCCTCACACCATAGACAGTGAGAGACATGGCCCGCCTTTAATAACCCAGTTAGCTGCACTGGGGAGGACAGTGACAACCTTGTGGAGAGTGGGACTCGAACCCCCAACCTTTGGATCAGCGATCCGGCGCCTTATACCACTAGACCACCACTGCCCCCGTGGGATGCATGTTTGCAACTAAAGGAACTAGCAGTAGTATAAATCTTAGGATTGAGCAGAGGTACGTATGCATCAAGGCTGTGAGTCACATGACAGGGGTGGGAGGATCTTACTAGTAGTAAGGAGGTGATCACACTATAAGTTAGAAAAGCGACTGATGCGAATGGCAATTCTGAAAGGCTGTTGTTATCATTCATGGCATCGCATTTTGGTCACCTGGGTCATGAACTCATCACAAAAAAATTCAGACATGCTTGAACTTTTTAAGAATTTGGAAAAACGAGGCCCTGGTGCGGAACACTCTGAAACTCTTGTCCAGCAGTCCACACATGTCATGCAAAGGTAGTAAAGTTGTTTTGCTTGCAAATTATACAGTTTTCATTTTTAGGGAAAAACGACAAGTTGTAGACGTTCACGCGGAAAGTTTGAGACTTTCTGGCATCCGCCATATTAATTAGCATTTGTAATAATTAGCATTCAACAAAAATTGAAAACAATACGACTGATTTGTGATAGGAGAGTCTCACTCTTATTTTTGCCAAACATTCACAAAAATTGTTGAGCGTCTTTTATGTAATAGATGTGTTTTAAACACAAAATATTCAATTCTATGCAAGTCGCAAAACATCTCAACGTGAATTTAAAAATTTGCAAAAATAAAATCACGGAAAAAAAATTCTATCACACCTCTAGTGTGATCACCCCCTGACAACTTCATGAAAGTTCACAGACATAACCTTGTGGCACTCTGGAATGTATTCATTCGTTCGTTTTAATCATTCATTCATTCACTGTGGTCTACTCGGGTCACAAAGAGGCTGACGCCTATCTTAATTGTCACTGTCCAAAGTCGCCCCATAAACAGTCATTCATTCATTCATTCTCTCAACTGATTAATCCTAATTATAATCGCAAAAAGGCTGGTGTCCATCTCAGCCGACTCTGGGCGAAGGCAGACTACACCCTGGACAGCGCGCCAGGCCATCACAGGATAGCACTCTAACACACACACACACACACACACACACACACACAACACACACACACTCACTAGTGAACATCCAGGGACAGGACATTGAGACAGTGGACAGTTTCAAATACCTAGGCATTCACCTTAACAATAAACTGGACTGGTCCCACAACACCAACGCCCTGTACAAGAAGGGCCAGGGTCGCCTCCACCTTCTGAGGAGACTTAGGTCCTTCGGAGTATGCAGACCTCTGCTCAGGACTTTTTATGACTCTGTGGTAGCCTCTGCAATCCTCTACGCTGCCATCTGCTGGGCCCCGGGCAGCACAGAGCGGGACAGAAAGAGACTGAACAAGCTGGTCAGGAGGGCCAGCTCTGTCCTAGGCTGCCCACTGGACTCTGTGGAGGAGGTGAGTGAGAGGAGGATGGTAGCAAAGCTCACATCCATCCTGGTCAACAGCTCTCACCCACTGCACCAGACTGTAGAGAAGCTGAGCAGCTCCTTCAGTGGACGACTGAGACATCCTCAGTGCAGGAAGGAGCGCTACCACAGGTCGTTCATTCCCACCGCTGTCAGACTGTACAACGCCACTTTGTAACTGTCTGTGAAAATACCGGTTATGTGCAATAAAAACCCCGCGCACTTTAATCAACCACATCTACCCCACTGACTGTCAACCATATCAACCCATCTACTCTGCCCTCAGATACATTACACTTTAATATAGGCCAGTCTACAAAGTTGCTCCATTCTTTTCTTTTATTGTTTATTAATTTATACTATTTATGTATCTATTTATTAATTTACTTATATAATATATATGTATATGTGTATGTTTGTATATGTATCTATTTTTGCACCCCCTACTGATGGTACCTCAAGAGCCTGTAACAGTGAATTTCTCCATTGTGAGATTAATAAAGCTGTATCTTATCTTATCTTAAAAACATGCTGACGGCTATGCAGCTAATCTTGACAAAACTCAGAAACGGTTCTTTTATATGCATCACCATAGACATGGCCGGCCTTTGATAACCCAGTTTGCTATATTGGGGGACTCCATAAACTGCTAACCAGTTTATCACAGGCCACCATACACATTCACACACACACACACCAAGGGGCAATTTGAAACAACCAATTAGCCCAACTTACATGCCTTTGGACTGTGGGAGGAAACCAGATAACCCAGAGGAAATCTATACAGGCACAAGGGGGGGGGGGGGCATACAAACGTCATACAAGTTCATGTCTGCTGAGCCCAGAACCGAAACCCAAGAACTTCTTGCTGTGAGGCTGATGTGCTAACCACTACACCACAATGCCACCCACTGTGGGGGTGTATTTACATAGTAATTGTGACATTGGTTGAAATTCGACTATTAGATTTTTTTGTTTGTTTCGACTGTCCTGTATATATTTTGAAAATGATACCTAACTACAGAAAATTTGTTAGAAATTATCATGGAGGGAATCAAATCCTTCTGTGTGAGAGGGATTCAACAAAAAACCACAACCACCCATATCGTCAGTTGAAACCAATTCAGACCCAAAGTAATAAGAATTAATAGGTTGGATACCTCTTGGTTTTCCTGTTTGCACTTAAGGTCATGCCCATTTAGGACTCAGTCCCGACAGAGACCTCTAATACCCCGTAAACACATTATATTACATAAAGAAGTTAGACTCAGCTTACAAATGTGGTGTCTGAGATTCATCCGCACACAAAGCAGAGAAGCAAAAGGTTCTAAATCATTTCATAGCAAGTGTCCAAACCACACATCCCTCAATGATGACTTCAAATATAATACCGCAGGCCTGTTTGATTTTTCCACAATGTAAGCGTGATATTTTATTTCTTCTCCCATATTATGCCTTTCCTCAAACAAGTTACATTCATTGTGTTGTTTGGAACGTCATATTTTAGGTGAGCACAGACAGGAGTCGAACTCAAAAATGAGCTTTTTCTCTTGACGGAATTTGACGGAAACTTGTAGTTTCTGAAAAAAAAAAACAAACAAACAAACAAAAAAAAAAAAAAACGTCCTTCATAGAAGAATAAAGCTAGCTTTTATTGTAATGTAATAAAGTCTGTGCTGTCTACCTGGAGAGCCAGGCATGGAGATAGAGGAAGCAGTGCTGCTTGCTTTGAAGTTGAATCAAGGCACCAGTGTTAGTGAGGTCTGGTCATACAGTGGATGAAACCAGATGTTTTATTAATGAGTGGCCCTGTGGCACAGCAGGTAGCGTCAGTGCCTCACAGGTCAAAGGTTTGAGGTTTGATGAGTTCCTGAGCTCGGTTTACTGTTTCTGAATGGTGTTGTATGTTCTCTCAGTGTCCATATGGGCCTCCTGTTTTCTCCAGGTTCTGAAGTTTCCTGATACAGACGCTCCTCGCTTTACATTTATTCAATTTTACGTTTTTTGTAAAAAAATTATTTTTTGTAAGTCATCGTAGTACGAGACGTTCTTACGTAGTACATAGACGTTATGGTAGGCCTCCGTCAGTCCCGAAGGACTATGGCTGCGCTCTGGCTGGTACCCCAGCTGGTGATACCCCCCCCCAGTGCGCAGAGCCTGGGTAGGGAGTAATGAGGGACAGGCTGTTACCCAAGCAGCAAGTCCCCCCCTGTCTCGGTGCCACCGGAAGGATCCAAAGGAAGGGCAAATGCCGATACGACTGGGTTCCAGTGCCGCTGCAGGAGAGACTCTACGGTCAATTTAGAACGGCCAATTAACCTACAGTGCACGTCTTTGGAATGCGGGAGGAAACCAGAGCACCCGGAGGAAATCCGCACAGGCACGGGGAGAACATGCAAACTCCACACAGAAACGCCCAGGCCGGGAATCGAACCCAGGCCTTCTTGCTGTGAGGCAGACGTGCTAACCACTACGCCACCGTGCCGCGACATAGACGTAGTACACTACTTATGCATGACGCTGCGTCCATTGTTTATATGGCGGTGCATCGTTCATTGTTGACAAACGACAGACTGAACGTGCCCTGCTTCTTCCCAGTTCACCATGTGTTGCCCTTGTGTTAAGACGTCGTGTCTGTGATCTTTGTGTTTACACTGTTTTGCGTATTTGGAACCCTAAGCAAATATAGTTCGTTAGAAGCGTAAGCCTACTAGTGATAGTGGTAATCAGAATCAGTGGTAATAAGTAAATTTGATTAAAATTTATTTATTTGAAATTAATGTTGATATTATTTTACAATGTTATGTTTATAATAATTGATTTAGGGGTGTTTTATGAGATACAGTAATAGTATTTATGGCTGTATAGTACAGTACGAACGGTCATACGTCACCGGAACATACAGTAAAAACTTACGGGTTTTTTTTCACCTTACGTTCGGTCGTCCAGAACCGAACTAAAACATAAGTCGAGGAGCGTCTGTACTTCACCTTGTCCCCAATGTTTCTGGGATAGACTCAGCAACCCTGACAGAACATTTTTCTTACCCCCCCCCCCCACCAACACCCCACGAGCAACCATAAATAGTATTATTTGTCTATAAAATTGCTATTAGAAATCCCTCTGCATAACATTGTATCTTTATTAACATTAAAAACAAAAAAGAAAGAAATATAGTTCAATTTACGAAAAACTAAAACTTCATTAACATTGTTTTTTCATCTGTAATAGAAAAGATTTAAAGTGCACCAATGTGCCTGAAATAAAAAAAAAAATGCATCCTTATTTAAACTTGTTTTACTTATTTATGTCTTAATATCGCCATCTCTCTCCACCTTTCTCTTCATTCCTGTTAGAAAATTTTCCGTGTTGTTTCTTGAGGGGTTGTTTACTGCACTTCATACTGTATCTTTTGCTCGTGCGAAAAACCGCTACACCATAGAGTGATAATGACAGCGTCACTTCCAACTACTGGAGTGGAGGTGCAATTACACTTAATTCTCGTACACGATTCCAGAAAAGCATGTTCCCCAGAGTCATACGCTCTCCCCCCAGCATCACACTGCACCCCCCTGGCATTATATCGCGCCCCCCCCTTGGGGCCCCACTATTTGAGAAGCACTGTGCTAGGGTCATGGGAAGGCTAGGGACTATGTCAACCGACACGGTGAAGACGGTGAAGTCTGCTGAACAGCTCACCATTTCTATAGCAGACATTCATTTCCCAAGCTGTGTAATATTAATTAGGGTCTCGGGGATGCTGGTGCCCATCTCTGCTGACTCTGGGTGGGGTACACCATGGACAGCTTGCCAGGCTATTGCAAGGCAAAAATACACAAGTCACACTCCCTCTCACACCTAGGGGCGATTTGGAATAGCCAATTAGCCTACTCTGCATGCTTTTGAACTGTATATGAACACTAGAGTACCTGTAGAAGACCCAAGCACAAGCAAGCATGCAAACTCTGCACAGCAATGCCCAAGCCTGGAAATCTACCCCAGTCTATCTTGCTGTCAGACGGACATGCTAACCACCACACCAGTGTGCCACCACCATACAATGTATTCATTCATAATTTGTAATAAAGCATTAGAGAATCAAGGTGAAATTATATACAGTGGTACCTCACCTTACGATAGTCCCAGCAAACGAAAAATCTAGGTTACGAAAAACATTTTCCAAAATTTTTTTGTCTCTGTATACGAAACAAGTTCTCCTTATGAAACGAGCCAAACTCGCCATTCAAACATTGAAACGCGCCATTCAAACATTCAATGAGCTGCTTTCGCATTTACTATCTTCCAACATCCTGCCCCGCTGGCCTCCCATTGGCTAGGAGGGATGATGCAGCTCCCTCCCATTGGCTATTTCCCAACATCCTGCCCCGCTGGCCTTCCATTGGCTGGGAGGGATGATGCAGCTCCCTCCCATTGGCTATTTCCCAACATCCTGCCCCGCTGGTCTCCCATTGGCTAGGAGGGATGACGCAGCTCCCTCCCATTGGCTATTTCCCAACATCCTGCCCCGCTGGCCTTCCATTAGCTGGGAGGGATGATGCAGCTCCCTCCCATTGGCTATTTCCCAACATCCTGCCCCGCTGGTCTCCCATTGGCTAGGAGGGATGACACAGCTCCCTCCCATTGGCTATTATGGAGCTGCATCTCCCATAATGCTTTTCGTGTAAAGGACAGAGTTACTGTTTTTTGACTCAGGCTTGTTTAACCTTCCATAAACATTTGTAAGATTATAATTTTGTTAAGAAGACATGGTCAACACACACGCACGGGACTGCTGGTGCGAGTGAAAAAAGGAAGCGGGCTCATGATATCGCAAAGGAATATGGCCAAATCCCTCTACCATCGATACGATATTGAAGCAGAAGGAGGTCTTAAAAGGTATGCTTTTATAATTTTTAAAAGGTTTAGGGGGTACTATTGGGGGCCTGGGAACGAATCACGCATTTTACATGTAAATTACGAAAAATGTAAAAATGAAAAAAGCTCTGGAACGGATTCATTTCGTAAGGTGAGGTACCATTGTATCCATAACATGCTACGAGTCTCAAAGTGTCTGTGTGGTTTAAAACTTCCCTTGCAATTTATTCACCTCCCAACATATCGATCAATCTTTTGAAACCCTTCTCTGTCTATCTCTCTATTCAACCAGAAACTCTTCTAATGAATCAGTACCAACGTAAAATCCGACTGAGCTCTCACTGGATAACGTCTGCCTTGTTTGATCTGTTTATGCTGGATTTGTTTGATCATCTCTTTACAACTTTTTTGACTGTTCTCGGGATCTTCGGGTTTTGAAATATCTGCAGTGTGTTTCTCTAATTGAACCCCAGAGAAGGCACCGCCTCTCTAAACTATGCTTATAAATTGAGTTGCTCTCGGAGTTGAATTTTCCACCAGAGATCTATGAAGCACAGACAGCAGGACATGAAGCACAGAGCCTTTTAGCTACTGTCGGGGACAGCACAACCCACTATATTTGAAAACATTGTATCACTCATTGGATTATTATAGGTGAGGCAAGGTGGCATAGAGTTTAGCGCATCCACCTTACAGCAAGAAGGTCCTGGGCTCAAATCTCAAGCATGGGCGTGTCTGCATGGTGTTTCCATGCTTGTGCAGGTTTATTCCATGTACACCAGTTTTCTTCAACAGTCCAAAAACATTGCAGATTCGCAGTTCAAATTTCCCTCTGGGTGTGAATGTAAATGGATGTGTGTGTGTGTGTGTGTGTTGACCCTGTAATGGTGTCCCCGACCTTCACCCAACATTTGCTGAGCAAGGCTCCAGCTTCCCTGCAACAATTAAAGGATTAAGCAGTTTGGCAAACCAGTAAGTGAGTTATTGTCCTCTTTATGTGTCCTTAAATTGAATGGGTTTAATCCAAACCTCTACAACGTTACATAAATAAATAAATAACTCTGTGGAAAGTTCAGTAGTGAAACCAGAGTATTATTAGACACAATTATACAAGTCCCAAAAGGAATTCCTGGCGTATCTTTATACATTAAATATGTACTGAATGGTCCATGTTTTATTGTATCCTTTATGGTTTGCGGACCCCAAAACCAGAACAGTTTTTGTACAATTACTGTATTGTGTACTGTTTAAAAACACAGGGTTCAGGAGATCATTTCATTTTTTTTTTTCAGTCATTATGAACACTGGGATTGGTTCGACGTTTTTACTCACAGCTATTTAGAAGACTGGACAGTTATGAAGCCTCACCTTACAAGAGAAAAATAGCTTAATATCTGAGAAATCAGAATGGCGTGGGGAACATTTGGGGCAGTGATGGACTAACAGTTAGGGAAGCAGGTTTTGGACCTAAAGATTGCTGGCACTCTTGATTATCTCCACACACTTTATAGGATCTTGGAGGATGACAGAACTTCTCACTCTGTCTCCAAGGGAGAGTCTTGACAACCAATCAGGAAGAGATCCAAAACACTCTGGAGGGACTATGTCCCTCGGCTGGTCTGGAAGTGCCTTGGCATTCACCCCAGAAGAGCTGGGGGGAGGAACGTCTGGACCTCACTGTTTAGGACGTCACTGCCAGCGACCTGATAGTGGATCAAGTGGTAGAAGAGGAATGAATGAAAAATTATTGCATCATTTCCCACCCCAGCAGGAAAAATGTGTGGCAGTGATGGTGATGGTGGTGGTGGTGGTGGGCACTGAGCTGCACTATTACTTACTCCACTTTTATCGCTGAAGTGCCCTTGAGCAAGGCACCTCACCCCTACTACTCTCTGGGCACCCCAATGTGTGTCAATCCACTGCTCCGAGTGTGTGTGTGTGTGTGTGTGTGTGTGTGTGCACTCACTGTTTACGTGTGTGTGTGTGTGTGTGTGTGTGTGTTCTCACTGTTTAAGTGTGTGTGTGCTCACTGTTTACGTGTGTGTGTGTGTGTGTGTGTTCTCACTGTTTAAGTGTGTGTGTGCTCACTGTTTACGTGTGTGTGTGTATGTGTGTGCTCACTGTTTACGTGTGTGTGTGTGCTCACTGTTTACACGTGTGTGTGCTCCCTGTTCACGTGTGTATGTGTGCTCACTGTTTACGTGTGTGTGTGTGTGTGTGTGTGTGTGTGTGTGTGTGTGTTCACTGTTTACGTGTGTGTGTGCTCACTGTTCACGTGTGTGTGTGTGTGTGTGTGTGTTCGTGCTCACTGTTTACGTGTGTGTGTGTGTGTGTGTGTGTGTGTGTGTGCTCACTTTGGATGGATAAAATGCAGAGGCAATAATTTCCCTTGGGGGATTAATACAGTTTTAACAAAATCAAAAATCAAAATAACGCGGTTGTGCTTGTGAAGTTTTGCTATTGTTCCGACAGCAACTTCAGTGTAATTCTGTATGATCTTGTAAATGTCTGTTCATAAGGAATTATGCAGTCATATTTGAAATATACATTAAAAAAAAAAAAACGGCTTTTGGTAGTTGATTTTGGCCTGAACTGTAGAAATAAACCTCAATCAGAAGCAGGGACGTTCCACTCCATAGGCTTTTGTGATTCACCGAAAGGCTCAGACCATGCTATTGGTTCCTATGTTTAACTTTTTTTCCATCCTTTCCAGTTTCTGTGGGAGTCTGGTTTAATGGAACATGTGGATCCATAAAAGCAGACCCACATGAGACAGCAGAAACTGCAGCCAAAGTTACTTTCAGAGGATCCAAGACACATTGCTTCTTAATAATTCTTACAGGACCAGATGTAATATAAACCCATAAAAGCAAAACCTCTCATGTCAGTACTATGGGTGTGTACGATATTTCAAAAAAATATACACCATATACACCAATGCAAAATTCTACTCTCTCTCTCTCTCTCTCTCTCTTTATAATTAAATACATACAACTATTAAAAAAAAAAAAAAAAAAAAAAAAAACACTTTCATTGGTGCAGCCTTCTATTTATTTATTTTTTTTAACCATACCGGTATTTAAAGTACAATTTAATCCTCTAATATTTCACTAAAATTAAAGTAGGCAACTATGGAAACTTTACTCAGTGACGTTCTAAATGTTTAACATTTCTACTCAGTGTTTTATTTGCTCATGATGAATAATGTGGTCAGTATTTCATTAATTGCCGAGGCTTCACCACCAAGTCGGACCACCATGATGTAACTGATTTACAGAGTGTGATCATTCACCAGAGGCTGCGGAACAACACGTTTCAAGAGTAGTACCAGTAGGTTTGCGTCTCATCACTTCCCCACATAAACCACAGGATAGCCTACGGGACATAATGGTGATCATAGCAATGAAATCAGGCCAGTGGAATGTGACGGATTTTGAGGGCTACCACACGAAAGAGTTTCATTTCTTTCCTCTAGAGTCAACCTCCTACACTAATTACACTTTTATGGATGCTGATGCAAGGCAGAATTAAAGAAACCATGACTTAACTTATGTGCTGTCTTTGGACAAACCCGTGCTTAATGATCAACATTCAGTTATACCATTTCAGCATGCAGCTGATTCTCTCGTTTCTTGAAAAGGAAAACATATCTATCTTCTTCTTCTTTTTATTTTCGGCTGTTCCCTTCAAGGGTCGCCACAGCGAATCATCTGCCTCCATCTCACCCTGTCCTCTGCATCTTCTTCTCTTACACCAACTATCTTCATGTCCTCCTTCACCACATCCATAAATCTCTCCTTTGGTCTTCCTCTAGGCCTTCTGCCTGGTAGTTCCAACCTCAGCATCCTACTACCAGTATATTCACTTTATTATTCTTATATTTATATGTTAGAGGATATCTACCAAAAACCTAAAAAAAAAAAAAAAAAAAAAAAATTATTAAAAAAAAATAATAATAATAATAATTAAAAAAAAAAAGACAAACAGTGTGGCAGATGGGTGTGGTCAGGGCATCAGTTGTTGAAGTGGAGGAGGTAAGTAGAACAAACAAGTAGCATGTGAGACCCTCACCTTCAGTCTTATTACTGCCAATCTACTTACATAGGTCTCCATGTGGTTTTAGAGACTCTTATAATTGGAATGACAGAGACAGTGTGCGTGTGTGTGATATCTGATGGAGCTTGTAAAAAAATTGACACACACCTGAGTCTTTGAAACTGTAATGAAAAGGACAGAATAGATCGTTTCTTTCTAACTTTGCCTGGTCTTCACACCCTGGCTTGACCTCTGCAATGAGCAAGAATTACTGATGGGCACTCCAAGAGCTGTTGTAGCCCACCACATCTCCAGCGGTGCCTCTGCCACCATCTTCTTACCCTCTCCACAGATTATCCAGAGGCCTTCCTGGAGCTCTTCAAGAATGTGGTTAGCGAGTAGGAATGGCTGTAGAAAAACAATGGGACCTTGGACTCATCACATAGCTATTGCAGGAAATCCAGCTTGTTCTTTAGCAATGGTTGTGCAGTGGTTAAAATATTCCAGTGTCAAGCAGCTGGTTCTGCAGTGTGTCAGATATTTCTGGTCACTGCAGCTCCAAGGTTGCCACATCTTGATGTACATTGCAGCATCTGAAAGACTCCCATAGATGGTGTTCATAGAACAGATGAGTGAACTGGTGGTCATAAAGCCGTTTGAGGGTTAACTCCTGGTAGGAATGGGACACTGACACAGAATGACTCACATGTTCTACCCAAGGCTGTCCTGCCTGTTGGTCTAGATGACCAACACCAATGGATTGGTTTATTTCTGTGAGAACTTTTAAAAATAAGTCAATATGATGTGTAAATCTTAGGTAAACGCAATGCCTCTGATACAGGCATTCACTGGCTGGGCATGATTGCTTTTATATGACAGTTGACTTGTAGTGGCCGTGTCCCAGTATGTCACACTCTGGTGTTTTGTGAAAATCAGTGATTTTTCTGCTGTTTGTTCTCCACCAATTTATCACTCTTTGTGGTGTTTGGAGTCCCAACAACATTCCAATGTCTCATGGACAGAATCTCGTTCCAATGCAATACGTATGCCGCTGCTTTTTTATTATTACACTCAATTCTAATGATTGGCACCAGTGTTCACAATATCTAAATGCTGTCCTAAAATCCTCAAGATTAATTTGACTTACTGCTAATCCATAAAAAAGTGTAACTTGATGAGTGAAAGTACAGCTTTTTTGCTTTGACTTGGGTCTCAGGTGGGTTGCAATCGATGCTGTCTTCTCAATTTGGGTATACACTTGCCCATAACCCAAGAACAAATGAGGGTGGGGCAGTTCTTCTGACTGACTGGTTATTATTCAATTATTCGGTTGGTAATTTATTCTTCAGGTGTCACCAGCTGACCAGAACCTTATTAAAAAGGGAATGTAAGATCCAGTTCTCCCCCCAGTGCAGCTAACTGATGAAGCATCTGCAAAACCTAGTAAGGCCCTGGAGTTGAACAATATTGCCTTGAAGCTAGAAGGTTCTGTGGTTGGATTTCATGGCTGACAAGAGAATTTGCAGGTTCTCTCTGTTCTTGTATGGGTTTCATCTGGGTGCTCTGATTTTCTTCCACACTCCAAAGATATGAACATTAGGTCAACTGGCTACTTGCTAACTTGCCAATAGGTTTGAATAGTAGTTTGTCTTTGAGTTATCCCTGCAGAAGACTGGTGACCCTAGACTTGGCTCCAGTTTTCCCTGCGACCCTACTGGATAATCAGTACAGACAATGGATTGATGGGGTAATACGTACTGTTGAATAGTGGTCGGCACTTTTGGCCTCCCAGAAAGAAGGTCCTGGATTTGAGCTCCAAGACCAATGAAGACATTTTCCTCCAGGTGCTTCAATTCCCTCTCACAGTCCAAAGACATGCATGTTAGACGACTTGGGCATACATGATTGCCGCTGGATATGAATGTGAGTGGTTGTGTGTCTGTGTTGGTCCTGTAATGGTATGGTGAGCTGATCAGGGTGTACCTTCGGCTTTGCCGAGAATTGAATGAGGGGCTTCAACCTCCACCTTATTAAAGAATTAAGAGGTTTGGCAAATGAAATGAAAAAAAAAAAAAAAGATAAAATTGACTTTTTCCAAACATAGTTTTCCTGAATTGCTTATAGAATTCCTTAATATGGTCTCAAATGCTGTACTTAAGCCTGTCTATGCCCCAGTAGCTGGTGTAAATAGTCATCGAGAAAATAACAATTTTTAACACTGATGTTGACCATTCCGTGGTGTATCACATGATCCCAACATCACCACAATCTAAAATAAAACCGTCAAATTAACTTTGTCACTTTTTTTTTAAATTACCCAGAGCTTTGCACAATATAAACAACCTCCCTTGTATGCACGAGTTAAGTTTGTATTCACGGCTATGCCACTGGCCTCTCTACACTCAATGCCGTTAGTAAGGATAGACATTTAGCTGGTATTCAACCCATCAAACCTCCCGACAGAAATAGTTTCTTACATTGTTTGGTAGTACTGGGCTTTGAACCACTCCAACCTTAGGATAAGTAACCCAGAGCCATAACCGCTGAGCCACCACTGCCCCAGAGGGCACCAGAATACCCAGAGGAGTAAGTACAGGGCCAACATGTAAACTCCACACAGAAATACCTGAGCCCAGAACCCAAACCCAGGACCTAACATACAGTAAAAATTGCTTTACTTAGTCTTATCATTGTTATTCTTTAATCTATACAAATCCACCACATACAGTATATGCAAGTTCTAGCATTCCTGTAATAGCTAAATGGGTCTAAATGACTCCTCTGAATCTACTCCATTAACCATGAGCCTGCTAAGAATTGAAAAAGGAGGACACACAGATTTTCCACATGGCATTTGAGGGTCGCAAACACATTAACAACCATGATCAAAGGCATGGAAAAAGACAAGGTATAAAGAGTTTAGTCTTTCTCAGCATGGCACCTTACACTTTGAGTACCAGCTCTCAGCAGGTAGATCCATTTGGTCTAAAACCTCCTTCCTCTAACACAACTCTTTCAGACATCTCTCACCATGAGCCATAAATGAAGCATACTTAGCAGCAGGAACCTGTCACAATGACGCAAGGGAGCGAAACATGCAGCGTGCAGCTCAATACACAGTTAGATGAAGCATACGGTGCCAAGACAGAAGATTTTGGGCCTGAGATTTTGGGCCAACCCATTTGTGATGCAAGACAGAGACAGGATTTACTCATAAAAAATACAATATTCACATTCAAACAAACAAACACAAACACAATCTAAAGTTCTCGTTACATATACAGTATCGCACAACAGCTAATAGAGAAAATTGAAAAAGTTCCAGGGACATTTACATCTTATTTGCATATATGGTACAAAGCAGACATTCCTATCCAGAGCAACTTACATTTATGTAATTTATACAACTGAGTGAATGGGGTTAAAGGCCAAACGCTTTTTGGGTCTGATGGTTTCAAATTGGAACATTTTTCTTACAGTAGTTTTAAGATTGCCATACATTTTTTCAATTTTACGTTTTTTGTAAAAAAAAAAAAAAAATTGTAAGTCATTTTCAGTTTAGCGCGTTCTCCGTAGTACGATACATTCTTATGTAGTACGTAGACGTAGTACACTACTTACACATGACGCTGCGTCTATTGTTTACATGGCGCTGCATTCATTGTTTACAAACGACAGACTGAATGTGCTCTGCTTCTTCCCAGTTCACCACGTGTTACCCTTGTGTTAAGACGTCGCCTCTGTGATCTTTGTGTTTACACTGTTTTGCGTATTTGTAACCCTAAGCAAATATGGTTGGTTAGAAGCATAAGCCTACCAGTGATAATGGTAATCAGAATCAGTGGTATTAAGTGAATTTGATTAAAATTTATTTATATGAAATTATTTTTGCTTGAATGAGCCATGGATATTATTTTACAATGTTATCCCCCAGTGCAGCTAACTGGGTTATCAAAGGCGGGCCATGTCTCTCACTGTCTATGGTGAGAGGCATGTAAAAGAACCATTGCTGACTTTCGTAAAGAGTAGCTGCAAAGTCGTCAGCGTGTTTCTGTCCCTTGCTAAAAAGGGTTGTGACAGGAAGGGCATCCGACGTAAAAACCTCTGCCAAATCAAACGTGCGAATCAGATGATTCGCTGTGGCGACTCCTGAGTAAAAGGGAAAAATCCGAAAGGAAGACGGACATTATTTTACAATGTTATGTTTACAAAAATTGATTTAGGGATGTTTTATGAGATATGGTAATAGTATTTATGGATGTATAGTACAGTATGAATGGTCATACGTCACCGGAACATACAGTAACAACTTCCTTTTTTTTTTTTCCACCTTACGGTCGACCGTTCGGAACATAACTAAAACGTAAGTCGAGGAGTGTCTGTATATGTGTGTCACATGACATTTTTAGTAAGGTGTTACAATGACCGGGGTAGTATGATGATGTGGTGGTTAGCACATCAGCCTCAAAGCAAGAAGGTCCTAGGTCCGAATCCTGGGCTCAGTGAGGGTGTTTGTGTGGGGTTTGCATACTCTCCCTGTGCTTGGGTGGGTTTCCTATAGGTAATTCAATTTCCACCCACAGTCCAAAGACATCCATATTAGGTATTGTAGCTGTTCCAACTTGGCGCAAGGTGTGGATGTGTGTTAATACTTGGATGTGTGTGTGTGTGTGTGTGTGTGTGTGTGTGTGTGTGTGTGTGTGTGTGTTGGTGGCCCTGTGCTGGTCTAGCAAGCTGTTCAGGATCATATCTTACCTTCAGTGTGAGCTGAGATAGGCTCCAGCCTCTACACGACCATAGAAGGATTAAGGAATTACATGACTAACACAAGGAATCATCTTCTTGCAACAATCATAGAACCTTCATATGAAAATCATACAAATTTCACTTACAGACCTGATCCATTTTCCCTATTACAGACATAAAACATGAACGCAACTACACAACTTTCAAATCCTCCTCGCCTGAACCTACATCAGTCCTTCCATCATAGTCCTGAAAAAAGTAGGTTGCCTGTGAAAGGGACTGAACACCGAGTTTAAAATGTCGAAATAGATAAAGCCTTCTGTGTGTATTTAAGTCATTCAGATTTGAGGGCAAATCATCACTTGTAGAAAAAAAACTGCATGTTAATTCAACTGCGTTTCATTACCAAGGGATCGAAAGCTGTTTACTTACAGAGAGCCAGAGCCGAGGAACAGCAGCCATCCTCAGGGCTGAGGGACTTATGGGAAAAGGGAGCATGATAGGCGAATTGAAAGCCTCCAGGAAATAGCCGGCCTAAAATGAGATCAGACTGCAGGAGAATGAGGAGAGAAATGAGTTTTATGACTGTTTCTCTCAAGGGAGTAGAAGTAAAGATTGAGAGAGGGTGTCCATTTGCAGTGGAAGACGTGTTGTGTTACTTTCACTCTTTATATTAAGTAAGTGGATTATTTCACTTTTTTTTTTAAATACGTTCTAAACAAAAAAAAAATGCTTTTAACATGTACTAGTATGTAAAGAATAATAAACAATTCAATGGCAAATTTCTTTACCTTTTCATCATCTTAAAATCATCACAGAATTCCATTTGTGACATTGATGCCCTATGTCGAACTTGATTAAAGAAGGTCAGCACACAGTGCAGTGCTGTGAGAAATCTAAATGTACAACTTGTACGTGATGATAATTAGAAATGTAGTATTGGTAAACTTTCCAGCACTGCTATTTACTGGTTCATGTTTAATTTTGTTTCTCAGCTAGATTTTTGCATCCCACATGTGTGAATGTTCAGTCCATTGTTAAAATTCTTCGCTAAAAAATGATTTACAGTCAGCCTCCATCATTCTAGAGATTCAGGCACTTCTGTCAAATTTTTCTCTCAAACTTAACCAGGAACTGGCAGGAACAATGGCACTGACATTCTTCTGTCCCAGAAATGGAGGTTCACACATCTTGCACTGTCTTATTTCATCTCATCTAAATTCCATTCTGGTACTGTTACTTCACTCATGAATCTTCATATTGTTGTTATCTATCGCCCACCTGGCCCTCTAAGAACCTTGACAAATGGGCAAGAAACTCTATTCAGCATCTTCCCTTCTGACAGCAACTCATCCACACCTCCTGGAATCTTCAAGTTTTACGTTTCCTGTTTCCTCCTGCTCTTGCACTCTTTTGGCCTGACCCAAAACAACTGCTATTTTGTGTCACACACAAGGCAGAAAATATTCTGGATCTAATCAACAGGCTTGCAATGAGGTCTCACACTGCCAGTTGTTATGTGTGAACTGTAGGTGAGGTTTCAGTGATCATTCTGGGGGGTTGTCTAGATGGTCTGTCACAGAAATACAGACAGAGAAAATATATGGAATGCTTAGAACCGGGGAATGGGGGGGGGGGGGCATTTCTTCAAGACAACATTGCAATGAGGTTGGTGCCTTCCTGACACTCCAATGTTGCACTGAGGATAGACCATTCTGGCACACATAGAACTTGTCCGCATGCATCAAGATATGACTTCATCTTGTTTTTTTACACTTTTTTGGGGGGGGGGCACTTTAACCTCTGCCCTTCATTTGTACTCGCTTGAACAACATAAGCATCTGCAACACATACGCTGTAATGTCTACCGGCAGTAGCTGTGATGCATGCATAAGTGGCAGTCATCGTTCCATGTAGATTTTAACTTCCACAGGAATCTAAGGCAACATCCATTAAGCCATGGATGCCTTCATGGTGCAACTGTTAAATTGATCCAGTGTTCGACCCACAGTAATTTTCCTCTTTACTAAACATTCTGTGAATGGAACCCATGTCCTCCTGGTTCTCAAGATAGCTCCCTGGCTCTTTTCAAATTTCAAGAGAAGTGTGGGAAACCCTCACAGGACAATGTCAGTTGACCTCTGGAAGGTAAAACTTTACCATGAAGGAATTCCTGATATGTTAAACCAAGGTATTAGACAGTACAGTAACTCTGGATGCCTGAAACTATTCAGATCATCACCTTTGCCTTTGCTGCCTGTCTTTTTCAACACATCATATCCCTCTCCCACTTTACTAGCACTACTCCAGATCTTCTTGCTTGCTGTATTTATCCACCAACACCTTAGTCACATCCTTCATTCACAGACCTACTTTGTTCTCTGTCCTCCACACCAAACACCTACCTGTAAGACCAAATACCAACTGGTGGTTAAAGGTGGATAAGGGTACCTGAAAGAAAGTGAAGAAAAATGGAAGGATCTGCATCAAGATGGATCTTTTCTCCCTTGTTCAATTCCTACACAGCATTTTCACTTCAGTCAATCACAGGGGTGCTCAATCCTGCTCCTGGACGTCTACCTTCCAGATGACTTTAATCATCAACCCAAATATGGCCCATGTAACATGTAAGATCCAGTCAAGTCTTAAGACATTTCAAAGTCCCTTGATTAGATGATTGGATGGTTAGGTGGGCATGATTAAAGTTGGAGCGAATACCTTCTGGAAGGTAGATCGCGAGAAGCAGGATTGAGCACCCCTGGTCAATCAGGTTCACCAGGAACCTTGTGAGACACTATGTATAATCTATTTTTACCTCTAAAATCAACCAATCTGTCATTGGTTTTGATCCTACTTAACCTCTTAGCACCCTACAATACGATCAATCAAGTTATTCCCATATATTCTTCAAGGGGATTCTTGGATAACACCATCTGCCATTGCTTCTCTTTTTCTTTATACTGTAATCCTGACTCAGTTGTCAGTTTCTCTTTTAGAAGATTAGAAGGACCAGATCGTTTCTCTTAACATAGGCCCGTCAGGTGCTTATATAGACCCTTATCATTTCAACACTGGAGTACCACAACTCTTCCTTGGCAGGTCTTCCCCTGAGTGGCATTACACACATAAAGCTGATACAGAATGCAGCTGCATGCAGTGTTTTCAATCTTCCCAAGTTCTCCCATGTCACCCATTGCTGGGATCTCTCCAGTGGCTTTCTGCAGCTATTCACAAAAAAATTTAAAGCTTGAATCTTTTATGCAAAGCTGAAAAACAAAGCATACCACCTACTTGAACACCTTTATAGCAACCTTCTCTGCGCCATCTAGAAGACAGGTTGAATGAACTTCCATTGGCCGTTGTCAAACAAAAGACTACAGATTTACTTATTGGCTTGAATTGCACCATTTCTATTGTCAGAATAATATTTAGTTCTACTAACTATTTAAAGCTTAAATAGTATCATCAGATCCAGACCTATCTGTACTAACATGGAATGTTTTTGATGGAAATAACAGACCACGTCTTTAAGTCGATTGCCATGAGGGCATCTGCTTGGAGTATTTACTCATTCACTCACTCACTCATTTGCTGAACTGCTTATTGTCGCCAGGAGGCTGGTACCTCTTCACTCAACAGTGGACAAAACAGGGGTACACACTGAACAGCTTGCCAGACCATCACAGACCAACACACATACAACCATTCATGTTCACACCTGGGGACATTGGTATTTGTGTGAAGAAATCTGAGCACCCAGAGGAACCCTACAAAGCAAGAAAACCAAGGAAACTGAAGACAGAAACTCCCAAGCCCAGGACCTGAACCCCAAACTTTGTTGTTTTGAGGCGGATGAGCTAACCATGATGCCACTGTACGACCTATGGGCTGCCGGTGTACAGGTTAAACACTTCCTACTTCTGCTACCAAGCTAAAAATCCAAGTTTTAGTAATGAATATGAGTGTGTTTGATTAAATATCCTCTCCTACATATCTACTGACACACTCTGTGGTAAAAACAGAGGAACTCCATCGAGAAGGATTGTCCCTATGCTATTCAATAGATTAGACACGGTTTGTGCACTTTGCACAGCACTTCAGATTTCATTTCTGTGTGTTCTCCCTGAGCTTGCGTGGGTTCCACTGGGAGAACCGGTTTTCTCCCACAGTGCAAAGTCATGCACAATAGGCTAACTGTATGTCCTACAATTGCCTCTAGATGTGAATATGAGTATAAATGGTTGAGTGTGTTGGCCCTGTGATGGATTGGCGAGCTGTTCAGAGTGTATTCCTTTTTCATCCCGAGTCGGCTGAGATAGACTCCAGCCTACATATGATATTGCAGTATTAAAATGAAAGAATATTAGGATATGATCTTCATCGTCTTTTCCTTTCGTCTTTTTCAGGGGTCGCCACAGCGAGTCATCTGATTCGCATATTTGATTTGGCATAGGTTTTTACGTTGGATGCCCTTCCTGACAACCCCTTTAGCAAGGGACAGAAGCACGCTGACAGCTATGCAGCTACTCTTTACGAAAGTCAGCAATGGTTCCTTTATATGAACCTCTCACCATAGACAGTGAGAGACATGGCCGGCTTTTGATAACCCACTTAGCTGCACTGGGGGGACAGTAGAATTGGACTCGAATTCCCAACCTTAGAATCAGTGATCCAGCGCCCTTTGCCACCACTGCCCTAATATTAAGACATGATAAAATTATTGATATATTCTCCAGCCATAGAGTAATTCTTCACTAAAAAGTGAACAATTACGAGTTCTGGTCTCCGTTCTTAAAATGGTGACGGCTACCTACGCTTGTCAAGCTTTGTCTTTTGCCACTTCCTCTAAACTCTCCCATGAGATGAATGCATGTGACTGAAGCGAGACAAAGGTCTAATTTATTTTAAACCTATGTGGTACGTGGTTTTCAATTAACTAGACAGTATAATTAATGAGTGCTGTAATGTTTTTAAGTGTACTTAGGGAAATTACATCATTGTTGCACTTTGGCTGACATTTTGTCTTCGTTTTCTCTTAGTTAATGTCAGACACATGCGACTGATTTCTTTGGAATTAAAGTAGGCAGTAATTGATGTGAAATTTCCTATTTAAAAGTGAAATGTTTATCTTGCACTCAAAAAAAAAAAACAGTTTGTTCTCTTTCCTTTTTAATGAAATGAAAACCTGAATGGTGATCTCACCGTTTAAAATAATTAAAAAAAAAAAAAAAAAAAAAAAAAAAAAGGTCTAAATACAGGAAAGATTTGCCCTTAACTAGGATGGAAATGTTTGAATAAAGAGGAGTTGCATATCTAATACAGTGCTACATCACCTTACGAAATTAATCTGTTCCAGAGCCTTTTTCTTAACCTGGATTTTTCGTAAATTGAACCGCATTTTACATGTAAGACACGTGATTCATTCCAAGGCCCCCAATACTACCCCCTAACTCCCTTTAAAAATTATAAAGGTATATCTTTTAATACCTCTTTCTGCTTCAATATCGTACCGATGGTAGACGGGTTTGGCCATATTCCTTTGCGATATCACGAGCCCACTTCCTCATTTCACTCGCACGCGTGTGTTGACCATGTCTTCTGAGCAGAATTATAATTTTACAAATGTTTATGGAAGGTTAAAAGCCTGAGTCATGAAACAGTAACTCTGTCCTTTACACGAAAAGCATTTTGGGAGATGCAGCTCCATAATAGCCAATGGGTGGCCAGCGGGGCAGAATGTTGAAAGATAGTCAATTGGAAAGCCGCTCATGCATTGTTTTAATGGCGCGTTTGAGTCGTTTCGTAAGGAGAACTTGTTTCGTATACAGAGACAACAAAATTTTGGAAAATGTTTTTCGTAACCTGCATTTTTCGTTTGCTGGGACTATCGTAAGGTGAGGTACCACTGTATATACATGAATTCACAGAAAGGGAAGCAAGAACATGGATAGTTATGAACAGCGCATACATTTATTAGACCACCTATCACAACTGGGAGAAATGCATCCTGCTTATGGCTGTGGATTCATATATCAGGGAGATGATCCCAAACAAATTATATTACCTCTGTGTTTTCATCTTCTAATATCAGAAGTTTACAGTTGGTATTGAGATCCGTAGTGAGAGTAAAGAGCAGGTGGAGATGAATCCGGAGAGGTGGAAGGGAGGAGGAATGAAAGTTTGAAGGAATAACACTACATGGAAAGTGCAGCTGCAAGGAGTAGAAGTGATGAAGGTTGACAAATTCAAATACTCAGGTTCAACTATCCAATGTGATAGAGTGAGGTAGAGAAGTGAAGAATAGAGTGCAGGTAATGTGGGATGGGTGGACACAATGGTTTAGATATTCAGCAAGACTGAAGGGGCTAGAAGTGGCAGAGAAGAGGTTCAGATTTTCTCACCAGGTGGTGATCAGGTGACAGCTCAGCTCCCTCTTAACCCGAGTGTTCAGAACATGCGGCCACAATTCCATGGCACAACTAAGAAGTCGATCATCGAACTGCGGCCTAGGGTGTCCTGGTGCCAAGTGCACTTATGGACACCCTTATGCTCGAACATGATGTTCGTGATGGACAAACGGTGATGAGCACAAGAGGCCCAACAATGAAACACCATTCGGGTTCAGACTGGAGAAGCCGCACCTACCAATCATACGCTTACAGGTCACACTGTTTTTATAAGTCTCCCACTACAGCCAGAGTGTCCCTAGGGGGAACTTTTCAAAGTACCTAAATTTTTGCCTTTGTTTATGACAGGTGAAATATCACACACATAAAACACTGTACAAGATAGCAAAGTGTTGCAGTTCATGAGTCTAAATGGCTTGTTTGTACAAAATAAATGTCACATGCTATTAGCATTAAAGGTTGTATTTCATGGTACAGCAAATGCTCGCAGTCGCGGTGGCTTGGACATCTGGTTAGAATGTCGACTGAAGGTGTCCCTGGTCTGATGCTTCGAGCATATCCAACCGGGAAGAGACCCCAGGGTCAGCCCAGAACACGCAGAAGGGACTGTCTCTTGGCTGGTTTGGAAACGTCTGTGTGTCCCCCTGGAGGAGCTGGAGAAAGTGGCTGGGCAGAGGGTTGTCTGGACTTTACTGCTTAGACTGCTGCCCCCAATCTCGGATTAAGCATAAGAGGATGATGTTGATGGTAATTATTTTTCTCTCACAAGTCATCTGTGTATTTATATCTAGACATCTAGACAGAATCCTGCCAATTTCCTTTGGCAATTTTGGAAAATAAATTGGCTTCCATTTCAAATATAAATCAGTTTGAACGGAAGCAGAAGTTGACAAGAGGAAAAGTGCTGACCTGGACAAATACACTGAACATGCATAAATGGACTCCGTGAAAGCCATCAGCCCAGTGGAGGTCATGTTACTGAACTTTCTTTTCTGCTGTGATTGTGTGTGTGTGTGTGTGTATACGCGCAGAAGTATCAGTGCTGAAGTAAAGGATGAACACCATCTCCCATGTCACACTAGTGCCATCATGTGGCGGATGGAAAAAGATTGCAGCACACTTTCATCACTGTGAGGTCAGAAACGCATTTATTGAAGATGTCAGAGTGAAACCATGATAAAGGGGAAGGGGAATTAGGGTAACTTTACACAATTACTGCTAGTCGCAGGTCTTTGTGATGTTTTCCAAAATAAACTGCACTCGAAAGGTTATGGAACTCGAACCTTTCAACCGGCAACACAATTTATTAAATATACACATCTTACAAGTACAAGTTGTAGAATCTAAGAAAGAATTTTAGAGTTTTGCTTCAAATGTAAAAACATAAGAAAATACTGTTACTTCAGTATAGCGTATGAGATTTAATTTACATTTAAACGACTGCAGGCGAACTCCTGCCAAATATAGCAAATGTAGTGTGTCTAGCAAAGCCTAGCCTTCGGACTGAAAAAAATCCAAGCCACCATCCAGGTGAGCACACTAGATTTCATTCAAACAATAGGAAGGTCACTTGTATAATTGCACAAGCTAAACTGTAATGTATGCATTACAACAAATAATGCAATGTCAGCTGAAAAGGCAAAAGAGTTATAGTGTAAATATTATATGCTATTTGTGTTATTAAGTTAAGAAAGCTTTAAAGTTATAGACATGACTTACGATACAGCACATCCGCCGCATGCAGTGCTTGCTAAAGCTGGCATGTAGAGAGAGGACGCGTCATATGAGCTACACTACAGAGGCATGTCACCTATTTACAAAAGAATATAAGCGCTGAAATGTCACCGGGGCAAAACGAGCAAGCTGGAGAAAACCTTGAGTGATAGATATTGCAGTGGGGAAAAAAAATTCATCTTTTCCGAAAAAGACTTGGTTCCTCATAAGATGACACAAAGTGGAGAACTTGCTAAAGCCCAAAAAAAGAGAAAGCGCCCGAACACATTTTTAAACCATCCCAACAGGAAATAGTACATATATTATAACTTAATAGAATCTATATTAGATATATAATTAATATTCATTATATGCACAGCGTACAGTCAGAAACTGTGTGCACTGTATAATAGTATATCTATTTATACTTAAATAAGCAATATAACATTCACATTCACATTTATAACCATCATATACCGCATTTCAACAGATAATAAAATAAAAGCAATACAAATAAAATGTTGGTCTACAAAGTAAACCAATACTTTACAATATGCGTGTTTGTTTTTGTTTGTTTTTTTTTTTCTTTATTGAAACATCTCGTGCACAGAGAGGTTTCAATGTCTGTCGGAACTGGTTTGAAAATAGGCTGGGTCTAGGTGCTTCGGTAGCATGAAGGCATCTTTTTTGTTTAAAATTTTTTTTTTTTCAAAAATTAAAAAAAAAAAAAAAAAAAAAAAAAAAAAAACAAGCATCTTGGACTCTATCTAGGAAAGGGATCAGAGCGCAAACCTCGTATGGAAGACGTACTGTATGCTGTAAGCCCTTAGGATGGAAGAGTCATGCACTGTCTAGGTGTAGCGATGCTCTCTGTGGTTCCTAAAATAAAAAAAAAAAAAGAAGAAAAAACCCCACTACCGCTTCTCTTGAGGTGATTGCGTGTAGAAAACGAGGTTGGGATATCTTTTACAGAACCTATCCAATCTTAAAATGGCTTAAAGATGCTACAGGTAGGATTAGCAGTCGTCATTGCTAATTAATAATTAGTAGTCCTTTCTTCCAGATTTAGCCCTGGTCATCCACAGTACAAATGTGCGAATACTTGAGCCGACTTCTTCGTTCTGTTAGTGCGCCGTGGCATTTAATGACAAACATCAATGTTGCGAGCAAATTAAAAATAATAATAATAATAATTTTTTAAAAAAATTAATTTTACAAAGTCGTCCGGGACAATTGGAGCTATGGTAACGAATGCCATTTTCGCAACGTTTGCTGAATTCTTTCAATCTTTTTAAAAGATTTATGATTACCACTTACACAACACATAGCTCCTTTAACAACCACATGTTTCTAGTACGTTCACAAAGTGTAAAATCCATAGAGAAACTTTAGAGTATAGCGACAAAGCAGGAGTGACTAAAAATAGTCCCTTTTGGCTAATTCTAGTTAACAGAGTACGTTATAGTTGGAGGGCCACTAATCACTTTTTGCCCAAAGCAGCACAACATCGAGAACACTCAGAACGAGAAAACACCAAAGTACGATTCAACACCAGCCCTTTCACACCACAGGAAAGCACAAGTTTCTGTCCTAGTCTACGTCTCCACTCAGGTTAGGCTAAAAGCTGCCAGATAGGGTGTTCAGATAAATCCCAGATGCCTTGCTGCCTTGTTCTTGGGATGATTTCTATCTGCTCGTAGTGAAATGATGGACTACACTGAGGCATGAGAGCGTTTAACTAACATCAATGTGTAGTTTTCGCTGACAGGGAGTTACGATGAAACTGCCTTCGCTTCTCAGGTTCAAAATGCAAACCTGTTCTTTTGCTAACTTGAATGTATCTTCCACAGATCCAACATGCAAACTAATACAGCAAAGAACACCAAAAATGGTAAGGAAGGAAACGGAGACCTGCACATATACGTACCTCAAAACACAAGCAGGGTCGGGACGGGACAGGACAGGACGGGACGGGACAGGACGGGACGGGGTGGAGGGTGGAAAATAAATAAATAAATAAATGAATTTTGAGCTTTCGGATTTTATGGAATTCAAGCAATGTTCACCACTACATACATCGAGGAGATGCGAGAGGATGTATACACTCAGAGTGGTTAGATATTAGATTAAGTAAGATTAAGGAACTATATAGGAGCAAAAGAATTCGGTAGCATCATTCGTTGTTATTGAAACTCCACGTCTGTCTATGCAAAAGAAACACGCAATTAGTTCAAAACACCGAAATGTAAAAGCCAAGCCCCGAACACTGGCCACTGCACAAGCAAAGCTCCTGAAGGTGAAATGACTCCTATTCTGTGAGTTAAAGTCCTCTCTCAATCTCTAGAAAAGGCAGAAGTGCCACAACGGGCACCGTTACATTACAATCACTGCTGACAGCTATTCCCGCTATAGGGAAGAAGGAGAGAACTTTCAACTATATTACAGCAAAACTGCACAAACTCCAGGCACAATTTGGGTTGGCAACATTAATGTAGAGCGATGTAAGGTAACATGGCCCTGTGAACAGGAGTCATTCAGGGGTGCGTAGGTCCCCATTAGAGATCTGCTCGAGGTCTCAGGCCTTCAAACGGCACTGAAGACTGACTGCAGCAGGCTGGAGGAATGCAAAGAGCTGCCTTACAGCCTTAAAGGCCAGTGAGATCAACAATGGCCTTAATGAAGATGGTGTCATCGCGGATGTAGGAGTTCTTGGAGTCAAGCTTAGGGAGCGGGCAGAAGAGAGGGCAGCCGCTGGCGATGTTCATGTCGCTGACGGGTCTCTGAAACGACGAGGATGAAATGTCGGGCCTGAACGCATCAATGATGTGCTCTCTGTTATTCTGGTCCAGCAGCATTAGTGTGACCTGTGAGTGGAGAATTGGACACATTTTAATTGTTATATCTTTATTCACTCGATGCAGAAATTAGTTTTTTATATGGACAATGCTTTACATCAAAACCAGCAGGTCTTTTTTTTTTTTTAAAGAAGTTTAATCCTTCATGCAAACTTGTTCACGTGGGGTTGTTCAAGCACACTGGTTCTACTAGGTCTGTTCAATCAAGCTTGTTCTTCCAGGCCTGTAGAGCCAGGGTTGTTCATCCAGGCTTGGCCAACCAGACCTGTTCAGTTCGGCTTCTTTATCCAAACTTCTCGAGCCAGACTTGTACATCCAGGCATGTCCAACCAAACAAACCAACCAAAACTTCTTCACCCAGGCTCATACAACCAGGCTCGTTCAGGTAGACTTCAACTTGGTGTCTATGGTTGTACACCAGCTTCACCCAGCCAGTGTGGTATGACCCATCATGAAGTTATAGTTAAGTAACAAAACCAAATCATAAACTTTACTAATGTGTATTGTATGGGGGATAGGAAAAAAAAAAAAAAAAAAAAAAAAAAAAAGGTGGGGCCGGTGGCGTAGTGGTTAGGGTGCTGCACTCATGATTGGGAGGTTGCGTGTTCAAATCCCAGTTAGTCCCCCACTGTGCTAAGACCCCTGGGTAAGCTCTCAACCACCAAGTGTGCCACTGTTCACCCAGCAGTATAAATGGGAACCAGTAAAAATATACTGGGAAGGTAACCTGCGATGGACTAGCGGCCCATCCAGGAGGAGTTGAACTCCTAGTCGCTTCACGCTATGGAAACTGGGGATAAGCACCGGCCTGATGATCCGCTATGGCTCGGGTGTAAAAAGTCCAATGGACTTTACCTATTGTATGAAAAATGCACAAATTGTCACTGCAGTAACTTCACTCTATCTATATTTTTCATTCAAGCACCTTGTCAGATCAACGTACAATTAGAAATACCTTCTGGTTAAAAGGCCATTTAAGCAAGGCATCACTGTGTCCCCTCATCACCACGAAGAACAGAGACAAGTGAGTGCCGCGCCCTGTTCCATCCCCGTTCAGGTAGATGCGCAAACACATCTTGTAGCCATATTTGCTAGTATAAAACGCTGCGAAATACACAGAAATGCATTTCAACAGGTATGCTGACCACAACAGTTAAGATTTAATGCCAGCAAAATCTAACATTCAACAATCTTCTTGCTTCTGTACCAGGTGAGAACATGGCAGGGGCCCGTCCAGCTACAGCATCTTGCCTCTTCTTGGCGAAGTCTGAGATCTTCCACACGAAAACACCGTCGTACGTGGCAGCTGACATTTCTCTCATCTTGCTCTCCATCTCCACGATGGAGAGATCCCTCAGCCCCACCGTCCTCTCCAGCTGACGAACCTTACGTGAAATCACAGAGACAAGCACATATTAGCAGTGTACAATGAGATACTAAACAAGAACACACACAACGGTAAAAATGTTTTCCACTAGAGTTCTATAGTCTAAAATATAGCCATTGTATAGCAAGATGGTCATGGGTTCAAGTCCCAGGCTCAGCAAGGGCATTTCTGTGTGAAGATGGCATGTTCTTGCGTGGGTTTTCCTCGGATACCCCGATATTCCGCAGATCAAAAACTTGCACATCAGGCTAATTGGTTGTTCTGAATCATCCCTAGATGTGAGAGTGAATAGATGTCTGCGTGTTGCCCTGCTATGGTCTGGCAAGCTGTCCGGGGTGTACCCTGCCGTCACTCAGTGTTGTCCGAGATCAGTTTCAGCTCCCCCATGACCCTAATAGGATTAAGCACACCGATCGCTGAATTTCTGAAAAGTAGGATTGACCCCTTGACTGACGTATATGTACATGTGTATATAATATCAATAAACATATACTGTATTCAACACTATAAATGCTTATAGTAACAATTACACATTCAAAAATAATACATAAGATGTAAATAAAATATAAATACACACACATACAGACACGCACGCACACATACGTGCACCTCATAAAAATGTAAGTAGTGTAGTTTTGTTGGGGTGGTTGGGTTGTTTGTGTTTGTTTGGAGTTTGTTTTTTCATAATTCGCCTTGTTTTGTGCCATTTCCCTTAACTTGTTCACTATTTTTCCTTAATTTACTTATTTTTCAATGAATATTTTTTATAAAATCTGTGATATACTGAAGCCGCAGGAACTGAAGTACAAAGTAGCGTGGGATCACTGTATAACCTTGTTTAAAAGTAATTTTCCAAATAAATAAATAAAGATAATGTTGCATTTGACAAAGGCAGCCATCTAAGAAACACAACAACTAAACATTACAGTACAGTGAGCCCTCTACTTACGAAATTAATCTGTCCCAGTGCCTTTTTCGTAAGTAGGGGCGCACTTTACATGTAAAATGCCTGATTCGTTCCAAGGCTCCCAGGACTACCCCATAAACCCTTTAAAAATGATAAAAGTACACCAATTGTGTATGAAATATGTGTTAAAACAAAATTATTTATTAAACCATTTAATCATTTTATTAACATATTAAACCATTTTTATTAACACACACACCTGTCTCTATCTCTCTCTCTCTCACACACACACACAATACAGTATGCATTAAATGTGTATTGCTGCAGGCCACGCCCACAAGCAGGACGCCAGAGCATTTTAAGACGTGGAATTCAAAGCACATTCCCTGTTTGACAGATCAGAGGTCCAAACTCAACTTTAACTTGCTTCCGTGATGGGATCGGAGGTCCAGATGAGCCGCGTTTTGCTCACATGCGCAACATTTATTAAACATTTACTGAATTAAACAACCTAACAAACTAAACTAAAAACTAAAGAGTTAAGCCTCCTTCTGTCTCTATCTCTCTCTCTCTCTCACACACTCACTCACACACACACACACACACACACACACACCTCTCTCTCATACACACACACACACACACACACACACACACACACACACACACACCTCTCTCTCTCTCTCTCTCTCACACACACACACACACACACACACACACAAAACTCGAGCCACGCCCACACGCAATGCACAGCTGATGGAACAATTCTATTTAAATGTTTAAATGGACGGGATGTTTTATTTAAAACGGAATTACAGTACCTGTTTGAAAGATCAGAGATCTTCATTCAATAATAACTTGCTTCCTTGCGCGATTGGAAGTCTTCTCCCACGGAGAACTCTGTTTTAATGTTGTGCTGAAATAATCGCCTCCGTCACTGTATTTCTGCTTTAAGATCTCCTTCTGTTTCAATATCGTCCCGATTGTGGAAGGGTTTCGGTGATAATGAAATATAATACTGCATGATCAATCTCAAAACAAGCCAACAGTCAATTCTCCTTCACGTGTGTGACAAACAGGAAATATGGGTATAGGAAGTATGGGTAACGTTCAGCTGCGTCATCCCTCCTAGCCAATGGGAGGCCAGTGGGGCAGGATGTTGTGAGACAGCCAATGAGAGAGCAACTCGCGCATCGTGTGAAATTTTGATGGCGCATTTGGCACTTTTATAAGAGGAAGTTGTTTTCGTATCCTGCAGACGAAAACTTAGGAAAATGTTTTCGTAACCCGGAATTTTCGTACCCAGGGGATTTTGTAAGTAGGGGGTCGAGTGTATTTCTTTATTAATTCAGATGTTTCATAGTTCCCCAGTGAATTACAGGGATCCCTCACTTTGCACAGATAATTGGGACCAAGATCCCACACGACCACCGAAATCCACGAAGTAGTATCACCCCCACCCCCACCGACATATACGTACATGTATGTGTGTATATAATATAAATACATATTCAATGCTATAAATGCTTATAATAATTAAACATTCAAAAATAATGCATACGATGTAAATAAAAAATATATACAGACACATACAGATGCGCGCACGCACAGATGCGCACCTCACAACAATGTAAGTAGTTTTGATGGGAGATTTTGGGTTGTTTTTTGTTGGTTTTGGGGGGGGGGGGTTGTTGTTTTTTTGGGGTTTTTTGCATAACTATCCATGTTTTTGTGGTATTTTCCTTAACCTTTCCCCCTATTCATCCTTAATTTCCTTATTTTTTTAATTCGATGAATATATAAAAAAACAAAACAAAACAAAACAAAAAAAACGTGATGCACTGAAGCCGCATGAATTGAAGCGCGAAGTAGTGAAGGATCCCTGTATTATGAATAAAGTAAGAGTAGAAAATATCAGAATATTTTTACACATTCATAAATAAAATTAAAAAAAAAAAAAACAACCTTCAGACGAAAATCTATCACGTCTCTAATCCGCATAAACTTACACTTAAAGTAATTAAAAAATGACATTTAAAATATTATCACCTTGTTGTTGAGGATCTCGATCTTGTCCTGGTCAAGCCGGTGCTGGCGGTTATAAGCTTCCATGGTGGTAGCCGAGCGCTCCATCTCACGATTAAGTACGCACACAATGTTCTCGAAGGTGCCGGCCTTCAGCTCGAGCTCCTGGCAGCGACGGCTGAGTTCAGCCACCTTTGTCTTCTCGCTGTGCAGCTGCAGCTCGAGGGCGGCACCGACAGCACTGGGCAACGGGGTGAATGAGGTGGCCAGGGTGGGTGTGGGTAGAACAGGGGGTGGAGGATTAGGAACGGGCACACACGGTACGCAGGGCCCCTGCACGGGAGCCCCGGCGCTCAGCTGGCCCAGCTTGACTTCTAGCTCACACAGAGACTGCTGCAGCTCTTCGAGCTTGTGGCTGGCCAGCTCCAGGCCCTGTGGCTGCAGGCTTTCTACACTCACCTTGATGCCCATAATAAAGTGCAGCAGCAGATTCAGGTGCTCATATGAGCATGCACGCTCATGTTCATGGATCTTTTCCTTCTCCACCTGGAAGTAAATGTGGCTCGAGTTAGAACATTCCTATGGAATTTGATTCTCCCATTTGTGCAGTAAGTTTTTATTTGTGTGTCCAGCTAAGTACTTTTCAACTGCAGGAATTTACCCCTAAGTGATCTGATCGCGACTAAATCCATCAAAATACAAACACATGAATGCAGATGTGAACTGGTTAAAAAACAAATAAATAACATTAGAAGTGCTATGTGGCCAGTGTGATTTCTGCCGTAAATAAAATCATGTGCTTATGTATAAGTCATGTTTGATATTACTTTGATATTAATCAGACGCTCCCTGACTTAGGTTTATTCATTTTACGGTTTTTTTTTTTGGAGTTTTTTACAAAATAATAAAAAAAAAAATTGTCAAATTTTGAGTTTAGCGTGCTCGCCGTAGTACGAGACGTACCTACGTAGTACGCTGACGTAATGACGCAATGCCGTTGCGTCTATTGTTTACAAACGACAGCCTGAACGTGCCCCTCCTTCTTCCCAGTTCAGTGCGTGTTACCCTTGTGTTAAGACGTCGTCTCTGTGATTTTTGTCTTTACACTGTTTTGCAGACTTTTGTAACCCTAAGCAAATATGGTTGATCAGACGCGCAAGTCTACTTATCATGGGAGCAAGATTGACAGCATATACTGGAATATCCGGTTTTCCCAGGACTGAATTAGCTATCTCCTCGGATCGGCGCATTCGACCATGCATACTCAGTTCAGCAAAGTGAGTTGTAAAATGAATGAAAACCTGAATCCAGAAAAGAAAGAACTCTACGCTCTGCTGGTGATTCACATCAGTGCAGGCTGAGTGCTGAACAAGTACTCAACGGCGCCCATGCTCACTTGAAAGACTGGAAGTCCAGATAACCCGTGCTTTGTCTCAAGCACAAGCAAGTGAACTACTTTCGGTGGAGCGCCTCACATATTATAAGCGTTGATTGGCTGTTTTAAGCTTCATGTAAAGTGACTCGGCTCAGCTTCATGTGAAGTGACCATCCGTTGACCATCGGAACCATTTACAAGTAGAAAGATCGCATCACAGAGCATGTTAGTTATATTTGATACTGTATTTGATGAGTGAATTTGCTTAAAATGTATCTATTTGAAATTATTTTGCTTGAATTTAATTTGAAATTAATGTTGATATTATTTGATATATTTGATATTATTTTACAATGTTTTGTTTATAATAGTTGATTTAGGAGTGTTTTATTAGATACCGTAATGGTATTTATGGATGTATAGTGCAGTATGAACGTCATACGTCACTGCAGCATACAGTAACAACTTACGTTTTTTTTCACCTTATGTTTGGCCGTCCGGAACCGAACTAAAACGTAAGTTGGGGGGTGTCTGTACAGATGAATCACTGGATGGACTCCCATATATCCAGATGAGGCGCGGAATACTTGCCCGTACTGTCTTCCATTTCCCCCACTCGCTCAGCACAAGCAAATGTAGAGCAGGCGTTCTGGTTTAAGATTAAGGCGTAATCAAGCCGAAATAATGTTGGTCCTATTTATAGTCATCTTAATTGATATTTTCCTGTTTATTTCACAGTGCACTAATTATGTACCAGGCTTGCTCACAACACCATGCAATTTAAAATGTTTGTTTTTCTGTTTAACAATGTAATAATGGCTTACAAGAAATGTTATTGTAGCGTAAAACAAATGACATGAATTAAGGCATGTTAAACGTTATCTGTACATATAATAATGTTAAAAGTAGGCCAAATACAGACTTAAAATGCAATATGGTGTTTCTCCACAACTAGATTTACTACAGCCCTCAGAGACACGTGAATTAGACAGAAAGTCCAGGATGGAATTAACAGAGAGCATTTACAAAAGAAAAACTCTGATTCTGATTATCCCACGCCCCAAAACACAGAACTCTGTTTCTCAGCTTTGATGCACAGACCCAAGTCAAGGGGGAGAATCAGTGTGGGCTGAAAACTGTACAGCTGTGCACTTTATTCAAATCATAAACTGGAAATAATCAAAACCAGACACAACTCCACCCCCTTGTTTTTGTAGAAAAAAATATGTAAACCTTATCGAGACATTTTGTTTTGCAGGGTTCTAATTTTCCCAGCTATTAATTTTGCTCATCATTTCCTACACCATAAAACTGCACGGTGGTCTGCTGTGGTGGTTATCATGTCCCCCACACAGCAAGAACGTTCTGGATTCAAGTCCCAGGGCTTGGGTACTTTTGTGTGACATTTGCGTGTTCTCGCTGTGCTTGCGTTGGTTTCCTCCCATCGTCCAACGACATGTTCATTAGGTTAAGTGCCTGTTCCAGATTAGCCCTAGTTATTAATGGTTGTGTTGTGTCCCTGAGACGATCTGGAAAGATGTTCAGGGTGTATTCTGTCTTCGCCCGGTACCAGCTGAGATAGGATCCAGCCTGCTTGTGACTTTCTTAGGGAACAGTTTGGCAAATGGATGAATGAATGAGGGCAGTGGTGGCCTGGTGGTAAAGGTGCTATATCACTGATCCTAAGGTTGGGGATTCAAACCCCACTCCCAACAGGTTGTTACTGTCCTCCCAGTGCAGCTAACTGGGTTATCAAAGGCCGGCCATGTCCCTCACTGTCTATGGTGTGAGGTTCATATAAAAGAACCATTGCTGACTTTCGTCAAGAGGAGCTGCATAGCCGTCAGCGTGTTTCCACCCTGAGATGGACTGGCATGGGCTGTCCAGGGTGTACTCTGCCCTTGCCCGGAGTTGGCTCAGATGGGCACCAGCCTCCCCAATTAATATGAAGTGGTTCAGAAAAAGAATGAATGCATTGAGTGGCATTGTGGTTAACACGTCTGCCTCACAGCAAGAAGGGCTGGGGTTCAATTCATGGGCTCGAGTGTTTCTGTGTGGCGTTTGCATGTTCTCCCATGTTTGTGTGGGTTTCCTCTGGTTACGCCTGTTTGTTCCAACAGTCAAAAGACATGCACAGTAGGCTAATCGGCTGTTCCAGGTTACCCCTAGTTGAATGTGAATGGTTGTGACCCGAGTAGAATTAAGTGGTTCGTGAGATGAGTAAGGATTTATTACTTTAAAACATGTTTTCGGGATATTCACGGCTGAAAATTAATTTGGTTCCGGATGGCCAAACGTAAGGTGAAAAAAAAGTAAGTTGTTACTGTATGTTCCAGTGACGTATGACACTCATACTGTACTATACATCCATAAATACCATTACCGTATCTCATAAAACACCCCTAAATCAATTATTATAAACATAACATTGTAAAATAATATAAAATATATCAAATAATATCAACATTAATTTAAAATAAATTAAATTCAAGCAAAATAATTTCAAATAGATAAATTTTAATCAAATTCACTCATCAAATATCAAATGCAGTATCAAATATAACCTTTAACATTCCCTATGATGCGATCTTTCTGCTTGTAAATGGTTCCGATGGTCGACGGAGCCGTTTGGAAGAAACGTGCAGTCACATGTTTTCCACCTGCATTGATTTTCTTGATAATAGCCATCTTCGTTTCTAACGAAATGGCTTGCCGCTTTTTTTGATTACCACCATCACTAGTAGGCTTATACTTCTGACCAACCATGTTTGCTTAGGGTTACAAAAGTCCGCAAAACAGTGTAAACACCAAGATCACAGAGACAACGTCTGAACACAAGATACGAAAAATGAATGAACGTAAGTCGGGGAGCGTCTGTAATGCAATAAAATACAGCCTTTCTCCGAACTTTTAATTATATCCAGCTTCATTTCCATTGTAATGGCTTTCCTCTTGGCTGGATCAGCTTTGCCAGAAGATCCTGCTTTCTTTTTTGTGCCTATGATGCGAAAAAGATGCACAAACACAGACAATCTACACAATGACGTGCCTCGAGACATAATGGACGATGCTCATGACCGCATATCACTGCGTAGCTGTGTATTCATACACACTCCACCTCAAAAACTAGTACGCGTCGTAGGAGCTTATGAACAGAGCAGATAACTTCAAATCCTTCTCTATTTTCTTGCGTACATATATTTAGTGGCGTCGTAAAGTTAAAACGTCATAAGTCAAGGACCGCCTGTATTTAGATTTTGGCATGATGGCACAACACAATTCAGTACCAAAGAGGAAACCAGACCATAGATCTCTGGTTTAAATAAGACAGACCACCGACAGGACATTTTAAATCAATGGCACCTGATCTGGAACATATTTCATTTTGTCTTTTCACATTTAAATGTGGAAAAAAAGGATGTGCTTACTGATCCAATTTTGTTTCATTAACTCATGAAAATTACTAAATATCAATTCTATGTGTTATTTGCTATAGATCTAGCTGTAGGTGCTGTCTCACAAAAGATTAAACGTTTTCTATAAAATAAAAAAAAACTATATTTGAAAACAAATTTACCACTTTAGATGGGATATTCCGGTGCTGCCTAATAGTTTAGATAACACACACACACAGACGGAAGTACAATCCACCCACTTCTACATACAAAAGATCCCAGATTACCATGATTCTCTAATGTTGTAGTGATTGACAGGTGAGCCAATGTTGCACTTTGGCAGAGACAGTTGTGAAATTGCTATCATTGTAAGGTGGGAAAATGTGTATTATTGGTCTTGGGATACTCACAGACATGTCGCAGCCAACAACGTGAAATCTGCATGGGGTGCGGAATTTGGTACACAGCCTAATGTGATCCACGTACTTACATAAATATATATATAATAACAGACAGAAAAAGCATAAACATCATATGAGTCCTGGAAGTCTACTGTCTAATAATAAATGAATAAACAAATACATAATAATAATAATAATAATAATAATAATTTTACCTTCTCTCTGGGAATTTTCTTCTTCGCACAGCCTTCACAAATCATTGGGTATTTTGGACAAATCTCATCATGGGCCTAAAGATCAATTCATAACATTTTTCCCCACATCACATGTCACCATACTGGCATTGCTCAACAGCTAACACTTATTTCTTTAAAAAAAACAACAACACACAAGCCAGTTTACCTTAATGTTTTTAAAATGAAAAGGTTCTTTGCAGTATTTGCAGTTCAGTGTCCTCTCGGGGCATTCTCGCTCATTGTGACGTTCAAGTTCGTTGGCTCTCAAGAGCTCTTTGCAGGACGGACATGGGATGATCATAAAATCACACTGTCCTTCGTGTGTGGCCTGGAGGGACAAAAACAGAAGTGTACAAAAACACGGGATCCTCATCTGAACCCTCCACACAAATACCGTGCAGACATTAAGCAATTTTTCAAGATGTCAAACACATCGTCATCACATGTTAAATGTTGCATCATTGTGGAAATACTCAGAAAAGAGTCTTGTAAATAGAGAATTGTGAGCAGTGGGCTGCCACACACATTGGAGCACCCAGAGGGCATTTGGGGTTACATGCCTTGCTCAAGGGCACAGCCATGAAGGTGGAGGAAGTGAAGGTGCAGTTCACTCCCCCACCGCCACACATTTTTCCTGTTGGTTCACAGGAAGCGTATCAACGACCTTTCAGCGTCAAAGGCGGTTCGCTCATCATTAGGCTACAGGTGGTCCAATGTTTCCACTAAAGTTGCCAGACACAAAAGTAAATGTAACAATTATATTATAGTAAATTAATTATTCATTAAAATGATCCAGGGTTACACAGGTCAATGACGAACATGAACCCATAGGAATAGCAGTTAATCTGAAAGTGAAATTAGAATCAGACCTTTTCAGTTATTAAATAATCCACTGTTGATTTATTTGCTTTAAAATTCTTAAAAATAAAAAGCCAGAAATCTTCTGTTACACTTAACATATGTGTATTTTTATTATCATGTTGTCTTTAACTCACATTTCCGGAGTTGCAATGTGATAAGATCTGCTCAATAGACTGCACTAGCCAGTCTGAAAAGGAGGGAATTCGTAGACTCAAGCAATGCATGAAATAGCGAGAATATGATTTGGGCAGATCAATCCCAATAATGGAGAATAACGGCAAAAATAACAGTATAGTGATACTAGACTAAAAATCAGATATGAACTAGTGAAATAAAACTAGACCCACAATACTGCAGCATGTTTACATACATCAAGCAGTCATGTATGCAAAACATCCTGGTGCAATCTAATGCACAAAACTTCCATTTTTACAGCTTCATGCATCGACATGACACTTTTCTCAGTTACAATAATTCGGCTTTAAAGAGCAGGGATCAAAGTTTGATCATAACAGCACAATACGGCATTACCATCAGCATGTTTCTACCCTGTAGTGGCCTTGTATGCTGTTCAGGTTGTACTCTGCCCTGGCCAAAGGCCAACTGACATGGGTGCCAGGAGATATTTTGGGAGATATTTCAGGTCTTTTATTGTTTTAATACTGATGATTTTGGCATACAGCTCATGAAAACCCAAAATTCATATCTAAAAAAATTAGCATATTTTATCCGACCAATAAAAAAAGTGTTTTTGATACAAAAAAAAAGTCAACCTTCAAATAATTATGTTCAGTTATGCACTCAATACTTGGTCGGGAATCCTTTTTAAGGAATGACTGCTTCAATGCGGCGTGGCATGGGGGCAATCAGACTGTGGCACTGCTGAGGTGTTATGGAGGCCCAGGATGCTTCGATAGCGGCCTTAAGCTCATCCACAGTGTTGGGTCTGGTGTCTCTCAACTTTCACTTCACAATATCCCACAGATTCTCTATGGGGTTCAGGTCAGGAGAGTCGGCAGGCCAATTGAGCACAGTAATACCATGGTCAGTAAACCATTTAGCAGTGGTTTTGGCACTGTGAGCAGGTGCCAGGTCGTGCTGAAAAATGAAATCTTCATCTCCATAAAGCTTTTCAGCAGATGGACGCATGAAGTGCTCCAAAATCTCCTGATAGCTAGCTGCATTGACCCTGCCCTTGATAAAACACAGTGGACCAACACCAGCAGCTGACATGGTACCCCAGACCATCACTGACTGTGGGTACTTGACACTGGACTTCAGGCATTTTGGCATTTCCTTCTCCCCAGTCTTCCTCCAGACTCTGGCACCTTGATTTCCGAATGACATGCAGAATTTGCTTTCATCCGAAAAAAGTACTTTGGACCGCTGAGCAACAGTCCAGTGCTGCTTCTCTGTAGCCCAGGTCAGCCGCTTCTGCCGCTGTTTCTGGTTCAAAAGTGGCTTGACCTGGGGAATGCGGCACCTGTAGCCCAGTCCACTGCTTCCACAGGTCCCCCAAGGTCTGGAATCGGCCCTTCTCCATAATCTTCCTCAGGGTCCGGTCACCTCTTCTGGTTGTGCAGCGTTTTCTGCCACACTTTTTCCTTCCCACAGACGTCCCACTGAGGTGCCTTGATACAGCACCCTGGGAACAGCCTATTCGCTCAGAGATTTCTTTCTGTGTCTTACCCTCTTGCTTGAGGGTGTTAATGATGACTCTGGACAGCAGTCAGGTCGGCAGTCTTACCCATGATTGCGGTTTTGAGTAATGAACCAGGTTGGGAGTTTTTAAAAGCCTCAGGAATCTTTTGCAGGTGTTTAGAGTTAATTGGTTGATTCAGATGATTAGGTGAATAGCTCAATTCCATGATATGCTAATTTTTTGAGATAGGAATTTTGGGTTTTCATGAGCTGTATGCCAAAATCATCAGTATTAAAACAATAAAAGACCTGAAATATTTCAGTTGGTGTGCAATGAATCTAAAATATATGAAAGTTTAATTTTTATCAGTACATTACAGAAAATAATGAACTTTATCACAATATGCTCATTTTTTGAGAAGGACTAGTATATATATATATATATATATATATATATATATATATACACACACACACACACACACACACACACACACACACACACATACTGTATTCGATGTAATAAGCACCCTGCTCCAAAAGGTGTTTATCTTATGTCTAATAACCGCCCATGTGTACTGGGAGCAAAATAGTAGATCAAACTTACCAATTTTATTCAGTCAGTCTCTGTAACGATAAAATGGGGCGTTCACTGCCTGTAAAAGTGAGTTTACACGGTATTTCAAGACCCCCTGCTACTGGGGAATGTCTAGAATGTTCATCAGTAGCAATTGTTCCGCCATGCTTTAAAAAACAGGAAAATATTTTGCTGTGTTCTCTTGGTAAATGTCCAGCAAGATGAACCATTAGAAACTGCTACAGCAAACCTATCGGATGCTCTGAATGAATGGAGCAATGAGCCAGACATGGACCTATCAGAAAGCAATGAGTATTTTTCACCCGATTCTCCTGCTCACTAACTTCATAAATTTAAAGATGTTCCTGACCATATGCTTTTGTTTGTTTGTGTTGATTGGTTCAACATGCCATTTGCTAAAGTTGACATTCGTGTTGACACCTCATTTTACTGTTACAGAGACTCAGACATCCAAGGTAACTTGCATTACATTTCATTTTGGACATTTGGCAGACACTCATTCAGAGAACTTTCACTTTTTTTTTTATGCAACTGAGAAATTGAGGGTTAAGGGTGGTTTGAACCCCCAACCTTTGAATCTGTAAGCCAGACAGTTAACCATTGAACCACCGCTACTCTTTGGGTGTGGAGAACTTGGGGTTGAGCCACTGCTCCGCTGCATCAAAAGGAGTCAATTGAGATGGTTTAGGTTTCTGATTATAGTGCCACCTGGTTTCCGCCCTTTAGAACCGTTCTGGGCTCGTCCAAGTACAAGGCGGTCCCAAAAGAATTCCCTGGAATTCTCTCCTAGACTAGTTGCTTCTGCAATCCAGCCCCAGATAGAAAGAATGGAAGAAAGTGGATGGATGGATGGATGGATGATAATGAAAAAATTTCAAAGGAGGTCAAATAGTTTTGTCTGTATGTCTCAGGACTCAGGGACATAGAGATGATATGTTTATGCTTGTTCGCATTTTTATATCTGAGGCATGATGTTCTAAACAATACTCATAGACTGAATGATTTCAACGCACCTCATATTCTTTGATGGTGCCCGTCCATCTGCAACCTTCATTAATACAAACAGCTTCGAGAGCTTCAACTTCTCTTTTAGCAGCATTGTCCGGAAAAGCCTGCAAGATATTACAGACAGTGTATCAGAATAGAGAAGTTGTATAAAATTAAATTATGTAACTTTATTCTGTAGATCTGATCACTTATATTTCTAAAAGGGTATCTAATAAATACCTGGTGAAGATCAATATCAAAGAAACATATACAGTGGTACCCCACCTTACAAAATTAATTCGTTCCAGAGCCTTTTTCGTAATCTGGATTTTTCATAAGTTGAACCGCATTTTACATGTAAAATGTGTGATTCTTTCCAAGGCCCCCAAAATTACCCCCTAAACCCTTTAAAAATTATAAAAGCATACCTTTTAAGGTCTCCTTCCGCTTCAATATGCATCATCCCTCCTAGCCAATGGGAGGCCAGCAGGGCAGGATGTTGGGAGATAGCCAATGGGACGGAGCTGCGTCATCCCTCCTAGCCAATAGGAGGCCAGCGGGGCAAGGTGTTGGGAGATAGCCAATGGGAGGCCAGCGGGGTGGGATGTTGGGAAATGTAGTCAATGGAAGAGCAACTCATGCATTGTTCGAATTTTTGAGATGGTGCGTTCGTAACGAGAACTTGTTTCATATCCTGAGCCAAAAATTTTAGGCAAATGTTGTTTGTGACCTGGATTTTTCGTTTGTTGGGGCTCTCGTAAGTTGAGGTTCCACTGCATCAGAATTTTTTCTCAAACAAATTTATATCAGGTAAAAATAACAATACAATCCAGACACTCCCCGACTTACATTCACTCGTTTTACATTTTTTCGATTTTACGTTTTTTTTTTAAAAAAAAGTCAAATTTTGAGTTTAGACGTACCTACATAGTACGCTGACGTAATGATGCTGCGTCCATTGTTTGCAAACAACAGACTGAACTTTCCCCTCCTTCCTCCCAGTTCAGTTTTATATATATGTACATACATACATACATACACATATATATCTTAGTTATACAGCGTGTTACCCTTGGGTTAAGACGTCGTCTCTGTGATCTTTGTGTTTACACTGTTTTGCGAACTTTTGTAACCCTAAGCAAATATGGTTGGTCAGAAGCGTAAGCCTACTAGCATGGGTGCAAGTCTCATACACAGAGATTAATTAACTATCTGCTCGGATCGGCACAATCTACCATGCATTCTCAGTTGAGCAAAGACCGTTGTAAAATGAATGAAAACCCAAAAAAAAAAAGAACTCTCCGCTCTGCTGGTGAGTCACATCAGTGCAGGCTGAGTTCTAAACGAGTTCAACGGCACCCTTGCTAACTTGAAAGACCGGAAGTGCGTATAACCCACAGCAAGTTCACTACTTTCGCAATTACACTACTTTTGGTTTTGAGCGCCTCACATATTGTAAGCGTTGATTGGCTGTTTTAAGTGTAAAGTGACTTGGTATAAATAAGTGACTTATTTGAAATTAATGTTGATATTATTTGATATATTTGATATTATTTTACAATGTTATGTTAAGAATAATTGATTTAGGGGTGTTTTATGAGATACGGTAATGGTATTTATGGATATATAGCACAGTATGAGCGTCATACATCACACGTCATATGTCATACATCACTGTAAGAACTGACGTTCACTTTCAACTTGCGTTCGGCCATCCGGAACCAATTAAAAATATAAGTCGGGGAGCGTCTGTAATTAAAACTGTTTGCTACAAAATATAAAGTGAAATGGGAGTACAGTCGGCCCCCTTCTTACGAAATTAATCCATTCCAAAGCCTTTTTTGTTCTTTGGATTTTTCGTAAGTAGAGGCGCATTTTATATGTAAAACGCGTGATTCGTTCCAAGGCTCCCAATATTATCCCATAAACCCTTTAAAAATTATAAAAGTACACCAATTTTGTATGAAATATGTATGAAATGTGTGTTAAAAGTAAAAGAAAATTATTTATTAAACCATTTAAACATTTTATTAACACATTTATTAATTAAACCATTATTAAACATTTTTTATTCACCTTTTTTTTTTATTAACCAAACCAAACAATATTAAACATTATTAAACATTTGTAACGCGCTCCGCCAAGTGTGGGCAGTGTCGCGGCTAACACCGGGGGTTTTGGGGCAGAACATGGCTTGTCCAGACTTCCGATCTGTCAAGTAGGTAAGTGCGCTTTGAATTTGTTTAGTACTCAACATTCACTTGTCTGCTTGAGGGATCGGAGGTCCAGATTTGTGGCGCGCTCCGTGGCATGCTCCGCTGAATGCAGGCAGCGTCGCAGCCAACACTGGAGCTTTTGAGACGGGGTGCGGCTCATCAGGACCTCCGATCTGTCAAGCAGGTAAGTGCGCTTTGATTATTTGTTTAGTACTCAACATTCACAAACAAGCTTTATGGGTACAGTACTATAGAGATTCAGCTCCCTTCTGGCCAATGGAAGGCCAGTGGGGCAGGATGTTGGGAGACAGCCAATGAGAGAACAACTAGCGCATTGTTTGAATGTTTGAATGGCGCATTTGGCACTTTTCATAAGAACTTGTTTTGTATACAGAGGACCAAAATTTAGGAAAATGTTTTTCGTGTACTGGATTTTTCGTATTCAGGGGTTTTCGTAAGAAGTTTCAAATACAGAAATAGTTCTTACAACTATTATTCAAATTCCAAAATAAATGTATTAAAAATATTATATTTTTACACACACACACACACACACACACACACACACACACACACACGCGCGCGCACACCCACACACACTAATTATAAAAAAAACATTTTCGGAAATATATTGTATTATCAAACAGATATGATCCTTATAAATTTCATTCAACAAGGTACTAGAGAGTGAGCAGATGCCGGAGGAGTGGAGGAGAAGTGTGCTGGTGCCCATTTTTAAGAACAAGGGAGACGTGCAGAGTTGCAGTAACTACAGAGGGATGAAGTTGATGAGCCATACGATGAAGTTATGGGAAAGAATAGTGGAAGCTAGACTAAGGGCAGAGGTCAGCATTTGTGAACAACAGTTTGGTTTCATGCCAAGAAAGAGCACCACAGATGCAATGTTTGCTTTGAGGATGTTAATAGAGAAGTACAGAGAAGGTCAGAGGGAGCTACATTGTGCCTTTGTGGATCTGGAAAAAGCATATGACAGGGTGCCAAGAGAAGAACTGTGGTATTGCATGAGGAAGTCTGGAGTGGCAGAGAAGTATGTTAGACTGGTGCAGGACATGTATGAGAGATGTAAGACAGTGGTGAGGGTGACCGACGAATTCAAGGTGGAGGTGGGACTGCATCAAGGGTCAGCTCTGAGCCCCTTCTTGTTTGCTATGGTGATGGACAGGCTGACAGACGAGGTGAGACAAGAATCTCCATGGACTATGATGTTTGCAGATGACATTGTGATCTGTAGTGAGAGCAGAGAACAAGTGCAAGAAAATCTAGAGAGGTGGAGGTATGCCCTGGAAAGGAGAGGAATGAAGGTTAGCCTCAGAAAATCAGAATACATGTGTGTAAATGAGAAGGACCCAGGAGGAACGGTGATGTTACAGGGAGCAGAGATAACGAAGGTGGAGGATTTTAAGTACTTAGGCTCAACAATCCAGAGCAATGGAGAGTGTGGAAAAGAGGTGAAGAAACGTGCGCAGGCAGGCTGGAATGGTTGCAGAAAAGTGTCCGGTGTGATGTGCGATAGGAGAGTGTCAGCAAGAATGAAGGGAAAAGTGTACAAGACGGTGGTGAGGCCAGCGATGTTGTATGGCTTAGAAACAGTGGCGCTGAGGAAAAGGCAGGAGGCAGAGCTGGAGGTAGCAGAGATGAAAATGTTGAGGTTCTCTCTGGGAGTAACGAGGATGGATAGGATCAGAAATTAGTATATCAGAGGGACAGCCCATGTCAGATGTTTTGGAGACAAAGTCAGAGAGGCTAGATTGAGATGGTTTGGACATGTACAGAAGAGGGATAGTGAGTATATTGGCAGTAGGATGCTGAGGTTGGAACTACCAGGCAGAAGGCCTCGAGGAAGACCAAAGAAGAGATTTATGGATGTGGTGAAGGAAGACATGAAAGTCGTTGGAGTCAGAAAAGAAGATGCGGAGGACAGGGTGAGGTGGAGGCGGATGATTTGCTGTGGCGACCCCTGAAGGGAGCAGCCGAAAGTAAAAGAAGAAGAAGATCCTTATAAATTTATTCAACTCAAAAATACACACTACTATTACATATTTCTTTCAATAAAAAGAACAATTATTTATACAAATTTAGACTGTCTGTCTGTTTTCCTTTCGGCTTTTTCCCTTTTACTCGGGAGTCGCCACAGCGAATCATCTGATTCGCACGTTTTTACGTCAGATGCCCTTCCTGACACAACCCTTTTAGTAAAGGGACAGAAACACGCGGACGACTTTGCAGCATACTCTTTACGAAAGTCAGCAATGGTTCTTTTACATGCCTCTCACCATAGACGGTGAGAGACATGGCCTGCCTTTGATAACCCAGTTAGCTGCACTGGGGGGGGGACAGTGACAACCTTGTGGAGAGTGGGACTCGAACCCCCAACCTTTGGATCAGCGATCCAGCGCCCTATACCACTAGTCCACCACTGCCCCTTATACAAATTTAGACTAATATCCATTAAACTGTAACGAAATTCATTGCCATGTTCTACATATCATAGAGTTACTAATATTAAACTCTGAGAGTAACTGAGAGAGTCTGAGGTAGCTGAGACGTCACAATGTCTGCCGATGCTCGACAAAATTTCTGCATCAGTCTGACAACATTCCTGATGTGAACAGTAACACTAGACATAAACAACCTTAAACCATGCTGCCCTTGTCTCTGTAATATTCTGCATGAGTTACAGAGACATGCATAGTTTCTGTGTTCCGTGATGATGTCATATATCATTATGTGACAAAATCAAAACTTCCATTATTGATACAGTAAAGAAATTTAGGGGGGGAGCTTACAAATGCTTTCTCTTCTCTGAAAGACTTTTTATTAATGACCTCAACAGCTGCTGTTCTACTTTCACAGTAATCAGCTTTGAGTGAACAGGTTTTCTATTCATTTCTCAGTTCAGGGAAAGTTTTCACATTTCCAGTATGTGGAAATCACAAGTATACCACTAACATGACAGAAAAAAAGGCAGGGTTAAAAAAAATAAAAAGAAGAAGTGGAAGCATTCCTTTAAGCAAACCAAAAACTTTTAATTTGAACACTTGAAAGTTGTGTTTTTATATTCTTGGCATTTTATCAAGCAGCATGATGAAGGAACTGCCTGCAAGGATTTTTCAAAATCTTCCCACACATGCTGAGAGCTTGTTGGCTGATGTTCCTGGGACTAATAAATAATAGTAATAATAATAATAATAATAATAATAATGACAACAACAACAATAATAATAATAACAGTAAGTTTTAATTATTATTATTATTATTATTATATTTGTCACATGTGTATACTGCTTTGGCTTTAAATAAAACACACACACACACACACAGAGACAGAGAGAGAGAGTACTGTACTGTATAAATATTTTAGACACATGCAAAGGAATGGTGTAGATATAAATAAATGATCACTAAACTAAAGATCTCTACATTATATAAAAAGTATATATGGCACAGTAAACTATAATAAATTACATTAATTAAATATTAGGTGCAATTATGAATTTTGTTTAAAAATAGAAAAATATCAGGTTCAGTCTGTGTAGTTTTACAGGTACATTCTTACAGAACCAGTCATGGTTCTCCTGGAAATGTTGACTGTGACACTTGATTCTTTATTTGTGAGTAAATCACAGCAGCTTTCATCACATTTTTGAACAAAAGGTGTTATTTTGTATCTAATATACTATTTTCTTTATTGACATACTGTACTAACAATTCTTTTTTTTAATAACATTTCATTTTATGCTGGAAAACTAATGTTTGGAAATCTAAATTTTTTTTGTACAAACTTCCTAACATACAAATTATAAAATAAAAATCTATAGCAGAGTTTATACTAAAAAATAAGGTGCCACGGTACTGTAGAGATAAATATAAATCATGACAAAGTCATGCAGAAGCTATTTTAATATCTTGATTATAATTACTATCTTAAAAAAAATCAGCCAATTATACAGTGGTACCTCACCATACAAAAAAACCCAACAAACGAAGAATTCAAGTTACGAAACGCATTTCCCTGAAATTTCCATCTCTGGATACGAAAAAAATTCACGTTACAAAACACGCCATCTCAAATTTCAAACAATGCCTGAGTTGCACCCCGCCACGCTGGCCTCCCATTGGCTAGGAGGGAGCTGTATTTCCATAATATCCATGAAGCTTTTCGTGTGCCTTCGTCCCATTGTTTGTCACAGAGTTCTCAAACACGTAAAGGACAGAGTTACTGTTGTTTCATGAGTTTTTCAAGTGTGCTCATTGCAACTTTATTTTTCGTCATTCATCATGGGGCCCCAAGAAAGTGATTCTCGGTGCGAGTGAAAAGAAGAAGCAGGCTCGCGGCATGCAGTAGAGTGCTATCGCAAAGGAATATGGCCAAACCCGTCTACCATCGGTGCGATGTTGAAGCAGAAGGAGGCCTTAAAAGGTATACTTTTATAATTATTAAAGGGTTTAGGGGTAGTATTTTACTTGAAAATGCTATTCAACTTACGAAAAAAAATCAGGTTACGAAACCACTTCTGGAACGGATTAATTTCACAAGGTGAGGTTCAACTGTATGTACTTTTCGATGGTTTATTAATTATTATTTATAATAATATCACTCTTGTTCATCCTTATAAAATACTAATAAAATAGTTTTACAAAAGTTTATACATCGAATATACATGTCACTTTTTTACTTTTATAATATTGTGTTGTTGATAATGATGAAATATAATAATATAATAATTATTATTATTATAACAACAATAATAATAATAAACTAGTAATGCACATGAAACTTTTTTTACTCTTCATCTACAAAATAAATGCATGCATTCCTTCATTTTCTGTAACCTCTTACTCTGAATTAGGGTCATGGGGAGGTTGGCACCCATCCCAGCCAACTTTGAGTGAGGGCAGAATACACCCTGGACAGCTCGCCAGGCCATAGCAGGGCAGAAACACGCTGATGGCTATGCAGCTCCTCTTGTCAAAAGTCAGCAATGGTTCTTTTACATGAACCTCTCACCATAAACAGTGACAAACATGGCCGGCCTTTGATAACCCAGTTAGCTGCACTGGGGGGGTCAGTGACAACCTGTTGAGTGGAGCTTGATCCCCAGCCTTAGGAGCAGTGATCCAGCACCTTTACCACCAGGCCATCGCTGCCCTAAATGTACGCAGTATGGTATTTTATTGTATATCAATGGGACGGTTTTTTATTTATTCCTTTTCTAAGCCACTTAAATTTAATTAGAGTCGCGCCTCGGCTGGTCCCATGTCACTTTGAGTGAGGTCAGGGTACACCCTGGACAGCGCAAAAAGGCCATCACAGGGCCAACACTCATACAACCATTCATGCTATCTTCTTGCAATCTCCTTGATGTGAGGCAGATGTGCTAACCACCACACCATTTTTTTTTAATCTAAAGCAAAAAATTATTATGAGCTTGCATATGATATCTATTTAAAATGTTGTCTTTAAACTAACTGAAAATGTGAATTATTACAAATAGAAATGTCCAAAAGGAAGAAAAAATATCTATAATTAAATATTAGCAGGCTGTAGGTAGCTGTGTGGGTTTATTGTGCCCTGATCACATGATGTTCATGTGTACATTACTTCAACCATAATTTATTGATTTACCTCATATGTTTTCCTTACAAGGTGTTAATTATTATAATTATGAACAACAATAACAATATTATTGGTATTATTATTATTATTATTATTAATGCTAGCACAGTGGTGCTGTAGTTAGCACATTTACCTCACAGCAAGAAGGTCCTAGATAAGAACAATGCTTTTTCCATTTCGAAATTGGCTTTTTTCCCTGCTCGTCTCAGACATTACACGATTCCGTTTCATTTTCGATTCGTAAGTTTACACGTGTTATGCATCAGCTTCTTGCAAAAGCTGACATTGAACTGCACTATACACTATTTATTGTGGTTGTGTGCTGTTGGGACTTTAAACACATTTTTTGGTGAACCATTAAAACAAGTTTTGACCAAGAACAAATTCTACTTGACACTTAATCTCAAACTTCGACGAAGGCACCATGAAGGAAGTCAATGCAAACATATCTGTCAATGCCTAACATTAATAAAGAGTGAGAAGCAGGGGTCTAGGGGGCGCAGCCCTCGGTCAGGTCTAGGGCAACGCCGTCCCAGGGGGAAGAAAATTTTGGTTTTAAGGGTTTTTAAGAGTGATTTTTAAGCCATTTCATGAGTGTAATGATTAAACACAGACATAGGGGAAAAATACAAAATTACACACGTCTTTAAGATTTAATAATGTAATGTAAATGAAATCTTCAGTGAAAGAACAAATGAAATATGAAGAGTAAACTAATAACATCAAAAATAAGGTTGGCTAAAGTAAAGTATTACTGTCATTGTAACATTTCTCTTTTTTGAAGTTTTATCCAAATAATTCTTCATAATAATCTTTGTTGTCTTTTCTCATAGATGGCATGTATCACATGCAGCAACCTTGCAACTACACAGTTATTTTACAAACTGAAACTAATTAACCATGCCAACAAATCTACAGATGCTCCTCGACTTACATTCATTCGTTTTGTTTTTTCTATTTTACGGTTTTTGTTTTATTTTTTAATTGTCAAATTTTGAGTTTAGCATGCTCTCTGTAGTACGAGACGTACTTACGTAGTATGCTGACGTAATGACGCAATGATGCTGCGTCCATTTTTTACAAACGACAGAATAAAGTGCCCCTGCTTCTTCCCAGTTCACTGCGTGTTACCCTTGTGTTAAGACTTCGTCTCTGTGATCTTTGTGTTTACACTGTTTTGTAGCTTTTGTAACTCTAAGCAAATATGGTTCATCAGAAGCGTAAGCCTACTAGCATGGATGCAAATTTTCCGGCATATGCCGGAATTTCCGGTTTTCCCAAGGCTGAATTAACTATCTGCTCGGATCGGCGCAATCTACCATGCATACTCAGTTAAGCAAAGAGAGTTGTAAAATGAATGAAAACCCGAATCCAGAAAAGAAAGAGAACTCTCCGCTCTGCTGGTGATTCACATCAGTGCAGGCTGAGTATTAAGCAGTATTCAACGGCGCTCTTGCTCACTTGAAAGACTGGAAGTCCGTATAACCCGCGCTTTGTCTCAAGCACAAACAAGTGAACTACTTCAAGCGCCTCACATATTGCAATCGTTGATTGGATGTTTTAAGCTTCATGTAAAGTGACGCGGCTCAGCTTCATGTAAAGTGATTCGGCTCAGCTTCATGTAAAGTGACCATCCGTCGACCATCGGAACCATTTCCAAGCAGAAAGATCGCATCATAGACAATGTTAAAGGTTATACAGTATTTGATATTTGATGAGTGAATTTGATTAAAATTTCTCTATTTGAAATTATTCTGCTTGAATTTACTTTATTTGAAATTAATGTTGATATTATTTTACAATGTTATGTTTATAATAATTGATTTAGGGGTGTTTTATGAGATACGGTTATGGTATTTATGGATATATATATATATATATATAGTACAGTATGAATGTCATACGTCACTGGAACATACAGTAACAACTTTAGGTTTATTTTTGTTTTTTTTCACCTTATGTTCGGCCATCCGGAACCAAACTAAAACGTAAGTTGGGGAGCGTCTGTACTCATAGATGGCATGTATCCTGTGCAACAACATTGCAACAACACATGGAATTACAAAGCATGTGGTAGATTTGTGTATAGCGATTTCTGGTTGGCTGTAATCAGCCAATCAAGTGAACGCTAACTAACTGGGAAAGCGGAAGAATTATAATCCGGAAAAGTCGTGATTTGGCATTTGCTCATGGAAATTACATCCTTAAAAAATAAAAAAAATAAAATAAAATTGTGAAATAATTGTATTAATGCATGAGATTTTAAACACCTTGCGTGAGAGATTAAGGAGAAGATGAAATGCACGAGTCTCACGCTTGATGCGTGAAGGTTGACAAGTATGTGCAAATGAAAGACAACAAAAATATTACGCAGATCACATATAACCAAAAAAGTGAACTTTACAAGATAACCTTTAAAAAATACCCGTCAATGAGCATTTTTATGTTGGCAATAAAAGACTCAGTTTTGTCTCTCTACAAGGCACAAGGCATGAAGGGAGTTTGGAAAGATGGGCTGCAGCAGCTCTCTGAATGCCTTCTTATAATAAGCAGCCAAATCTGTTACAAGTGCGATCACATCAGAAAACTTTATTTCTGCTCTAGTCACAGCACTAATTAAAGCCTGGCTCAGTGTAGCAAGTATGCTGTGATCTCGATCATCAGTTGTTTCCTCAGCAATAACACAAACAGCTACATCACATACGGGTATTTTCGAGCTGTCAGAACGCGTTAGGAGCAATCGTGGCACATACAGCTGTCTATGTGTAGTAGCTTGTGGAATTTTTCCACCTTGACGACAGTGTTTATCAATAAAGACCCTCATTTTTAATGTCTTCTCACGTGCAATACCTGACATTGTGCACATTTTCACATAATCCAAGCTAAATTATTCCCTGAAATCCTTAAACTTGCTCAGAGTGTTCAGGGAACCTGCTTAGGTTTGAGGTTCACTAACGTTATCTGTACTCGACTTGCTATTCTCACCGTCAGCTGCTTTTTTCTAGCCACATACTTTATTGAAGCAATGTGATCTCTGCAGGTATCAACACTGATATAGTCCACACTGTGTTGACAAAGTTTACAAAACATGATGCCGTCATTATCATAGAAATGTTCCAGGAACTGCTTCGCCCGTTCTTTGGCAGTCACTCTACTTATAGTTGTCAATCACTTTGATTTTAAAGATCCCAACTGCGGTGACATCACCATTTTACTGTGTTTACGCATCTGCCGACCTTGTACTCCTCAAACTAAACTTTGTATGCATGGTAACAGTTCATTGGTCGGCTGTGTGTCACATCAACCCATCACAATACATGATGTAAACCTAATGTAAAATGTTCAGAAAAACACGTTCGTTGCCTGCTGCTTGTGCATGTATGCGATTGCCAAGAGAAAAAACAAACAAACAAAAAAAAAAAAAAACGCAAATTTAAAGATTTTAACGCACATTTTACATAATTTTAATGTTTATACATGGAATTCATCTTCATATAATTAAAATAATAATGTTCATACATGGAATGTGTGAAATTGCATATCAGCTGGAGTGTGGCTAGCATTGTGCTACCATAGCATATTAGCTCAGGATAGGAGTCAGGTGTCTTCAGTTCTACACGCCCAAAGACTCCGATCTCATAGCTGTAGTAGGGTCGACCGGTCATAGACGCCATCTTGGAGACGTCACTCCAAGTTCAATGTAAAAGGTCATGAAGCGTAATAAAGTTGATACTTTTGGTATCATTTGTTAAACATGCCACAGAACATAAAATCTCACGCACAAACATTCAAAACATTAACTTAGATACTGTACTGGAATAATAATTGAAAAAAACTTTAATACTAGTGCGCTACAACAGTATATGCTGTATAATGTTTATATTTTATCATCAATAAATATACAGTAAAAATTGAAAAGTTTTTATTTACTACATTTTACTACATTAATACTGTATTAATGAGTAAGACTGTCTATAGAATGTGTTTAAGAATCATATTTTAGCGCATGAAATAGATACACAGTATTTTACTTCCGGCTGCTCATTCACGCATGTAATATGATACATGGGGTTTTACTTCCGGGTACAAAACTCGCGGATTATCTTCATTCACGGGAGGGTCCGGAACCGAACCCCCGCAAATATCAAGGGCCTACTGTACATATTTATATTGGCAGTGGTGGCCTGGAGGTAAAGGTGCTAGATCACTGCTCCCAAGGTTGGGGGTTCAAGCCCCACTCTCAACGGGTTGTCACGGTCCCCCCAGTGCAGCGTGAAGAGTAGCTACATAGCATTCAGCGGGTTGCTGCCCTGCGATGGCCTGGCAAGCTGTCCAGGGTGTGCTATGCCCTCACCCAGAGTTGGCTGAGATGGGCACCATCCTCCCCGTGACCCTAATTAGAATTAAGCAGTTCAGAAATGAATGAATGAATGTATTTATATTGATTTTAATCCTGATAGTAGGGAATTCCTTGTTGTAGTTATAACCCATGTAGAGCCATCAACACTACTTTTCTTCTTCTTCTTCTTCTTTTCCCTTTCTCAGGAGTCGCCACAGCAAATCATCTGATTCGCACATTTGATTTGGAATAGGTTTTTACGTCGGATGCCCTACCCGTCACAACCCTTTAACAAGGCACAGAAACACACTGACGGCTTTGCAGCTACTCTTTACGAAAGTCAGCAATGGTTCTTTTACATGGCTCTCACCATAGACAGTGACAGACATGGCCCACCTTTGATAACCCAGTTAACTGCACTCGGGGGGCAGTGACAACCCTGTGGGGACTCGAACCCCCAACCTTAGGATCAGCGATCCTGCGCCCTATCCACGAGACCACCACTGCCCCTTTCAACACTAGTCAGCACTACTTTTGTCCTGTAAAAATAAATATAATGACATGCTGACAGTTACTGTGTGTATATTGAATGGTAGGGACAGTGGAATGAATATGAATACTGTGTAATATTGTCTGTAATCTGCCGTAAGCATGCTTTGTAATGATAACTCACACAGCCCTGCTTGAGAATCGATGTTGGCTCTTCAAATATATCCTCCTTTATACAGGCACTGCACTTCTGGGGACCAGAACTATACAGAAAACAGAAAAATAGCATGTAAGAGAAGACATTAAAATAGTATTTCTGCCCAATGTCCATCTGAGAACACAGTCAGGTTCTATCTATCTATCTATCCATCAACCTATCTCTCTGTATCTATCTACCTACCTAGCTCCCTGTATATTGATCTACCTACCTACCTCTCTGTCTGTCCATCTACCTACCTCTTTGTCTGTCTAGCTACCTACCTCTCTGTCTGTCTAGTTACCTACCTCTCTGTCTGTCTGTCTATCTATCTATCTATCTATCTACCTACCTACCTCTCTGTCTGTCTACCTGCCTACATCTCCGTTCTCTATCTACCTATTTCTGTCTGTCTACTTCTCTCTCTGTCTACCTCTTCGTCTTTCTGTCTGTCTACCTATCGATCTACCTGCCTCTCTGTCTGTCTACCTATCGATCTACCTGCCTCTCTGTCTGTCTACCTATCGATCTACCTGCCTCTCTGTCTGTCTACCTATCGATCTACCTGCCTCTCTGTCTGTCTACCTATCGATCTACCTGCCTCTCTGTCTGTCTACCTATCGATCTACCTGCCTCTCTGTCTGTCTACCTATCGATCTACTGGCCTCTCTGTCTGTCTACCTATCGATCTATCTACCTACCTCTCTGTCCGTCTGCCTATCTCTCTGCCTACCTCTCTGTCCGTCTGCCTATCTGCCTACCTCTCTGTCCGTCTGTCTATCTATCTACCTTCCTCTCTGTCTGTCTGCCTATCTATCTATCTACCTACCTCTCTGTCCGTCTGTCTGTCTGTCTATCTATCTATCTACCTACCTCTCTGTCTGTCTACCTACCTCTCTGTCTGTCTATGTACCTACCTACCTCTCTGTCTGTCTACCTAGCTCTCTGTCTATCTACCTACTTCTCCATCTCTCTATCTACCCATTTGTCTGTCTACGTCTCTCTCGGTCTACCTCTCTGTCTGTCTGTCTACTTCTCTGTCTGTCTGTCTACCTATCGATCTACCTGCCTCTCTGTCTGCCTACCTATCGATCTACCTGCCACTCTGTCTGTCTACCTATCGATCTACCTGCCTCTCTGTCTGTCGATCTACCTGCCTCTCTGTCTCTCTATCTACCTGCCTCTCTGTCTGTCTGTCTGTCTATCTACCTACCTCTCTGTCTATCTACCTACCTCTCTGTCTATCTACCTACCTCTCTGTCTATCTACCTACCTCTCTGTCTATCTACCTACCTCTCCATCTCTCTAGCTACCTATTTCTGTCTGTCTACTTCTCTGTCTGTCTGTCTGTCTACGTATCGATCTACCTGCCTCTGTCTGTCTCCCTATTGATCTACATGCCTCTCTGTCTGTCTCCCTATCTGTCTATCTACCTACCTACCTCTGTCTATCTACCTACCGCTCCATCTCTCTATCTACCCATTTCTGTCCGTCTACTTCTCTCTCTGTCTACCTCGCTCTCTGTCTGTCGACCTATCGATCTACCTGCCTCTGTCTGTCTACCTATCGATCTACCTGCCTCTTTGTCTATCTGTCTGTCTGTCTGTCTACTTCGCTCTCTGTCTACCTTGCTGTCTGTCTGTCTACCTATCGATCTACCTGCCTCTGTCTGTCTATCTACCTACCTACCTCTCTGTCTATCTACCTACCACTCCATCTCTCTATCTACCTATTTCTGTCTGTCTACCTCTCTGTCTGTCTGTCTGTTTACCTATCGATCTACCTGCCTCTCTGTCTCTCTACCTATCGATCTACCTGCCTCTGTCTCTCTACCTATCGATCTACCTGCCTCTCTGTCTGTCTGTCTATCTATCTATCTACCTGCCTACCTCTCTGTCTATCTACCTACCTCTCCATCTCTCTATCTACCTATTTCTGTCTGTCTGTCTGTCTACCTATCGATCTACCTGCCACTCTGTCTGTCGACCTATCTATCTACCTGCCTGTCTGTCTACCTATCGATCTACTTTCCTCTCTGTCTGTCTACTGACCTCTCTGTTTGTCTACCTCTCTATCTACCTCCCTCTCTGTCTGTCCGTCCGTCCGCCTATCTATCTACCTAGCTCTCCGTCCGTCCGCCTATCTATCTACCTCGCCGTCCGTCCGTCCGCCTACCCAGCTCGCCGTCCGTCCGTCCGTCCGCCTACCCAGCTCGCCGTCCGTCCGTCCGTCCGCCTACCCAGCTCGCCGTCCGTCCGTCCGTCCGCCTACCCAGCTCGCCGTCCGTCCGTCCGTCCGCCTACCCAGCTCACCGTCCGTCCGTCCGCCTACCCAGCTCGCCGTCCGTCCGTCCGTCCGCCTACCCAGCGCTCTGTCCGTCCGTCCGCCTACCCACCTGTCTATTTACCTACCTCTGTCCATCTACCGACCTCTCTGTCAATCTGTCTATCTACCTCTCTGTGAATCTGTCTATCTACCTCCCTCTCTGTCTCTCTGTCTATCTACCTCCCTCTCTGTCTCTCTGTCTATCTACCTCCCTCTCTGTCTCTCTGTCTATCTACCTCCCTCTCTGTCTCTCTGTCTATCTACCTCCCTCTCTGTCTCTCTGTCTATCTACCTCCCTCTCTGTCTCTCTGTCTGTCTGTAATGTGCCTGGCAACAACAGCGCACAATGCATGTACCCGAGCACTAACGGTTAGCTAACTATGCTAACCACAAGCCGTTTCTTTTGTTCGTCTTATCTGAAAAACACGCATTTTACTGACATGCCATGAAGAGAAAACGTCATATAAATGCTCCAGCGGTGTATATGAAGGCTTTATTCGATATGTCAGGAGGTGATATTTGAATATAAGGGCATTATAGGTAGGTGTGTGAGAGCTCATTGTACCTTGTCGTTAGCATGTTGCTCCATGGGAGTGAGTGAGAGCGAGCGAGCGCGCGCGCTTACCTCACTGTTTTGTTAAAGCAGAAGGAACAGAAGCGGTGTCCGCACTGCGCCTGAAACGGCCTCCGCAGGATTTTCTGACATATGTTACACAGATGCTTTTCTTCCAGCTTGTTGGCCAGGATTTTCCTCGGGAAGCCCGGCTTGTTGCCTTCCAGAGAAGACGGAGGGGACGGTTCTTGTGCAGCCATTATTATTATTCCCGAGCGAGCATGTGACCTGTCTAACGCCGAGCAGGGGAATGAAACCGAGCCCCGTGCATTGGGTTAGAAAAGGAAAAAACAACAACAACAAATATACAAACATCTATTATTGCAGGAAAGAATACTAAGTCATCATTTAGCTATTATGGATCATAGTGCCTCATGCTCACGTGTTTGGCTTTTGTGAGCACAAATGTCTCTCTACAATAATAATAATAATAATAAGCAACTTCCTGGAAAATGCCCCATAATTTACTGACTAATTTTCTGTCTTGCATGACTAACAAAATTTAACAATTTCCATGGTTATAATCATTTATAAATAATGTTGTTTTTTTTCTACAAAAAAATAAACCTACCATCATACGTTCCGACAAATTATGGACTAAGCCTGGACATCCCAGAAGCAGCATCGCTACATTACTTTTTCTCAAAATCATCAAATACATATATATTTTTCATCCAGAATGGTAAATAAAAAGTACGATATGTGGTCTCTCTCTCTCTCTCGCTCTCTCTCTCTCAAGCAAGGAGTCGGTTCAGAGAAAACAATCGATTCCCTAGTTCCGAGCATTGATTAGGAGTCGAGTGAACTGTGAATCTTTAGAATAGATTCCGAAAAAAGAATCTTCTTCTTTCTTCTTCTTCTTCTTTTACTTTCGCTGCTCCCTTCAGGGGTCGCCACAGCAAATCATCCGCCTCCATCTCACCCTGTCCTCTGCATCTTCTTTTCTGACTCCAACGACATTCATGTCTTCCTTCACCACATCCATAAATCTCTTCTTTGGTCTTCCTCTGGGCCTTCTGCCTGGTAGTTCCAACCTCAGCATACTACTGCCAATATACTCACTATCCCTCCTCTGTACATGTCCAAACCATCTCAATCTAGCCTCTCTGACTTTGTCTCCAAAACATCTTACATGTGCTGTTCCTCTGATGTACTCATTTCTGATCCTATCCATCCTCGTTACTCCCAAAGAGAACCTCAACATTTTCATCTCCGCGACCTCCAGCTCTGCCTCCTGCCTTTTCCTCAGCGCCACTGTTTCTAAACCATACAACATCGCTGGCCTCACCACCGTCTTGCACACTTTTCCCTTCATTCTTGCTGACAATCTCCTATTGCACATCACACCGGACACTTTTCTCCAACCATTCCAGCCTGCCTGCACACGCTTCTTCACCTCTTTTCTACACTCTCCATTGCTCTGGATTGTTGAGCCTAAGTACTTAAAATCCTCCACCTTCGTTATTTCTGTTCCCTGTCACATCACCTTTCCTCCTGAGTCCTTCTCATTCACACACATGTATTCTGATTTTCTGAGGCTAACCTTCATTCCCCTCCTTTCCAGGGCATACCTCCACCTCTAGATTTTCCTGCACTTGTTCTCTGCTCTCACTACAGATCACAATGTCATCTGCAAACATCATAGTCCATGGAGATTCTTGTCTCACCTCGTCTGTCAGCCTGTCCATCACCATAGCAAACAAGAAGTGGCTCAGAGCTGACCCTTGATGCAGTCCCACCTCCACCTTGAACTCTTCTGTCACACCGACAGCACACCTCACCACTGTCTTACATCTCTCATACATGTCCTGCACCACTCTAACATACTTCTCTGCCACTCCAGACTTCCTCATGCAATACCACAGTTCTTCTCTCGGCACCCTGTCATATGCTTTCTCCAGATCCACAAAGGCACAATGCAGCTCCCTCTGACCTTCTCTGTACTTCTCCATTAACATCCTCAAGGCAAACACTGCATCTGTGGTGCTCTTTCTTGGCATGAAACCAAACTGTTGTTCACAAATGCTGACCTCTGCCCTTAGTGTAGCTTCCACTATTCTTTCCCATAACTTCATCGTATGGCTCATCAACTTCATCCCTCTGTAGTTGCCGCAACTCTGCACGTCTCCCTTGTTCTTAAAAATGGGCACCAGCACACTTCTCCTCCACTCCTCCGGCATCTGCTCACTCTTTAGGACCTTGTTGAATGTTCTTGCAGGAAATCTACTGCTACCTCTCCTAGACACTTCCATACCTCCACAGGTATGTCATCAGGACCAACTGCCTTTCCATTCTTCATCCTCTTCAATGCCCTTCTCACCTCACCCTTACTGATCGTTGCTACATCCTGCTCCTCAATGGTCACCTCTTCTACTCTTTTTTCTCTCTCATTTTCCTCATTCATCAGCTCTTCAAAGTACTCTTTCCATCTTCCCAGCACACTTCTGTCATCAGTCAATACATTACCCTCTCTGTCCTTTATCAATCTAACTTGCTGCACGTCCTTCCCATCTCTATTTCTCTGCTGTGCCAACCTGCATAGATCATTTTCTCCCTCTTTACTGTCCAACCTATCATACAAGTCATCATACACCCTCTGTTTGGCCTTAGCCACTGCTACTTTCGCCTTACGCTGTGTCTCCCTGTACTCCTGTTTACTCTCTTCGGTCCTCTCTATGTCCCACTTTTTCTTAGCTAACCTCTTCCTTTGTACACACCCCTGCACTTCCTCATTCCACCACCAAGTCTCCTTATCGACTTTCCTTCCAGAGGACACACCAAGTACTCTCCTACCTGTGTCCCTGATCACATTTGCTGTGGTTGTCCAGTCATTTGGAAGCACTTCCTGGCCACCCAAAGCCTGTTTCAACTCCTCTTTGAAGACAACACGACACTCTTCCTTTTTCAACTTCTACCACTTTGTCTTCTGCTCTACCTTTGCCTTCTTCACCTTCCTCACCATCAGCATCATCCTGCATACCACCATCCTATGCTGTTTGGCAACACTCTCACCCACTACTACTTTGCAGTCACTGACTTCCTTCAAATTACATCGCCTACACAAGATGTAGTCTACCTGTGTGCTCCTACCTCCGCTTTTATAAGTCACCCTATGCTCCTGTTTCTTCTGGAAGAAAGTATTTACCACAGCCATTTCCATCCTTTTTGCAAAATCTATCAACATCTGTCCTTCTGCGTTCCTGTCCTGGATACCAAACCTACCCATCACTTCCTCGTCCCCTCTGTTGCCTGCACCAACATGTCCATTGAAGTCTGCACCAATGACCACTCTTTCACCTCTGGGGGTATTCTGCATCACTTCATCTAAGTCACTCCAGAATCTCTCCTTCTCTTCTCGCTCACATCCTGCCTGTGGGGCATAAGCACTAACAACATTGAGCATTACACCTTCAATTTCTAACTTGAGACTCATCACTCTGTCTGACACTCTTTTCACTTTTAGAACATTCCTGACAAACCCCTCCTTAAAGATGACTCCTACTCCATTTCTCTTCCCATCCACACCATGATAAAATAGCTTAAACCCTGCTCCTAAACTTTTAGCTTTGCTACCTTTCCACCTGGTCTCCTCAACACACAGTATGTCCACCTTCCTCCTCTGCATCATGTCAGCCAGCTCTCTACCTTTTCTTTGCATAGTTCCAACATTCAAAGTCCCCACTCTCAGTCCTAGACTCATGCCTTTCCTCTTCTCTCTCTGCCTACGGACACGCCTCCCACCTCTCCTTTTTCGACCAACAGTAGTCCAATTTCCATCAGCACCCTGTTGATTGACAGCACTGATGGCGGTCGTTGTTAACCCGGGCCTCGGCCGATCCGGTATGGGGGTAATACTTCTGATTTGCATCATAAAAGTTTGGCATTGGTTTTACGTTGGATGCCCTTCCTGATACAACCCTCTGCATTTCTCCGGGCTTGGGACCGGCATGAGGGGGAGAGACACTGGTTAGTGCCCCCCCCCCACCTCATGGCTGCATTACATCCCAGAAGCAGCATCGCTACATTACTTTTTCTCAAAATCATCAAATACATATATATTTTTCATCCAGAATGGTAAATAAAAAGTATGATGTGCTCTCTCTCTCTCGCTCTATCTCTCTCTCTCTCTCTCTCTCTCTCTCTCTCTCTCTCTCTCTCAAGCAAGGAGTCAGTTCCGAGAAAACAATCGATTCCCTAATTCCGAGCATTGATTAGGAGTCGAGTGAACTGTGAATCTTTAGATTCCGAAAAAAGAATCGATTCCCTAATTCTACGCATTGATTAGGAGTCGAATGAACCGTGAATCTTTAGAGTCGATTACACAAAGGAAGAAACTTATTCTGGTACATAAGACCTAAAAACGACCACAAGTGAAGATGAAAACATTAATTCTTTCACCAAACCACTTCATTCTTCTAGGAAAGGCTTCTGAGCCTCTGAGCCTATCTCAGCCAACTCTGGCCAAAGGAGGGCTGCACCCAGAACAGATACCCAGTATCAAAAAGTCAACACATTAATTACACCTAGAAGCAATTTGAAACTTTATTATCTCATTATTATTATTATATTATTATTATTATTATCTCCCGAGGGAGTTTTCACACGTGATTGTGTTTTGCGTGTACATTCCGCCCTCGGCTGATGCGGCGGCCGCGTGTGAGCGTCTCCACAGCGCTGTCAGTCAGACACAGACTCGTCACCCCCGCGCCATGTTTCTGATCAGCGGGGACTTTCACCACGCCCCTCTCTCCGCCTCTCTCCCGACGTTCACGCAATACGTGAAGTGCACCACAAGAGACAATAAAACACTGGACTTGCTGTATGCTAATGTGATGGACGCTTACAGCTCCACCCCCCTCCCCCCACTGGGACGATCAGACCACAACCTGGTCTACCTGCTCCCCCAATACACACCCAGGGTGTGAAAGGAACCTGCGCAGAAGAGGTCTGTGAAAGTGTGGACCGAAGAGACCAATGAGAGGCTTAGGAACTGTTTCCAGACCACAGACTGGCGCATGCTCTGTGACTCCTTTGGTGATGACATCGACGGCCTCACACTGTGGCCTCACACAAATGCAGCCGTGAGGGGGGGGCACAAACCAGTGTCTCTCCCTCAAGCCGGTCCTAAGCCCAGATAAATGCAGAGGGTTGCGTCAGGACGGGCATCCGGCGTAAAACAAATGCCAAATAAACTATGCGAATCACAAGAAAGAATGACATACCAGATCGGTCGAGGCCCGGGTTAACAACGACCGCCATCAGTGCCGTCAACCAACAGGGTGCTGATGGAAATTGGACTACTGTTGGTCGAAGACGTCGAAGAAGGAGAGGCGGGAGGCGTGTCCGTTGCCAGAGAGAGAAAAGGAGAGGCATGAGTTTAGGACTGAAAGTAGGGACTTTGAACGTTGGAACTATGGCAGGAAAAGGTAGAGAGCTGGCTGACATGATGCAGAGGAGGAAGGTGGATATACTGTGTGTTCAGGAGACCAGGTGGAAAGGTAACAAGGCTAAAAGCATAGGAGCAGGGTTCAAGCTGTTTTATCATGGTGTGAATGGGAAGAGAAATGGAGTCGGAGTCATCTTGAAGGAGGAGTTTGTCAGGAATGTTCTAGAAGTGAAAAGAGTGTCAGAAAGAGTGATGAGTCTCAAGTTAGAAATTGAAGGTGTGATGGTCAATGTTGTTAATGCTTATGCCCCACAGACAGGATGTGAGCAAGAAGAGAAGGAGAGATTCTGAAGGGAGTTAGATGAAGTGATGCAGAGTACCCCCAGAAGTGAAAGAGTGGTCATTGGGGCAGACTTCAATGGACATGTTGGTGCAGGAAACAGAGGGGACGAGGAAGTGATGGGTAGGTTTGGTATCCAGGACAGGAACGCAGAAGGACAGATGTTGGTAGATTTTGCAAAAAGGATGGAAATGGCTGTGGTGAATACTTTCTTCCAGAAGAGAGAGGAGCATAGGGTGACTTATAAAAGTGGAGGTAGGAGCACACAGGTAGACTACATCTTGTGTAGGCGATGTAATTTGAAGGAAGTCAGTGACTGCAAAGTAGTAGCGGTTGAGAGTGTTGCCAAACAGCATAGGATGGTGGTGTGCAGGATGATGCCAATGGTGAGGAAGGTGAAGAAGGCAAAGGCAGAGCAGAAGAGTGTCGGGTTGTCTTCAAGGAGGAGTTGAAACAGGCTTTGGGTGGTCAGGAAGTGCTTCCAGATGACTGGACAACTACAGCTAATGTGATCAGGGAGACAGGCAGGAGAATACTTGGTGTGTCATCTGGAAGGAAAGTAGATAAGGAGACTTGTTGGTGGAATGAGGAAGTTCAGGAGTGTGTACAAAGGAAGAGGTTAGCTAAGAAGTGGGACATTGAGAAAACCGAAGAGAGTAAACAGGAGTACAGGGAGACACAGCGTAAGGCAAAGGTAGCAGTGTCAAAGGCCAAACAGAGCGCTTTTGATGACTTGTATGCTCGGTTGGAAAGTAAGGAGGGAGAAAATGATTTATACAGGTTGGCACAGCAGAGAAATAGAGATGGGAAGGACGTGCAGCAAGTTAGATTGATAAAGGACAGGGAGGGAAATGTATTGACTGATGACAGAATTGTGCTGGGAAGATGGAAAGAGTACTTTGAAGAGCTGATCAATGAGGAAAATGAGAGAGAAAAAAGAGTAGAAGAGGTGACCATTGAGGACCGGGAAGTAGCAAATATTAGTAAGGGTGAAGTGAGGAGGGCATTGAAGAGGATGAAGAATGGAAAGGCAGTTGGTCCTGATGACATACCGGTGGAGGTATGGAAGTGTCTAGGAGAGGTAGCAGTAGATTTAATGACAAGAACATTTAACAAGGCCTTAGAGAGTGAGAGGATGCCAGAGGAGTGGAGGAGAAGTGTGCTGGTGTCCATTTTTAAGAACAAGGGAGATGTGCAGAGTTGTGGCAATTACAGAGTGATGAAGTTGATGAGCCATACGATGAAGTTATGGGAAAGAATAGTGGAAGCTAGACTAAGGGCAGAGGTCAGCATTTGTGAACAACAGTTTGGTTTCATGCCAAGAAAGAGCACCACAGATGCAGTGTTTGCCTTGAGGATGTTAATGGAGAAGTACAGAGAAGCTCAGAGGGAGCTGCATTGTGCCTTTGTGGATCTGGAGAAAGCATATGACAGAGTGCCGAGAGAAGAACTGTGGTATTGCATGAGGAAGTCTGGAGTGGCAGAGAAGTATGTTAGAGTGGTGCAGGACATGTATGAGAGATGTAAGACAGTGGTGAGGTGTGCTGTCGGTATGACACAAGAGTTCAAGGTGGAGGTGGGACTGCATCAAGGGTCAGCTCTCAGCCCCTTCTTGTTTGCTATGGTGATGGACAGGCTGACAGACGAGGTTAGACAAGATTCCCCATGGACTATGATGTTTGCAGATGACATTGTGATCTGTAGTGAGAGCAGAGAACAAGTGCAGGAAAGTCTAGAGAGGTGGAGGTATGCCCTGGAAAGGAGGGGAATGAAGATTAGCCTCAGTAAGACAGAATACATGTGCATGAATGACAAGGATCCAAGAGGAACGGTGAGATTACAGGGAGCAGAGATAAGAAAGGAGGAGGATTTTAAGTACTTAGGCTCAACAATCCAGAGCAATGGAGAGTGTGGAAAAGAGGTCAAGAAGCGTGTGAAGGCAGGTTGGAATGGTTGGAGAAAAGTATCCGGTGTGATGTGTGATAGGAGGGTATCGGCAAGAATGAAAGGAAAAGTGTACAAGACGGTGTTGAGGCCAACGATGTTGTATGGGTTAGAAACAGTGGCCCTGGGGAAAAGACAGGAGGCAGAGCTGGAGGTAGCAGAGATGAAAATGTTGAGGTTCTCTTTGGGAGTAACGAGGATGGATAGGATTAGGAATGAGCACATCAGAGGGACAGCACATGTAAGACGTTTTGGAGACAAAGTCAGAGAGGCTAGATTAAGATGGTTTGGACATGTACAGAGGAGGGATAGTGAGTATATTGGTAATAGGATGCTGAGGCTGGAACTACCAGGCAAAAGGCCTAGAGGAAGACCAAAGAGACGATTCATGGATGTGGTGAAGGAGGACATGAAGGTCGTTGGTGTAAGAGAAGAAGATGCAAAGGATAGGGTGAGATGGAGGCAGATGATTCGCTGTGGCGACCCCTGAAGGGAAAAGCCGAAAGGAAAAGAAGAAGATCGATGGCCTCATACACTGTATCACCGACTACATGAACTTCTGCGTGGACAGCACTGTGCCAACACGGAGGGTACGGTGCTTCTCCAACAACCACCCTTGGGTCACCCCTGAGCTTACAGTCCTCCTGAACCAGAAAAAGAGGGCTTTCATCTCGGGGAACAGAGAGGAGCAGAAGAAGGTCCAGCGTGAGCTCCAGTGGAGGATCAGGAGGGCTAAGAAGGACTATGGGAAGAAGATGGAGGAGAAGCTGGCTCAGAACAATGTGAGTGACGTCTGGAGAGGACTAAAGACCATGTCTGGATTTGGGCAGAGTGTCAGAGGGACAGCTGATGGTGACCAGCGCTGGGCGGATGAATTAAACTGTTACTTCAACAGGTTTGATCCCCCCCCCTGCCCCCCTCCCCATTCCCCTCCCCTCTTCACAGGTCTCCAGATCAGCAGATACCTCCCCCCTCCCCAGGCCAACTTCACTTGACTGCTACAGCCCCACAGACACATCCCCCTCCCCCTGCGGCCCCCCACAGCCCCCCCCCCCTCTCCCTCACATCAGACCAGGTGAGGAGACAGCTGAGGCGACTAAATCAGAGGAAATCTGAAGGACCAGATGGAATCAGTCCTAGGCTACTGAGGACCTGCGCAGACCAGCTCTGTGAGGTACTATGCTACCTGTACAACCTGAGCCTCAGCCTGGAGAAGGTTCCCGTCCTGTGGAAGACCTCCTGTGTGGTTCCGGTTCCCAAAACAGCTCAAGCGAAGGAACCGGCCCGTCGCCCTGACCTCCCACCTCATGAAGACCATGGAAAGGCTCCTCCTCGTACACCTCCGCTCTATGGTGAGCCCCACCCTAGATCCGCTACAGTTTGCCTCCAGGCCCAACATCAGGGTAGAAGACTGTAAGAATTTTGATGTAATTGTGCCCCTGGGTTTGTAAATGCGCGGCCTCGGATCATGGATCCTGGGTGACTGACGTTTAACCCAGCCCAACAATGCATGCTCGTATAAGAACTAGTATTTTTTCATTTGTCTCTGTACATCCGTTGAACTTTAGTAACCTCATGTTTTAGTATGAGTCTTACCTCTAAACAGTAGAAAAAACCCCCTTTTTTTATGGCAATGTGAGGCCATGTGAAAGATCCTGCGGGAGTAGAAGGAATGTAGATAATGAAACCTGAAACTGTCCAAGGACAGTTGCAGGGTGATAAAGAAGTCCATGCTTACTCGCCTAATGTTAACTCTTACTGGGTGTTAACCACATTGTTTTTTCCTACTCTGTGTTCATGTATAAATAACCCCCGCTCACATTGTACTATGAGCTTCTGATGAATAAACCAGACTGATTTCACTCGTGTGGTTCGTTGTCTGTTGCTCCCGGAGCGCTCTCAGACGTTGAGATACAGGAATCCAGATCGTGCAGGTTTACATAAGAGCTTCTACTGAGAGAGTTCTTACAAAGACGCCGTCATCTATCTTCTGCAGCGGGCACTCACCCACCTGGAGATCGCTGGCAGCGCTGTGAGGGTCATGTTCTTTGACTTCTCCAGCGCCTTCAACACCATCAGGCCAGCGCTTCTGCTGGGGAAGCTGGAGGACGTGGGAGTGGACAAACATCTTGCTGCCTGGATTATCAACTACCTTACTAACCATCCACAGTACGTGCGGCTGCGCGGCTGTAAGTCAAAGGTGGCAGTCTGTAGCACGGGGGCACCGCAGGGCACCGTCCTCTCACCCTTCCTTTTCAACATTTATACCTCGGACTTCATCTATAGCACAGACAGCTGCCACCTCCAGAAGTTCTCGGACGACTCCGCCAATGTGGGCCGTGTGTCAGAGGGGAACGAACTGGAGTACTGGTCGGTCATCGTTGACTTCGTGGACTGGTGTGAGCGCAACCACCTGTGCTTGAACACTAGGAAGACGAAGGAGATGGTGGTCGACTTCAGGAGAAGCACTCTAACACACACACTCACTAGTGAACATCCAGGGACAGGATATTGAGACAGTGGACAGTTTCGAGTCCCTGGGCATTCACCTTAACAATAAACTGGACTGGTCCCACAACACCAACGCCCTGTACAAGAAGGGCCAGAGTCGCCTCCACCTTCTGAGGAGACTTAGGTCCTTCGGAGTATGCAGACCTCTGCTCAGGACTTTTTATGACTCTGTGGTAGCCTCTGCAATCCTCTACGCTGCCATCTGCTGGGCCCCGGGCAGCACAGAGCGGACAGAAAGAGACTGAACAAGCTGGTCAGGAGGGCCAGCTCTGTCCTAGGCTGCCCACTGGACTCTGTGGAGGAGGTGAGTGAGAGGAGGATGGTAGCAAAGCTCACATCCATTATGGACAACAGCTCTCACCCACTGCACCAGACTGTAGAGAAGCTGAGTAGCTCCTTCAGTGGACGACTGAGACATCCTCAGTGCAGGAAGGAGCGCTACCGTAGGTCGTTCATTCCCACCGCTGTCAGACTGTACAACGCCACTTTGTAACTGTCTGTGAAAATACCGGTTATGTGCAATGAAAACCCCGTGCACTTTAATCAACCACATCTACCCCACTGACTGTGAACCATATCAACCCATCTACTCTGCCCTCAGATACATGTACACTTGAATATAGGCCAGTCTACAAAGTCGTTCCCTTCTTTTCTTTTATTGTTTATTAATTTATACTATTTATGTATCTATTTATTTATTTACTTATGTAATATATATGTATGTGTGTATGTTTGTATATGTATCTATTTTTGCACCCCCTACTGATGGTACCTCAAGAGCCTGTAACAGTGAATTTCTCCATTGTGAGATTAATAAAGCTGTATCTATCTGTATCTATCTATCTAGAAGGGAGGCTGGCACCTCGGCTAACTTGGCGCAAAGATGGGATATAATCTAAATGGCTTTTGCAGGCCATCACTGAGCAAAGATTCACATACAAAGATGCACTAATGTGCATGTCTTTGGACTGTGGTAGGCAACATTCTTAAACGCTTGAAAAGCAGAATAGAGCCCTTTCTAACTGAAGAACAAGCTGGATTCCGGCATGATAGAAGTACGGTGCAGCAGATACTCATCCTCAGACTACCGGCAGAGAGAGTAATTGAGAAAGGCAGTACATCATTTAACTGTTTCATCAACTTTCAGAAGGCGTTCGACACTATTATTCATGACGTTATTTGGACAGTACTTAAATCTTACGGCGTTGATCCCAAACTGATTAGAATGCTCAAAGCTATCTATGAAAGCTCTAAAGCAGCAGTGCGCCTTGATAACGAAATCGGCGAATGGTTCAATCAAGAACTTGGGTCCAGACAAGGTGACCCACTGTCGTCAACCATATTTATTATCTACTTAGAAAGAATAATGCAGGAGATCCAAGAAAGTGGGAGTGGCATCTCAATCCATGGTTATAAAATCAACAATCTGCGCTTTGCTGACGACGTCGATCTTATTGAGGCCGGCATGGATTCCCTCCAGGAAGATGTTAACACCATCCATGAGAAAGGCAGCAAAATGGGTTTGAAAATCAACATCATAAAGACCAAGACGATGGTTTTTGGGAATCAAGATGCCCTCAATATAAATATCACTGTCAATGGAGAACAAATTGAAAATGTCACTGAGTTCGAATATCTTGGCAGCCTTTTCACTCATGACAATAACTGCAACCGAGAGATAGCGAGGAGGATTGGTAAAGCTTATGGAGCACTTGGGGGTTTTTAACAAAGTGTGGAACAGTTCAATGATAAGCATCAAGACAAAACTCCAAATATTGCACACATGCGTTTTTCGTGTCCTGCTTTATGCAGCAGAAACCTGGGTGATGACCAAAACCACAATGAAGAAGTTGCAAGCCTTTGAAATGGCATGCTACCACAGAATACTCAACATCAGTTGGTTCCACAGAGTCAGAAACAAAGATATCATCGATCGATTGGACATCAAGACCAACATCACCCAAACCATCATCAAACGTAAACTCGGGTTTTTTTGGCCACATCTGTAGGATGCACGACTCACGACTTGTCAAACAGGTTATTTTTGGGATAATTGAAGGCACAAACAGAAGGGGCACACCTAGAACGAGATGGACTGATAACATCAGAGACTGGTGCAACAACAGCATCCAAGTGCTTTACAACAGAGCGCAAGACCGATCCTGCTGGCATAGTATTGTGAAGACAGCCTCCGACACCAACGGGCTCTGGACCCATGGAGATCAATGAATTAATGAATGAGGCAGCATGAGTACCCAGAGAAAGCCCATGTAAGCACGGGGAGAACATCCAGACTCCACACAAAAATGCCCTTGCTGAGCGTGGGACTTGATCACAGGCCCTGTGAGGTCCACTGTGCAGTGGACGTGCTAGCCACCATGTCACAGTGCATGCAGGTTAAAAATAGCTGTTCTGTAATCTCGAGCATACAATACTGATATAACCATATGTTTTGTATACAAGATGGATAATTGTTGATAGCAGTGTGTACTGGGACAGAACAATATGACTGAAATAGATACTATGTCCAAAAAAAGAGAATAGAACTTCTTTAAATAACTTCATAGCAAATAATAAATGTGCGAAAGAAAATGTGCTTTATTATGAATATAAGTATGACGTATTTCATTATAACTGTTTTCTTTGTTTACTGTTGGTGTAGTTTCTGTTTTATTATTATTAATTTAATTGACCCACTTAATCCTAACTCAGGCACCCAATCTCAGCCAGCTTCAGGTGAGGGTGACGTACACCATGAACTGCTCACCATGGCCTATTGCAGTGCCAACACTCACACAACCATTCACACTCACTCTTACACCTCGGGGTGATTTGGAACAGCCAATTAGCCTTCTGTGCGTGTTTTTGAATTGTGGGAGGAAACCAGAGTACCCAGAAGAAACCCATGCAAGCATGGGCAGAACATGGAAACTCCACTCGGAAACATCTGAGCTAACCACTACACCACCACGCCGCCATTATTATGATTATTATTATTATTATCTTCTTCTTTTCCTTTCGGCTGTTCCCTTTCATGGGTCGCCACAGTGAGTCATCTGCCTCCATTTTCATGAAAATCATATTAATGATTCGCATATTCGATTTGGCAGAGGTTTTTATGTCTGATGCCCTTCGTGACACAACCCTTTAGCAAGGGGCAGAAACACGCTGACGGCTATACAGCTTTTCTTATCGAAAGTCAGCAATGGTTCTTTTACATGCCTCTCACCATAGACAGTGACAGACATGGCCGGCCTTTGATAACCTAGTTAGCTGCACTGGGGAGACAGTGATAACCCTGTGCAGAGTGGAATTCGAACCCCCAACCCTAGGGTCAGTGATCCAGCACCCTTTACCACCAGGCCACCATGACTACTAAGTTAACATAAATGATTGATGTATGATTTATAATTTTATTTCAGGCCACCACTACCCCATTATTATTATTATTATTATTATTATTATTATTATTATTATTATTGTATTATAGTTAAAAATTGGTATGCAGCAAAGAGGGATCGGGTGATTCCGGTACATCAGACTTGTGAGGCATTGGGGTTGAGATCTTCTTCTTCTTCTTCTTCTTCTTCCCTTCTTATTATTATTACGTACTATTTGGGAATCGAGAATATTGTGTCGATTCTTCTCTTAGATTTGAGTCACGTGTAATTTTTATGAATTCCGAACAGCTGGAACTTGATTCATGATCCGACTCAGACTCTCAGGCTGCATGCTCGGCTCGTACGAACACGTAAGCATTTCCTTAGACCCGGTTTCTTTCCTTGTCGCTGTAATAAAAGTCAACGGGGAAAAAATTATTAATAATTTCTCCATAGACATAATTAAAAATAATTTTACAAGAACATTTATTTTAAATGATATCTACGTCTTATATATTTAGAACAGCATTTAGAAAAATAATCTGGCTCTCCTTTTTAAATAGTACTTTACTTTATTTTGAAATATGTTGTCCTATTTGACCGGAAGTCAGTCCTGCTATCACGACTAGCACTCTGCATTCCGTCTCCGAGCCTCAAACTTTATACTTTCGCTTGTTTTTTTATTTTTAGTGTGGTGGTTTAAACTCAAGAGATATTTTAGATTTTTAAAATGTTTACAGGTTTATTTATTTATTTTTGCACTGCTACGAACATACACTGATTGGTAAACTACGTCTTTAATGAATGTTATTACTTAGCCAAGTTAGCCTTTTCGCTGTTTAGTCATGAACGTTTGCTGTTTGGAGATGAAAACAACCAGAACGTTGTATATGTAAGAAAGAGAAGTATAATTGGTACATTATTATTATTTGTAGAAGTATCATTCTAGTAGTCGTAGTATTTTTTGTTTGTTTGTTTTAGCAACCATGACACTTGTTGATATTTTTGTTTACGTATTTATTTATCATAATATTTCTCTTGTACAGTTACAAAAGTGCAAAAGATTTAAATTAATTACATGCAAAAAAAAGAGAAAAAGATTACAGTAAATAGTATGGTCATGGAAACTGTTATCTTGGCTGGATACCGAAGGCTGTTTTTCTGTCTCACCCACTCCCTGTTACGGTGTACTTCCTAGGGAATACGTCATAATGGATTGTGCCATGTATCCTGTGCGCTCTGTGTTACGTGAAACGCCATTTAGGACACAACCGAGTGTTAAAGCCTGGTTAGCTAGCTGAGCTCAGGAAGCGTCATAACCGGCTGTCTAAAAACAACATAAATTTAATAGACACTCATCTTTCTGTTTCGTTTCTGTCGAACAGGTGAAGAAAATATTTTCTCCAGAGAGCGTCTATAAATCAAGGTGAGTTTACAAAAGTTTATTTGAGTGGAAACCTTCACTTAGACCTTGTGAAGATATCGCCGATAGGTTTATTCGTGTTAGTTTTATATAGGGACTATTTCCTGGCATTATAAAGATTGGGTGCCATTACTTTTGAAACATGGTATTTTGTAGGAAAAACGCGTTAATTTCCTGTGACCCAGGGTAGTTGAAAGCATTGTTATATTGCTGATATTCGTGTTTTCATCTTGATGTACATATATGGCGCCCATATAAAGTAGTGAGTAGCTGGGGTGCCAATACTATTGAAACCATTATTTTATTTATTTATTTATTTTTGCCCCAAACACAAGTAAACCTTGAGGTTGTCTTTGGGAGTAACGAGAATGGATAGGATCAGGAATGAGTACATCAGAGAGACAGCACATATACTGTAAGATGTTTCGGAGACAAAGTCAGAGAGGCTAGATTAAGATGGTTTGGACATGTACAGAGGAGGGATAGTGAGTATATTGGTAGTAGGATGCTGAGGTTGGAACTACCAGGCAGAAGGCTTGGAGGAAGACCAAAGAGGAGATTTATGGATGTTGTGAAGGAGGACATGAAGGTAGTTGGTGTAAGAGAAGATGCAGAGGATAGGGTGAGATGGAGGCAGATGTTTGCTGTGGTGACCCCTGAAGGGAACAGTTGAAAGGAAAATATATTATTTATATAATATAATATACACACAGTGTCCCTCACGACTTCATGCTTCAGCTCCTGTGGCTTCAGGTTTTTCAAAAATCTTTTTTTCCTTTCGGGTTTTTCCAAGGGTCACCACAGCGAATCATCTGATTCGCACGTTTGATTCAGCGTAGGTTTTTACATCAGATGTCCTTCCTGACACCACCCTTTAGCAAGGGACAGATTAGAAATATTAATCGAAAAATAGGGAAGAAGTTAAGGAAAATGCCTCAAAACAAGGTCAACTATGCCAAAAACAAAAACCTCCAACAAAACTACTTACATTTTTGTGAGGTGTATGTATTTATATTGTATTTACATCTTGTGTTATTTTCGAATATTTAATAGTTATAAGCATTTATAGTGTTGAATATGTATTTGATATTATATACACACATACATGTACATATGTCAGTCAGGGGAAAGTGAGGTGTGTGTGCTCGTTCTCTTTGATGTGCATACTAAAAAGTAGGTCAATAATAAGGTGCCATTAATTTTGACCTGTTTTTGTTTCGTTTGTTTGTTTTTAAGAAAAATATATGCACTATGGAAAATATTTGCACAAGTTTCAGCCACAGGGTCTGTGCACCATGTGTACTGTACTCGTTTTATAATTTTGAATTGGTAAAAGGCTGTGCTGTCATGGTTCGATTGCGTTATTAACAGCTTGTTTTGTCTCTCTTATTGAAAGGACAGTTGGTTATGGCCGATGAAAACACCCAGCTTTGCTCGAACTGGTACAACTTTTACTTTCCTTCCCACACCGTCCCTCTTCAGTCTTATGTTTATATTCTACATTTCACCTTCTCCAGTTTTATTTATTTATTTATTTATTTATTTAACTCTGACTCATTGCAGCAAGCATGACATTCCTGAAGCCAACTACACAACACATGAGATTCACTGTCGGCGCAATATTGCCCTGTGTGACGTGTGCCAGGAGGCCATTCCACGAGCTGAGCTGCCCCAACATAAAGAGGAGCAGCATTCACAGGTATTATTAATGCACCACTTTGGCTATAAAAGCAGCAGATCAAATTGCGTGCATAACGACAACAGCGCATGGCCTGTAGGCATGATGTTAAAATTTGAAGCATTTTGCTTTTCCAAGTTCCTAAAGCACCAAATGGGTTTTTTTTTTTTTTTTTTTTTTTTTTAAATAACAGTAAATAGTAAGACATGATAAAGAAATGATGGTTTCTGATCAAAATAATGTTCCAAAGTACATTGCATAATATTTTGCATGTGTTCCCAAATCCGGCTCCAGTGAGCTATTTAACCGTCATCCATGTGTATGTGGCGTAATGTTTAGCACGTACACCTCACAACAAGAAGGTGCTGGATTCTAGTCCCAGGCTCGGCGAAGGTTTTCCTGTGTAGAGTTTGCATGTCCTCCACGTCTCTCGGGCTACACTAGTTCACAGCAACAGTCGAAAGACATGCAGGTTGTGCTACTTGGCTGTTCCAAATTGCCCCAAGGTTTGAGCACGAGTTTGAATGTGTTTGTGTGTGTTTTCCCTGAGTAAGTTCTGGTGAGCTCTTTAAGGTGTACCTCGCCTTCACCCAGTGATGGTTGGGATTGGTTCCAGCCTCCCCACAACCCAGAGGAGATAAAGCAGTCTAGTGAATGAGTATGATTTCTGCTGTGCCCCACCGTCCCCACCCCACGCGCGGGTGCTCTAGAGTCATATATCTGGGAGATAATTCAAATAAAACAACTTGGCTCAGAGATATGCTGATGTCCTTTCATGTGGGAAGGAACATATTTCCAGGCCAGAAAAAAACACAGTGAATCAGAGATGAACATTACAAATAGCTCCTTTAAGAAACAATGTGGTAACTAATGTATACATTTTTTTCATTATTATTGTTTTTTCTTTTCACACGTTTTTTTAGGAACAATGCAAATGTGGTTTGAAGATTGAAAAGAGGCTCATGGATACCCATCAGGTACTGCATTGTTGACTCATCTGTGCATATATATGTTGTACAAGTGTATATATCGTATGTATGTATATAGCATATGTATATATGTTGTACCAGTCCTTTAAGTCTCTGTGGTAACAGCAAAGTAGAAGTGAAAATGAGTTTAGTGTATTATTATTATTATTATTAAGTCAATGATGTATGCAGTAACATGCCTAATTAATTGCATTGTCCTTTCTAGTGGCAGTAGTAAAATTCTCAGAGTTGTGTTTACAGAGTTCTGAGTGTAGCCAGCGTCTGGTCCCCTGTCAGTACTGTGAGTTGGAGCTGGTCTTCAGCCAAGCCCGAGAACACGAGGAGTACTGCGGGACACGCACCGAACCCTGCCCTGTGTGCAAGTGCAACATCATGCTGAGGGAGAAAGCCATCCATCCAGCCCTGTGTGGCAGTCTCACACCTCCCCTGGAGAGGAGGACTGCCTCCCAGGCCCCTGAAGCATGGTTTGAGACACAGTCCATCCACAACCTGCTGAGGGGTCAGGAGAGAAGTAATAATAACAGTAGTGCAGGGGTAACAGAGAGCAGGGGCCCACCACGGCCACTAGAGAGCAGACTGCACAACAGCATGAGGGGGGCAGTGGGAACAGAGGCGAAGAGAAACATGGCACAGAGAAATGAATTTGCTCGCTGTAAGTATAACTTTGGGGAGATGATACTTATTTAATACACTAAATGTACTGGACTGTTATTAATACAGGAGCCAATGCAAAACAGGGAGAGTGTGTGAGGTTAACTGTGTAAACAAAAGTTGTAGGTCATGGTATTCTAATAATGATTATTTTTCAATATCGGCACATCCTGATCTCATACCACAGGAATGTTTTACCCCGGATCTTAGGAAATGGAGACAGTTTACTCTAAGGCTTCGATTATGTGGAGCATCTGCTCTACAGGGCTCTGTGTGTGTGTGTGTGTGTGTGTGTGTGTGTGTGAGCCGTTACTATGGAAACGATAAAATATTACAATATTTATTAGCATACTATTTATTTTAAAGCTGGGTGTGTGTGTGTGTATGTATGTATATATTGTGTGTATTTGTGTATTATAGAATTAAGTTTTTCAGTATTAATTAATTTTATTTATTCTTAGGATGCAAAATAATCAATTTAAACAGATTTTCAACCTGACAGAAAAACCATGCAGTAGAAACATGCTGATGGAATGTACTATGAAACTCAAGTTTCTTCTTCATGGTTTTCTCAGTGCTTGATCAGGAAGCTGAGCTGGAGAACAACAACAGCCTGCTGTGGCCTCTGAGCCACTTGCCAGCTTCTGACTCCTCCGGGCTGGACTACCTTCTGGCTTTGAGTCTGCAGCACGACGCAGATCCAGAAGAGCCAGATGTTCAGCAGGGTTTGTGGACCGACGTCTGGGAGAGACGGTTAGGCAGAGCACCTGCCCCGAACACCTTCAGCTCCCAGATCTCTTCTGACAATAATAACACCACTCCAGCTAGCACTACTACACCTACAATGATTATGCTCCCTTGTGAGTTCTGTGAAGAACTCATTCCAGAAGAGGACCTCATCTTACACCAGGTTAGAGCAATGATGGACTTTTAAAGCTGGTTCATTTTAGGATTTTATACCAGGTAAATAAGTAGTAAAAACATGGGTCTGTCCAGGTGTCCATGTTGGTGCAAGATGGAGGTAACAGGCCATCTGTCAGATGTGCCTTCAGCAGAGCTCACCAGTTGCAGCGATTTAAAAAAAAAAAAATAATAATAATTTTTTTTGTTTTAGTTTCTTTCATTTAATCCACAGGTGTCAAACTCATTCCACTAGTGGTCGTGGGTTCAACCAAGCAGCAGCACACCTGACTTTAAACAACTGATCTGAGTCTTCAGGCACTTGATTGGTCAGTATCTGTGCAGAGCACATAGATTGACTAATCAACTGCCTGAAGACAGATTGTTTGTTTAAATGAGCAAAGTCGGGTGTGCTGCTGCTTGGTTGAAACAAAAACCTGCAGCCGCATGGCCCTTTATGGCATGAGTTCAACACCCCTGGTATAATACCTTCTTGTATAGAATCTTTAGGGATACACTACCCTCCTGAATTATTGGTGCTTTTGTTTGTTTAAAATGATAATTTAAAGGGGAATTAAACCCAAATTTATGAGAAACTTTTGAAGCTGTAGCCTAAAAGGTTCGAGAAGTGGCTTTGGGACTGAAATGTCACTGTTTTAATTCCCGGCCCTGCAGGAAGAATGTGTGTGTGTGTGTGTGTGTGGCAGACGGGTGAGCTGCACCCTCATTTGCTCCATCTTAATGGCTGACGTGCCCTTGAGCAAAGCACCTCACCCCCAACTGCTCTCCAAGGGCACCCAATGTGTGTGGAGGCTCATTGCTCAGAGAGTGTGTGTATATGTGCTCGCTGTTTACATGTGTGTGTTCACTTTGGCTGGGTTAAATTCAGAGGAAATAATTTCCCTTATGGGATTAATCCAGTATATCAAAATTAAAAGTTTGCATCCGATATGTCTTTGCATGTTAAACCACACTACTGGTTTCTTTTTGAAGAAATGGGGGGGGGGCAACATTGTACTGTGAATAGCGGGATGTAAGACTTGTGATCGCACTCGAGGTACAATTTCATTTGCGTGGAAATGTGACGTTAGAGACTTGCTGCCATCCACCAAATATGAATGTGTGGTGGGGGGCGGGGGAGAAAAATGCTTTGAGAATGAAAAGTGAACAAAACCTGATTGATAGGAGATTCGTTTTTTTTTTTTTTTAAGCCAACGTCCCCAAACCAAACGCAAATCTGTCGGCTTCTTGAGACTTTCATGTGATTTTAGGTATTTAAGCCACAAAATATTCACATGCATGTGGAGTTGAAAAACATCCAGTGTGATCACCCCCTTAACACAAGTGTTTTGCATGAAATATACTGGCAGACCTGGATATTTCAAAAAATTTGGGGAATCAGTTTATGGTTCATTTGTGACTGACCCTGATAATCCAAAATTTGTTCATCTGAAAATGAGTTGCGTGACCCACAGGTTACATAAAATGGTTCTCTGAAGTCCAAGTACAGACAAATTTTGAATTTAGTGTGCTCTCTGTAGTACGCTGACGGAATGACACTGCGTCCATTGTTTACAAATGACAGACTGAATGTGCCCCTCCTTCTTCCCTGTTCACTGCGTGTTACCCTTGTGTTAAGACGTCATCGCTGTGATCTTTGTGTTTACACTGTTTTGCGGACTTTTGTAACTCGAAGCAAATATGATTGGTCTGAAGCGTAAGCCTACTAGTGATGGTGGTAATCAGAAAAAACAGCAAGCCATTTCGTTAGAAATGAGGATGGCTATTATCAAGAAAATCGATGCTGGTGAAAAACACATGAATGTTGCATGTTTCTTCCAAATGGCTCCGTCGACCATTGGAACCATTTATAAGCACAAAGATTGCATCACAGAGAATGTTAAAGGTTATATTTGATACTGTATTTGATATTTGATTAAAATGTATCTATTTGAAATTATTTTGCTTGAATTTAATTTATTTGAAATTAATGTTATTATTTTACAATGTTATGTTTATAATAATTGATTTATAATAATTGATTGTGTTTTATGAGATACGATAATGGTATTTATGGATGTATAGTACAGTAAGAACGTCATGCGTCACTGGAACATACAGTAACAGCTTGCGTTTTTTTTTCCACCTTATATTCGGCCATCCGGAACCGAACTCAAACGTAAGTTGGGGCACGTCTGTTAATTATTAAACAAACCTGTTGTTGAATCAATTAGATTTATACTTTTATGTTCTGTAGATGTATGTATAATATCTTATATATTGTTGAATTTTCTAACATTAAAGGATTAAATTATTGACAATTATTTTGAAACATTAAATTTTAATACAAATAATCATCAGTGTTCTTATCAAACTGCTCGAATACTTTTTAATACCTGAACATGCAAGGTTTCTTCTTCTTTTTCCCTTTCGGCTTTTTCAGGGGTCGCCACAGCGAATCATCTGATTCGCACATTTGATTTGGCATAGGTTTTTACGTCGGATGCCCTTCCTGACACAACCCTTTTAACAAGGGGCAGAAACATGCTGACGGCTTTTCAGCTACTCTTTACGAAAGTCAGCAATGTTAAATAGTACCACCAACTTGAACCTTTAACTGGCTTAACTGGGACGTTCACTAATCGTCAACATTAATACCTATAACTCCATTTTATTGCTATAACATTATTTTTATAATTCACAAGGTATTAATTCATAAATGTAGAAAAGCTTCTTTGCTAATTTGTACGATATACTTGTATCCGATCTTGCATCTTATTTTGGTAACATATCATTGATTTTTAGTATTTTGATGTCATCTTTCGACAAATATTTTCTGAACATTTTGGATTGTACCCACCGTGCCAGCCTTTTTTGTTTACGACATACGAACCTGTTTTCGGCAGTGCACGTTCTCACGCACTGCATTATGGAAGTGAAATGCGTACGCAACTGTTTCATCGTTTGCAGGTTTCAAAAGACTGCTGACCCGTCGCGAGACAGACCATTGTGTTGCATCAGTTGTCGAGACTTGTACTGGGACATGTACTATGTGCTCATGTAAACAAGTAGACGCCTATCCGATGTATGTAAATGTAATGTAGTATCATGTGCAGCTGTAACTAGAATTATTTTATTTAGAAATTGACTAGTTTATATCTGGTTTGTCAACTTAATATCGCTACACTGTTGTTATTGCCATGGACTTGTTTTAGGACACGTCCTCATATATACTCAGTGTTACAGTTTTGCGAACGTGAAACATCCTACAAGTGGCAGCCTTTTCAAACAGGCTAATGCACACTATTAGGTGCATTTTAGCATTTCCTTTAGATTGTAACTTTCAAAATATAAGTAAAAACCACCGGATAATAAACGTACTCATTTACAGTGTAACAGTCCTTTAATTTCACTTTAAGTAATTTTTCTCTCTCAAACAGTGGAATTATCTTCATATGAATAAAAATGTCCTCAGTGGAGCAAGTTTGTAAATTTTCCCTTAAATTATTTTTGACAATTGTATGGACACTTGTTAATTTTTTATTTGCAATTTCTCTTCCGGAAATGTGTTGTTGCTTGTAACTGTGTCCTGTTTTCGTGGGGTATAAATATGAGACGGAACACATGTAAACTCCCGTTTGTCATTCCTTACACTGAGACTAAAACACGGAGAACCTTGAAGACAAGTTCAGCTGCAGGCAAACATCTTAAGCGTCCAGTATTGCAGTGATTTTAAATACCAATAAACACCCTTGGTGCTGTAATTAAAGGTTTGTGTGTGCCCTGTAATTGCCATTCTGATAATACTGAAGCTTTCTGAAGCCAGCCATTAAACCCTTGGTACATTTTATAGAACATAATCCATGACTTTGTTTGTTCTTGGTCTCTAGACGGGTTGCAGCCCCGCCACTGCCATCGCTTCATTCAGCAAGCAGCCTCCATCTCTCCACCAGGACGAGTCTTCCACTGACGATGACATAATCACTCCCCGCACCCCGAGTCCCCCCAACCTCCCCCACTCGGTCTCCCCACTTTCCTACAGCCCTCCGTCGAGCCCAGTAGGGGGTGATGTGCTCATCCCCTGTGAGTTTTGTGGCATTACTCTGGAGGAAAATGTCGTGTTTCATCATCAGGTATTTGCAGTCTGCGTTTTTTGGAATGTGAAGAGAGGATTTCAGATTGGGTTAGGACTTGGGTAAGTTTCATTCTGTATTCATAATCTCTGTACTTTGACATTTAGGATAAGTGCGACCTCGGGCCTTCAACGGCGTATCAGGTGGACAGTGCATCACCATCGCTTTGGAAACCCCTCAACCCCCAGTGTTCTCCAGATATACAAAGGAGAGTGAAGCATCAGGGTGAGACATTGTGGTATGATGCTAGCACACTACCCCCCTTCCCCCCATCCTCTGTACTTGAAACCTTTTGCTCACCGCTATGAATGAAGTATAAGTCACGACTGGAGTATGATTCAAGCTTAAAACTCCATCGTGTTTGTTGATACTGTCACGTTAGGTGCTTTTTTGTGTGCGTGTTTGATATATAATGATGTAATTTAACACAAAGGAGCAGCAATCTTTGTGTACTTTGAGTCAGAACTGCAGGTATGACAGCAGATCGACTGATTCGGATGAAAGTTACACAGTCTGTCTGTCTTCCTTTCGGCTTTTTTTCTTTTTACTCGGGAGTCGCCACAGCGAATCATTTGATTCGCACGTTCGATTTGGCAGAGGTTTTTACGTCGGATGCCCTTCCTGTCACAACCCTTTTTAGCAAGGGACAGAAACACGCTGACGACTTTGCAGCTACTCTTTACGAAAGTCAGCAATGGTTCTTTTACATGCCTCTCACCATAGACAGTGAGAGACATGGCCCGCCTTTGATAACCCAGTTAGCTGCACTGGGGGGGGGGCAGTGACAACCTTGTGGAGGGTGGGACTCGAACCCCCAACCTTTGGATCAGCGATCCAGCGCCCTATACCACTAGACCATCACTGCCCCTATGAAAGTTACACAGTACTGCATGTAAATAGCTTATAAATAACATGAACCTGGAAACATGGGGATGTTTTCCCAACCCCCACCCCCTTGCATGTGCACGCCCTCTAGTTGAGGCTGCTGCTTCTCCCCATCAAAAGGAGTCAGTTGAGGTGATTCAGGCATCTCATCACTTTAATTCAATTTAGTACAATCACTGTTATTTGTTTGGTGGGTTTTTTGTTGTTGTTTTTTTTTAATTGGTATTGCTCCAAAGCAGCTTTCCATAGTAAAAACAAATTTGATGAATAATTTCAACATTTATTATTACAAATCCCCCAATGAACATGTAAAAAGATAACTGGCACATCCAACTGTGAGGCCAGGCCCCGGGGCAGACAGAACTTGTTGGAGAAATAATGTATCCCAATTGTATGGGAATGTGTCAAGACTTATTGCATTTTGTGTGTGTGTGTGTGTGTGTGTGTGAGAAACAATATTTGAAGTTCTCAGTGGGCAGTGGTGTTTTGGTTGTAAAAGGTGCTTCATCACTGATCCTAGGGTTGGGGGTTCAAGCCCCACTCTCAGCAGGTTGCCCCCCCCCCCAGTGCAGCTAACTGGGTTATCAAAGGCCGGCCATGTCTCTCATCGTCTGTGGTGTGAGGTTCGTGTAAAAGAACCATTACTGACTTTCAACGAGTAGCTGCATACCTGTCAGCATATTTCCACCCTGCAATGGCTTGGCAAGCTGTCCAGGGTGTATTATGCATTTGCCCGGCGTCGACTGAGATGTCTTCTGTCACGTTTGTGGTTAACCAGGCTGATTCGGGGAAAGCAGATCCCGTTGCAGTGCCTGCAGACATAGATGCTGCAATATCCAACCTTGTCCTGTCCTATGTTCTTTGTCCTTGATGGTGAGCGTATGGGAAGAGGGAATGAGAGACATTGTGGTCGATGGTGTGGTGTCAGGTGTCATGGAGGTGCCATGTGTGATGACTATTTTTAGTGATTGTTGAATACAGAGAACTACAGAGTCTTGGACGGTGTTCCAAACAGGCTAGGATGGGCAAGCTCTCAATGAGATCCATCTGTGCTGTGCAAAGGATTCATTAATTGGTAGCACTTGTTCTGACTCAAATGGACTATTTTTATCGGTTTGTTTCATTTAGCAGATTCTGTTGAGGAGCTGGTCATGCCAGGATTTCAGGACTGGCAGAGCTGTAGGTCTTCTGTGGACACACCAAGGCCGTCTGCCTTCAGGAGTGTTTCTTCCTCGGGGAAGAACACCAATGCAGTGCTACAAGGAAAGAGCAGGGATCTGTGGTGGAAACGCAACGAGACCCATACGTCCCACTTCGACCCTCTCAGTGGAGGTTACGGTTCCAGCACTGCAGGATCTTCTGGGTAAGTCCGTACAGTAGCTAGATTGGGTTTAGCTGTTGGCGGTGGAGGTGATGCTCTCTGAACGTGTTTGGTTGACACAGGAGTTAAGATGAGGCCAAAGGTTGAAAGTTACAGGTTTTATGATTATATCCACTTGTTTTGGGGATCTTATGACACCAGTATTGAGCCTTAATGTCATTGTGGTGTTGTTACATTCTGTAAATAGGGGACACTTGGGGAAGGATTAGCGGCTCTTGATTTTATTCATTTTTGATTTATAGATTGTTTGTTTGGTTTCACTGCAGGTGATTTGACTGACACTGCAACTCAAATTCATTCTGAATATCTGAATCCACTCATTTTTCTCCTCAGTATGAAGAAAACTAGTGTTCTCCATGATGAGCCTCAATCCCCAGAAACTGCAGAAGGTGGACGCTGCCCAAAGAACACAGCAGAGTCAAAGGTACTATTTACTTCTTTGCCAGAATAGATCACTTATCAACACGAATGTTCTAGAAGTTCAACCTGAAACCATTAAATATGGTTATTGTAGAATTTGTACCATTGTTGTACCAATAATGTACCATTTAGAATTGCATACCTGCCAACTAGTCCAGTTTTGCCGTAATGTTTACGGTTTTCATTATACCACCCCAGGTTACAGTTGTATTAATAAAAATTACGGGTTTTTTTAACGATTTTGGTGCAGGCTGAGTACTAAATAAGTATTCATCAGCACCCTTGCTCACTTGAAAGACCGGAGGTCTGGATAAGCCCCACTTGGTCTCCAGCACAAGCAAGTGAACTTGCTTCGAGTGCCTACTTTCGGTGGAGCGCCTCACATATTGTAAGCCGCTCGTTGATTGGCTGTTTTACGTTTAATGTAAAGTGACTCGGCTCAATTCAAATTTGCAGCGTGTTGTGTTTAAAATGGTGCGAACTTGAATGAAAGAAGAGGAATCCTGCGTGTCAGAAATAGATAAGAATGTTAAGAATAAGTTTAAGTGGGCATGGCTAGAAAAGATTGTGAAATTTGAGGTGAAAATCGGCAAACCGACTCGGAACGTATCGGAACCTTTTGGCGAGTTTTATAAAGAAATCTGACGTCACTGGCAAGGCCTTGTGTGTTTATTGCAACGACCTGATCAATTATGGATCTCGTGGATGTATTGCACTTATGATCGACAGACAAGCACATTCGGAGGGAATTACTAAATATTTATTTTGTTTAGATTACGTGAAGTCCCATTGAAATGTAACTTAATAAAAGTAATCTGTATTGGTAAAATCATTGTGTGATACACTTACTCGCATTGTTGACAATAACACTTTAATATGTATGGGAATTTTATTTTTTTGTCATTTTTTTTAATTTGCAGCTAAACGGAAACACTGTAATTCGTGTTCAATTTGAAAATACTCAATACATTGATGATGGTTGCCATATAAATTAATACACCGTCGTTATTTACCTGAGTAGTATCTCCACATTTAATTAGTAACTAGTAGGCTAGGCTGGGACAGTTGGTTGAAAATGTTTCATAAATTTATAAAGTGGTTTACAGAAAATATTTGTGTGTTTTTTCTTCCGTCTTTCATTTGTACAACACAAAACATTTGAGCGATGGTTGACCTATCTCAATTTTGTGTATATATTGCAAATACATTGTTTACTACTAATTACAGTATATTGCAATTAGTCTATGCCAGATGATATGTTGACCAACTGTATATAGCAAACAGGCTTCGCCCTGGACCCCGCCCCCCTGGACCCCATCTAGCTACTAGGCTTTTCAGGTTTCAAAAGTTGGCAGGTATGGAACTGGGGTAGCATGGTAACGTAGTGGTCATCAAGTGAGCCTGTATATGGCCTGGCGAACCATATGGTAGATCATTGTGATCACAGCCATGACAATCCATGTATGAGCATCATTCAAGCTTCAGGGATCAACGTCTATTCTTCGTGATTGGATGTAAATGCAGAGAGAGAGAGTGGTCATCAAATCTAAACTCCAGGCAGGATGTTCCTGGGTTAGAATCTTGGACTCAGCCATTCTTGTGTATAGCGTGTGTGTGTGTGTGGGTTTTTTTTTTGTTTTTTTTTTTGTTTTGTTTTAATAACCCCCCCACCACACACACAATTTTTAGTCATTCAGATATTAGTGTTAAGTTGACTCGGTTGCCCCAAATCAGCCGTAGATTTAAGTGTGTATGGTTGTGGGTATATGCTGGCCTTGCTAGGGTCTGGAAAACTGTTCCGGGTGTACGCGTCCTTCGCTCTGTGTTGGCTGAGAGAGGCTCCAGCCTCCCCACCACCCTTATCACTCTGATTAAGTGGTTCAGCAAATGAGGGAGAGATTTTTATTATTTTTTTTAATGTGAGGAATATTTCAGCATTTCTTAACAAGTTGTCATGATCAGTATGTTTGCAGAAACCTCATAAATAATTTTAGAGTTGTGCATGTATTTCATGTATGAGCATATAAGCTAATTCAACATGGATTTTTTTTTTTCCCTTTACAAGTTATTAGCATATGATTTGTTTGGTGGGGCTGCTGGCGTAGTGGTTAGGGTTCTGGGCTCATGGTCGGGAGGTTGTGTGTTCGAATCCCACTGAGACCCCCATTGTGCTAAGACCCCTGGGCATGGTCTTGACCACAAGTGTGCCTCTGTTCACCCAGCAGTATAAATGGGTACCAGTAAAAATATACTGGGAAGGTAACTTGCGATGGACTAGCGTCCCATCCAGGAGGAGTTGAACTCCTGGTCGCGTCACAATATGGAAACAGGGGATAAGCACCGGCCTGATGAGCCACTAGGCTCGGGTGTAAAAAGCCCAAAAGACTGTTTACCTACCTGTTTTATGTATCTATACATTGTTGATGCACTATAATGAATAATATTTCTGATTCCACCTCCAGGTGCCCAAGAAGCAGAACAATGAAAAGGAAAAGGAGGAAGAGTAGGATGTCTGCTTTCCTAATTACAGAAGAGGTGTGTGTGTGTGTGTGTTGTGGCGAGAGGGTGTGTGGACTTTGTGTTTGTCTCAGTGTCTAAAATTATTCCTAACTTCTTTTTCTAAACTATGTCTACCTGTTGCACTATCTTGAAAATTGTGGTTTTGATTTTGTGCTCCCGTAGAAATGTATGATCTTGTCAGTATTTTTTTTTTCTTTTCCTTTTTTAACGTTTTAGCTTATACTTTAATATTTTTTAAAATTCGCTTGGCGTGGAAGGACGCTATATAGGTTTTTCTGTTATGTTTGATATTTTAAAAACCATTCTGTGAAAATTCCTTCACAGTCAACTCAGTAGTCTGTTGTTTTGCGTTCTGTGTTTCGTCTTTTGGTTTCAGGATCAAAACAAGCTGAGGCAATCAACTTGTGTAAACTTTTGAGATTCCTTGGGAAAATGCCTTGAAGATATGTCTCCGTACTAGTTCATTATGTTCTTTTGTATCTTTATATCTCGGGATTGACCGAGCCAATTTTATTTCTTTTGTCACTTATTTGTTTATCTATTTATTTGTTGTGATATCTGAGAACCTCTGCAGAAATCCATTAAAGTGTCACAGGTTGAGTTTTTGCGTGTGTGTTTTAGGACTGTATAAGACAATGTATTATGCAATGTGTTCTAATAATGTTAGCTGTTAGAAAGGTGGCAGCTTGGTAAATAAAACGGTGAACGCCACACTAAAACTGGACGCCTAGATCCAAACGTATTGCTGTTTATACACCAAAAAATGGCTTCTTTTACAAAGGATGCATGTTAAAATCAGAAAATACACTGGTCTGGGGTGTCAACCAGAATTCTTTATTATTGTTTCTCAATCATACAATATAAATGACTGGTTTTGGAAATGGTTTTGAACAAATGAAATTTGTTTTAAGTGACAAAATTTTAACAGTGCGTATTGTAGCAGTTATAATTTTTCTTGTTTTCTGATCACAGAAAAATGTACAGAATACAGTTGTTTAAGATTAATTACCTATTTTTGAAGAAACTAAACTGGAAATAGTACATGTGCTGGGGGGGGTGGGGTGTCCAACCATGTGGCTGTTCCATGTATTTTCTAAATCTGGAACTAGTCTAGTTTTATTCCCCTCATAGAAGATGCTTAATATACCAAAAGCGTCCTTGTTGTGTCCACAGCCCCTATTAATAAAGAGAATTTTTTTCACAATATTACATGAATAAAACGCCTCCATAACTATAAAAGCTTAATTTGTTGGCAGTTATTTTAGAAATGACTAATTGACAGGAAAAACATAAATATATATATTTATCTAAACAGTCTTGTTAGTTGTTGCCAGACTTTTACATTAAAAAAACTAAGTAACTGAAATAATGTTCAAAGCGTCAGGGCTTTTTATGTGAAATATATAAGCCAATCTATAAACACACAAGTCGAGGTATACCTGTATGTAAGTTGTTTTGAATTTAGGTGTTCTCTACATGTAATTTTTCAAAAAATAAAAATATAATATAATATGGATGTGCACACAAACTAAATGTGTGTGTATATGTGTGTGTGTGTGTGTGTGTGTGTGTATATATATATACACGCATACAGTCAGACCCCTATGTATGAAATCCCCGGGTTACGAAAAACGTTTTCCTGAGTTTCTGTCCCAGAGATACGAAACAACCCTCTCTTACGAAAAGAAATTCAAACACGGAAATCAAAATTTCACACGACGTGCGAGTTTCTCTCATTGGCTGTCTCTCAACATCCTGCCCCGCTGGCCTCCCAGGTAGAGACAGAAGGAAGCTTCACTCTTTCGTTTTTAGTTTAGTTTTTTTAAGTTGTTTAATTCAGTAAATGTTTAATAAATGTGGGTATGTGCTTTGAATTCACGTCTTGTTGGCATGGCTCGCAACGTGCGGTGAGAGAGAGAAGGAATAACGCTTTAGTTTTTAGTTTTTTAAGTTGTTTAATTCAGTAAATGTGGGCGCATTTGAGCTCATGTGGAATTCCGATCCCTCAAGGAATCAAATTCAAGTGGAGTTTGTCAAGCAGGAAATACGCTTTGAATTCACGTCTTGTGGACGTGGCCCGCAGCGCGCGCGAGAGAGCAATAGAGAGAGAGGTGTGTGTGTGTTAATATTGAAAAAAATGTTTAATAATGGTTTAATTAATAAATGTTAATAAAATGGTTTAATATGTTGATACAATAATTAAATGGTTTTAATAAATAATTTTCTTTTACTTTTAACCCATATTTTATTATTGGTGTACTTTTATCATTTTTAAAAGGTTTATGGGGTTTATCCAGTCCAAAGACTGGAGCCTTGGAACAAATTAGGCGTTTAACATGTAAGATGCGACCCCTACTTACGAAATCCCTGCAATACGAAAAGGGTTCTGGAACGGATTAATTTCGTAAGTTGGGGGCCGACTGTATATATAATGTACTTGTATAATGTTTATATATATAAACATACGAGTACATTTGAATTGGCTTGTCTCCAGACAATTAGCTTTGTCTATGCCAAATGTACTTGTATAATGTTTATATATACATAACATTATACAAGTACATTTGGCATAGACAAAGCTAATTGTCTGGAGACAAGCTAATTCTATTTGTCATTTTTAACTTGCATCGTCTCTCCTGGAACTAATTAATGATGTAAGCCAAGGTGATCCCTCGCTACTTCGCGCTTCAGTTCCTATGGCTTCAGTGTATCACGGGTTTTGTGAAAATTAAGGAAAATGCCGCAAAACAAGGCCAATTATGCAAAAATAAATAAATAATGCAAAACCCCCCAACAAAACTACTTATGTGAGGCACGTGTCTGTCTGTGTGTGCATTTATAGCGTTTAATAAAAAATAAAAAAAATTGTCCATAGCCCAATGGTAAACTCCTACCCTGATAAATTTTGTTTTAAGATTAAGAATTTTTACCTTCATGAAACAAAACATGTGACACTTCAGCGATTATTTTTTTTAAGCCGTCTCAGTGACCGAAATGATGCAGATTGGTGCAGATGTCGTGGTGCGCTGTGTGGAGTGCATTCTTATACTTGTGGATTATCTCTGATTTCAGTACTTTTGGTTTTGTGAGGTAATACTTTTATCTGATCGGGTCAGGAGTTTGAGGTTGACGTCCTCTGGTACTCTGATGATTAGCTACACATGCAAACAAGCCCAGCAGTGGCCTCGTTCAGATAAATTTGTATTATTTATAAGCTTCACCATGATAATTGTGAAAGTATTCCAAAATCTGCGGTGTCATTAAAAAAATTATGCTTTATAAAAATATTGAATGTTCATCCCAAGTCAATCAATCAATATTATGTTATAATTGTGAGACTTGTTTGAGATACCTACAGGTCGTCGTTTGATAGTGTTCTGACTGAAACATTTTAATTGGTTGTTCCATATCGCCCCTCGGTGTGAGTGTGAATGGTTGTGTTAGGGTTGGCCCTGCGACAGCCTGGTGAGCTGTCCACGGTGTACTCTGTCCTCGCTCAGAGTCAGCTGAAATGGGCGCCAGCCTCCTAGCAACCCTAGTTATGATTAAGCGGTTCAGAAAATGAATGAATAAATTTCACAAAATGAATAAAATTTCTTGAATTCAGAAAATACCTTACAAGTCTCATTTTACACTTTTAATCCCATCACCTACTGTCTAATACCGACTGTCTCTGTCGGAATCGAACATGAAGGACTTAAAAAATATTATGGTGTCATTACTGGAAATGAATTATTAAGGCACATTGATAAATTAGCAAGTAACAGGTCTCTTGGACCTGATGGCATTGCAATTGACTTTTGAATTGTACAATAGGATTTTCAGTGATTGTAATTTTCCTGTATCATGGGGTAGAAGTATTATTTGTCCTTTTGTATAAATCAGGTGATAAAAGAAACCCAAATAATTAAAGAGGTATTGCTCTTATTGACTCAGTCTGTGAAATATATACTTCTATCCTGAACAGCATTTGATAGAGAAAATCACAACATTCTCTTGTCAAGTCTTAAAAAATTGGAGGTGATGGCAAATTCTATAATGTTCTTGTATCGATGTATGCTAGATTATGTAGATTATCTGCTTGTGTCAGAACATCCCGTGGTCTTTCAAAGAATTGTGATTGTAGTATAGGTACCCCACAGGGACGCATTCTCAGTCCTCAATTATTTATTATTTTTATGAACCAGCTAATGGAGTATATGGAGGAATTTAGTGGCGGTGGTATACATATATCACCCAGACGTTAATAATCTTTATGCTCTTATGTTTGCAAATGATATCTCATCTTCAGAAACCGCTCTCCAACTCCAAGAAAAGATTCTCAAGGTTTAGAAATGTTTTGCCAATTTACCGAAATTAACATTAATATAGACAATACTAAACTTAATGTGTTTAGAAACAGTGAATCTCTCAGACATAATGAAAAGTGTTTTCTTTTTTATCAAAGGCTGGAAGTTGAATGTGTGAAGAATGTGGCCGGTTCCCTCTTCAGCTTTCCTACATGTCTAGGGCAGTGAAATATTGGTGTAGACCAAGGGTGGGCAATCTTATCCACAAAGGGCCGGTGTGGCTGTAGGTTTTTCTGGAAGTGTGCTATTGCAGCCAGGCCAGCAGGGGTGCTTAATACTTTTTTTTTACATCTTGGTGGAGGTTTGTGTTTAAGTGCTATTCTTATTGTTGCTATTGTCCTGCCTCAAGTGGAGGAGTTTAAGTATGTTGCGGTCTTGTTCATGAGTGAAGGGAGGATGTAGCGGGAGATCGACAGGCGGATTGCTGCAGCTTCTGCTGTAAAACAGAGCCTGTATCAGTCCGTCGTGTTGAAGAGGGAGCTGAGCCACAAGGCAAAGCTCTCAATTTACCGTGTTTCCCTGAAAATAAGACCTAGCGTGATTTTACAAGATGATTTTAATATAGGCCCTCCCCTTAAAATAAGCTCGAGTTGAGAGCGGCAGCAATTCATTGGCCTGCTACTCGCTCAATCTAGGGCTCTAGGTGAAAGCGCTGACCTTCACCAATCCTTGCGCGTTGAGGCTCAGTCGATGACGTCAGCGACTGCTTTAAAACGAGGACATACACTTGCACAAAAATTGCTAAATTCGCTCGATTCGGTTCTGGTTAAAATATTTAAAAAATAAAGAAATATAACGAAATAAGAATATATAAAGACAAAGATATATTATAAGACATGTAATAGAGAAAAATGTAAAATACACCATCACCTAAAAATAAGCCCGAGTATCATATTTCGGGATGAAAATTAATATAAGCCCTGTCTTATTTTTAAAATTTCAAGAGTTCACATGTAAAGTAAATTAAAAGCCGAGAGATTACACTTTCAGAATTAACTAAAACAGAATTCTTTGGAATAAGTCACATGATTAAACTATTAAATTTCAGTCAGATAATTAGGTAAACAGTTATCAATAATTAACACCAGATCTTTAATTAAATGTTGGAGCAAAACTTTATTTTCGAACTTTGCGATTACAAAATGTGTGTTTGAGCAAGGAAAGTGAACTGAGTCAATGATGTCCCAATTTATGGATTGAAAAACATGGTGTGGACTCAACCATCAAATAATTGATATGTGCTCATGTCAGCTGTTTGTTGAGTCTGGCTGAAAGCAGTTAATGATTAGGGAAGGTTTTGGATAAACATAAACCGGGTAAAGGTTGGTGTTCGTGGATATTTTAACAAAGAACAGCATCTGCACATCTTTGACAACGCTGGGAGGCTTTGCAGCTTAAATCTGGGTAAGTTATTATTATTATTATTATTATAGTTATATTAACCTAAATTAAGTTTGATGAACATAATAAATTTTTACTCAGGTTTTTACCTGAGATATAATACACACACACAATATATATATTCATGACCACCTTCAACACATCCATAAATCTTCTCTTTGGTCTTCCTCTGGGCCTTTTGCCTGGTAGTTCCAACCTCAGCATCCTACTACCAATATACTCACTATCCCTCCTCTGTACATGTCCAAACCATCTCAATCTAGCCTCTCTGACTTTGTCTCCAAAACATCTTACATGGGCTGTCCCTCTGATGTACTCATTCCTGATCCTATCCATCCTCGTTACTTCCAAAGAGAACCTCAACATTTTCATCTCTGCTACCTCCAACTCTGACTCCTGTCTTTTCCCCAGGGCCACTGTCTCTAAACCATACAACATCGCTGGCCTCATCACCGTCTTGTACACTTTTTCCTTCATTCTTGCCGATACTCTCCTATCACACATCACACCGGACACTTTTCTCCATCCATTCCAACCTGCCTGCACGCGCTTCTTCACCTCTTTTCCACACTCTCCATTGCTCTGGATTGTTGAGCCGAAGTACTTAAAATCCTCCACCTTCTTTATCTCTGCCCCCTGTAACCTCAAAGTTCCTCTTGGGTCCTTGTCATTCACACACATGTATTCTGTCTTACTGAGACTAACCTTGAATCCCCTCCTTTCCAGGGCATACCTCCACCTCTCTAGATTTTCCTCCACTTGTTCTCTGCTCTCACTACAGATCACGATATCATCTGCAAACATCATAGTCCATGGAGATTCTTGTCTAACCTCGTCTGTCAGCCTGTCCATCACCATAGCAAACAAGAAGGGGCTGAGAGCTGACCCTTGATGCAGTCCCACCTCCACCTTGAACTCTTCTGTCACACCGACAGCACACCTCACCACTGTCTTAGATCTCTCATACATGTCCTGCACCACTCTAACATACTTCCCTGTCACTCCAGACTTCCTCATACAATACCACAGTTCTTCTCTCAGCACCCTGTCATATGCTTTCTCCAGATCCACAAAGGCACAATGCAGCTCCTTCCGACCTTCTCTGTACTTCTCTATTAACATCCTCAAAGCAAACACTGCATCTGTGGTGCTCTTTCTTGGCATGAAACCAAACTGTTGTTCACAAATGCTGACCTCTGCCCTTAGTCTTGCTTCCACTATTCTTTCGCATAGCTTCATTGTATGGCTCATCAACTTTATCTCTCTGTAGTTGCCACAACTCTGTACATCTCCCTTGTTCTTAAAAATGGGCACAAGCAAACTTCTCCTCCATTCCTCTGGCATCTGCTCACTTTCTAAGACCTTGTTGAATATTCTTGTCAGAAAATCTACTGCTACCTCCCCAAGACACTTCCATACCTCAACTGGTATGTCATCAGGACCAACTGCCTTTCCATTCTTCATCCTCTTCAATGCCCTCCTCACTTCTCCCTTACTAATCTTTGCTACTTCCTGCTCCTCAATGGTCACCCCTTCTACTCTTTTTTTCTCTCTCATTTTCCTCATTCATCAGCTCTTCAAAGTACTCTTTCCATCTTCCCAGCACACTTCTGTCATCAGTCAATACATTTCCCTCTCTGTCCTTTATCACTCTAACTTGCTGCATGTCTTTCCCATCTCTATTTCTCTGCTGTGCTAACCTGTATAAATCATTTTCTCCCTCCTTACTGTTCAACCTATCATACAAGTCATCATACGCCCTCTGTTTGACCTTTGACACCGCTACCTTCGCCTTACGCTGTGTCTCCCTGTACTCCTGTTTTCTCTCTTCGGTCCTCTCAATGTCCCACTTCTTCTTGGCTAACCTCTTCTTTTGTACACACTCCTGCACTTCCTCATTCCACCACCATTTTTCCTTATCTACTTTCCTTCCAGAGGACACCCCAAGTACTCTCCTACCGGTCTCCCTGATCACATTGGCTGTGGTTGTCCAGTCATCTGGAAGCACTTCCTGACTACCCAAAGCCTGTTTCAACTCCTCCTTGAAGAAAACACGACACTCTTCCTTTTTCAGCTTCCACCACTTTGTCTTCTGCTCTGCCTTTGTCTTTTTTACCTTTCTCACCATCAGTGTCATCCTGCACACCACCATCCTATGCTGTTTGGCAACACTCTCACCCACTACTACTTTGCAGTCGCTGACTTCCTTCAAATTACATCGGCTACACAAGATGTAGTCTACCTGTGTGCTCTTACCTCCACTTTTATAAGTCACCCTATGCTCCTGCTTCTTCTTGAAGAAAGTATTCACCACAGCCATTTCCATCCTTTTTGCAAAATCTACCAACATCTGTCCTTCTGTGTTCCTGTCCTGGATACCAAACCTGCCCATCACTTCCTCGTCCCCTCTGTTGCCTGCACCAACATGTCCATTGAAGTCTGCTCCAATGACCACTCTTTCACCTCTGGGGTTACTCTGCATCACTTCATCTAACTCACTCCAGAATCTCTCCTTCTCTTCTAGCTTACATCCTGCCTGTGGGGCATAAGCACTAACAACATTGACCATCACGCCTTCAATTTCTAACTTGAGACTCATCACTCTGTCTGACACTCTTTTCACTTCTAGAACATTCCTGACAAACTCCTCCTTCAAGATGACTCCTACTCCATTTCTCTTCCCATCCACACCATTATAAAACAGTTTAAACCCTGCTCCTAACCTTCTAGCCTTTCTACCTTTCCACCTGGTCTCCTGAACACACAGTATGTCCACCTTCCTCCTCTGCATCATGTCAGCCAGCTCCCTATCTTTTCCTTGCATAGTTCCAACATTCAAAGTCCCTACTCTCAGTCCTAGGCTCACGCATTTCCTCTTCTCTCTCTGCCTACGGACATGCCTCCCGCCTCTCCTTCTACGTCTTCAACCATCAGTAGTCCAATTTCCATCAGCACCCTGTTGGTTGACAGCACTGATGGCGGTCGTTGTTAACCCGGGCCTCGACCGATCCGGTATGAATTTTGTTTTGACCATTTGCATTTTTAATGTGGCAGAAGTTTTACGCCAGATGCCCTTCCTGTCGCAACCCTCTGCATTTTTCCGGGCTTGGGACCTGCATAAGGGGGAGATGCATGCATAATGGGATGTCACTGTCCCCCAGTTTAGTTAACTGGGTTGTCCAACACCAACCATGGCTCTCACTTTCTATGATGAGCGGCTGTATATAATAATAATTTAAAAAAACAAACAAACAAACAAAGAAAACATTGCTGACCTTTGTCAAGAGTAGCTGCATAGCTGTCGGTGTGTTTCGGCCTGGTGATGGCCTGGTGAGCTGTCCAGGATGTGCTCTGCCCTTGCCCAGAGTTGTCCGGGATGGGTGCCAGCCTCCCTGTGACCCTAATTAGGATTAAGTGGCTCAGAAAATGAATGAATGATTGTCACTGATGGGGGAATGATGGTGTAGTGGTTAGCATGTCAACTTAACAGCAGGGAGGTCTGGGTTTGATTCCCAGGCACAGGTGTTTCTTTGTGGAGTTTGTATGTTTTTCCCATGCTTGCATCGATTTCCTCGGGTTTCTCCGGTTTCCTCCAACAGTCCAAAAACATGCACAGTAGCCTAATGGGTTGTTCCAAATCGTTGCTAGGTGCGAGTGTGAATGGTGCATGTGTGTTGGCCCTGCGATACCCTGGTGTAACCTACTCATGTTTTTGCCTTTGCCCAGAGTTGGCTGAGATGGGCACCAGCCTCCTCTCAACGCTCATTAAGATTATGCAATTCAGAAGTGTTGGTGTTATATGATTGTAGGGAATATTCAATACAGTCTGTGAAACAGCCTATATACTGAGCTCTAGTGCATGAGATTTTATGAACCACTTAATCCTAATTAGGGTTCTAGGAAGGCTGGCGTCCATCTCAGCCAACTCTGGGCAAAGGCAAAAACATGCTGACAAAAGTTGCAATGGTTCTTTTGCATGGTGAAAGGCATTGCCAACCTTTGATAACCCAGTTGGCTGCACTGGGGGAACAGCATTTGATAACCCAGTTGGCTGCACTGGGGAAACAGCATTTGATAACCCAGTTGGCTGCACTGGGGGAACAGCATGGAGAACTCATTTGAACCCCCAATCTTGGGATCAGTAACCCAGCACCTTACCACCAGGCTACCACTGCCCCTGAGAGTGACCAGGTGAATGAAGAGAGATTTTTTTAAACCTGTGCAAACCTGTTTAGAAGCTTAATTGTTTATTTATTTATTTAAATTCCTAATCAATCAGTATGTCACTCATTGTCCATGTTTCATACACCATAAGACTACTTTTTTGTTTTTAAAGTGTCATGGCGTGGGGTGTCTCATTTCTCTGGTGTTGCCTTTCCTTGGCATTGATTTCCGCCACTGAACACGGAACTTCAGTACAACAGTCTGACTCTGATGACAATGAAGATAAAATACAAGCACTGAGCGAGATGAACAATGATTTTGCTTTCCGGCTGTACAAAAGCATTGTGTCTGGTTCCCCATCTCAGAACATGTTCTTCTCTCCACTGAGTGTGTCCTCAGCACTGTCTGCACTGTCTTTAGGAGCAGGTGGGGAAACTCATCAACAGCTTCTCAGTGGGCTCGGATTCAAAAGTTCTGTCTTCACCAATGAGAAGATGCACCAAGCCTTCCTCGATCTATTCCAAAATCTCAATCAGAGAACGGGGGTAGATTTGAATGTTGGCACTGCTGTGTACGTTAATGACACCTTTAAGCCTCATCCAGAATTTCTGAAAAATCTTAAACATTTTTATCTGGCCAATGGCTTTTCTGTTAACTTCATGAAGACCACAGACACTGCTGATGAAATCAACACATATGTCAGTGAGAAGACACACGGAAAAATCCCCAAGTTCATTGAAAATCTGGATCCAGCTACCATAATGTATTTGCTCAGCTATGTATATTTTAAAGGTAAGCTCATTTAGTCATGTTGTGGTCTCCTCATGGGCATTGCTGATGTTTTTATTAGTCATAAAGCCTTTTTCTTCCCCGAAGGTAAATGGTCTGTTCCATTTGACACTAAAAGAACCAGAGAGAACCCATTCCATGTGGATGAAGAAACAACTGTTCCAGTTCAAATGATGTTTGTGCAGGATGACTTTAATGTGTATTATGATCATGAGTTGTCTGTCAGCGCTGTTCGTTTAGATTACAATGAGTCATTCTCCATGATCCTGGCTCTACCGGATAAAAATATTACCCTGATGGAAAAGGCTTTGCAGCCACATCACATTACCAAGTGGCAAAAATGGATGTCAAAAAGGTACAGTAATTCCAAATTGCACCCAACTACATCACTAGTTCAATACAACCTCTAATAGTTGGTTATGACCCCAAGTTGTTATGGGTAGCAGGCAACAATGTATGGCAGACAAAATTCTTTTAAACGGGAACAGATTTAATCAACATACACTCAGGAGAAGTTGAAACAGGCTTTGGGTGGTCAGGATGTGCTTCCAGATGACTGGACAAGTACAGCTAATGTGATCAGGGAGACAGGAAGGAGACTACTTGGTGTGTCCTCTGGAAGGACAGTAAATAAAGAGACTTGGTGGTGGAAAGAGGAAGTGCAGGAGTGTGTACAAAAGAAGAGGTTAGCTAAGAAGAAGTGGGACACAGAGAGGACCGAAGAGAGTAAACAGGAGTACAGGGAGGCACAGCGTAAGGCGAAGGTAGCGGTGTGAAAGGCCAAACAGAGGGCGTATGATGACTTGTGTGATAGGTTGGACAGAAAGGAGGGAGAAAATGATTTATACAGGTTGGCACAAAAGAGAAATAGAGATGGGAAGGATGTGGAGCAAGTTAGAGTGATTAAGGACAGAGAGGGTAATGTATTGACTGATGACAGAAGTGTGCTGGGAAGATAGAAAGAGTACTTTGAAGAGCTGATGAATGAGGAAATTGAGAGAGAAAAAAGGGTAGAAGAGGTGACTGTTGAGAACCAGGAATTAACAAAGATTAGTAAGGGTGAAGTGAGGAGGGCATTGAAGAGGATGAAGAATGGAAAGGCAGTTGGTCCTGATGACATACCGGTGGAGGTATGGAAGTGTCTAGGAGAGGTAGCAGTCGATTTTCTGACAAGAAGCGTTGTTCGTTTAGATTACAATGAGTCATTCTACATGATCCTGGCTCTCCCGGGAAAAAAAATATTACCCTGATGGGAAAGATTTTCCAGCCACACCACATTACTAAGTGGCAAAAACGGATGTTAAAAAGATAATTACAAATTGCACCTAAACTACAACACTAGATACAATACAACCTCTAATAAATTGTTATGGCCCAAAATCGTTACGGGTAGCAGACAGCAATGTATGAAAGACAAAATTCTTTGAAACGGGAACAGATTTAATCAACATACACTAAGAACCACATTAAACAATACCAATCTACATCTGACTAAGATTGAGAACCCAAAAAAAAACCAAATGATATATTTACATTCCTTTTTCCAAGCATGACAGGTCCGGTGAAATGTATCCTTCCTTCTTTTTTCCTTGCTATTTTCCTTTATATTTTCTTCGTTCTCTCCCTTTCCCTGTATAGTCGGCCCCCTACTTATGAAACCCCCTGAGTACGAAAACTCCGGGTTACAAAAAACATTTTCTGAAGTTTTCGTCCTTTGTATACGAAAACAACCTTACGAAACTTACGAAAAGCGCCAAACTCAAAATTCAAATGCGCCCATCAAAATTTCACATGATGCGACAGTTTCTCTCTCATTGACTGTCTCCCAACATCCCGCCGCGCTGGCCTGCCATTGGCCAGGAGACAGCTGAACAGAACCCATACTTCCTGTACCCATACTTCCTGTTTGTCACTGTGAAGGAGAGTTGACTGTTGGCTTGTTTTGAGATCATTGTAGCGTTATATTTCGTTATCGCTGAAACCCCTCTATAATCGGGAATATTGAAGCAGAAGACCTTAAAGCAGAAATACAGTGATGGAGGTGATTATTTCGGCACGATATTGAAACAAGAAGACTAAGGGCAGAGGACAGCATTTGTGAACAACAGTTTGGTTTCATGCCAAGAAAGAGCACCACAGATGCAGTGTTTGCTTTGAGGATGTTAGTAGAGAAGTACAGAGAAGGTCAGAGGGAGCTGCATTGAGCCTTTGTGGATCTGGAGAAAGCATATGACAGGGTGCCGAGAGAAGAACTGTGGTATTGCATGAGGAAGTCTGGAGTGGCAGAGAAGTATGTTAGAGTGGTGCAGGACATGCATGAGAGATGTAAGATAGTGGTGAGGTGTGCTGTGGGCATGACTGAAGAATTCATGATGGAGGTGGGACTGCATGAAGGATCAGCTTTGAGCCCCTTTTTGTTTGCTATGGTATTGGACAGGCTAACAGATGAGGTTAGACAAGAATCTCCATGGACTATGATGTTTGCAGATGACATTGTGATCAGTAGTGAGAGCAGAGAACAAGTGCAGGAAAATCTAGAGAGGTGGAGGTATGCCCTGGAAGGAGAGGAATGAAGGCTAGCCTCAGTAAGTCAGACAACATGTGTGTGAAGGAGAAGGACCCAAGAGGAACGGTGAGGTTACAGGGAGCAGAGCCCAGGAAGGTGGAGGATTTTAAGTACCGAGGCTCAACAATCCAGAGCAATGGAGAGTGTGGAAAAGAGATGAAGAAGCATGTGCAGGCAGGTTGGAATGGTTGGAGAAAAGTGTCCAGTGTGATAGGAGGGTATCGGCAAGAATGAAAGGGAAAGTGTACAAGACGGTGATGAGGCCAAAGATGTTGTATAGTTTAGAAACCGTGGCACTGAGGAAAAGACAGGAGGCAGAGCTGGAGGTAGCAGAGATGAAAATGTTGAGGTTCTCTCTGGGAGTAACGAGGACAGATAGGATCAGGAATGAGTACATCAAAGGAACAGCACATGTAAGATGTTTTGGAGACGTTGAGATGGTTTGGACATGTACAGAGGAGGGATAGTGAATATATTGGTAGTAGGATGCTGAGGTTGGAACTACAAGGCAGAAGGCCAAGAGGAAGACCAAAGAGAAGATTTATGGATGTGGTGAAGGAGGACATGAAGGTAGTTGGAGTAAGAGTAGAAGATACAGAGCATAGGGTGAGATCGAGGCAGATGATTTGCTGTGGAGACCCCTGAAGGGAACAGCCAAAAGGAAACGAAGAAGAAGATACAAACTGTAAAATCTTCAGTTTGCTTTTATTTATGTACCTTTTAAATAGAGTTATAGTGGGGCTGGTGCTGGGCTTATGATCGGGAGGTTGTGTTCGAGTCCAAGTTAGATCCCCACTGTTCTCAGACCCCTGGGCAAGGTCTTAACCACAGGTGTGTCTCTGATCACCCAACAGTATAAATGGGTACAAGTAACAATATACTGGGAAGGTAACCTGAGTTGAACTCCTGGTCGCTTCATGTTATGGAAACAGAAATAAGCACCTGCCTGATTAGCCACTATGGCTCAGGTGTAAAAAGCCAAATGGAAATGTCATTGTACAGCTCTGAACCTGCTTGCATGTGCATTTGATGATAACTTGCATCCATCATGATTGAACAAATTTATGAAATAACTTTTTCTTACAAAAAATCTAATGCTCATCATTTTCTGTCACCGCTTCATCCTAATTAGGGTCGTGGGGAGGCTGGTGCCCATCCCAGCCAACTCAGGGCGAGGGCAGAGTCCACCCTGGACAGCTCGCCAGGCCATCGCAGGGCGGAAACAGGCCGATGGCTTTGCAGCCTACTCTTGTCGAAAGTTAGCAATGGTTATTTTACATGCCTCACACCATAGACAGTGAGAGACATGGCTGGCCTTTGATAACCCAGTTAGCTGCACTGGGGGGGACAGTGACAACCTTATGGAGAGTGGGACTCGAGCCCAACCTTTGGATCAGCGATCCGGCACCTTATACCACAAGTAAAATCTAATGCATGCTGTTTTATTCATGTTCCTGTGTAATATATACTAAAACAGTCACAGTATGAGTCTTGCACTCTCTGGATGTCTCATGAATTGAATACTCATTCATTTTCTGAACCGCTTAATGCTAATTAGAGTCACGAGGAGGCTGGCACCCACCTCAGCCAACTCTGGGGGAGGGCAGAGTATACCCTGGATGGCTCACCAGGCCATCGCAGGGCGGAAACATGCTGACGGCTATGCAGCTCCTCTAGAATAAAGTCAGCAAAGGTTCTTTTCTAACCTCACACTATAGACAATGGCCGGCCTTTGATAACCCAGTTAGCTGCACTGGGACAACCTGTTGAGAGTGGGGCTTGAACCCACAACCTTGGGATCAGTGATCCAGCACCTTACCACCAGGCCACCACTGCCAAATTGAATAGTGAATTAAATTGATTTTTCAGTGACATCCTTCTGATCTTCAGCCCACAATTAATCATTATTCCTTTAATGGTTTATATCAGTTTATATTTCGACATTTCATGTGATCTTAAAAAGTACTAAATAAATTTTATTCATTAGATTTGTTTCTAATATTTTCCAGTGAGTGTTTCATAGGCTTCCCTAAACTCTCCTTGAAAACATCCTATGGACTGATGAACATTCTGTCTCAGATGGGTTTTAAGGATATGTTTACACCTAAAGCGAACTTCTCTGGGATTTCTGATGAAAAGCTCGTTGTTTCTGAGGTAAGAAAAATAGTTGCACTCCTACACTTTAGTCACGACACTCTCCCTCGCTCTTTCTATCTCACTCACTCACTCGCTCAGTCACTCATTTGCCAAACTGCTTGATCATATTATTAGGCTCACAATGAGTCTGGAGCTTAACTCAGCCGACAGTGGGCAAAAGCAGGGACAGTTGAACAGTCCCTGAACAGTTCGCCAAACCATCACAGGGCAATAAGCACAACTATTCACACTTGCCTAAAAACAATTTGGAACTGCCAATTAGCCTTGGACATGCCCTTGGACTATGGTAGGAAACGAGTACCCAGGAGAAACCCATGCAAGTGCCACACAGAAACCCCAGACCTTCTTGCGCTGAGGCGAATGTGTTAGCGACTACACCACAGTGCCGTACTTTTGAGCATTGCTGACTATCTTAATTTATACAGAATTCAAGTTTTGTATCCTGTATTTGTTCATATATGCAATTCATTGGTGATTTTTTTTCTTCTTCTTTTTTTGTTACCCAGGCTGTACATAAAGCTACGTTCGATGTGGACGAAGCTGGAGTTGAAGCAACAGCAGTGACTGGAATTGGCATCATGCTCACTTCAGCAAGATTCCCTAAAATGCTGAACTTTAATAAGCCATTTATGCTCTTTATAATTGACCAAAAAACAGAAAATATAATCTTTATGGGTAAAATTGTAAATCCATTAAAATCTGACATCCGTCAGAAATAAACAAAAATGCATTTTGCGGTGTGGTCTTGTTTAGCATACATTGTTGTCATAAAAGAAAATGGGTAGATGGGGCAGTGTGTATTTGGGATGAGGGGGGTAACTGAAAAAATATGAACACCCCCCCCCCCCCCCCTCACATATCTATTCCAAACTGCATTTTTAAAAATTGATTTATTGAAATTTCTTCAGAAAAGGAAGAACCATTTGCATAGATTAAAGGAAATGCACAAATTAGTGCAAGAAGTCATTCATTCATTCATTTTCTGAGCCGCTTAATTCTAATTAGGGTGGAATTGGAGATTATAAATCAGCCTGTTTAATGGGATGACAGGAACCATGTCGGGAAGAAGATGGACGTTCAAGCTCCATAGGAGAAATAGGAGAGTAATCAGAGGGAGAATCAGGGCAGAAGTTAGCTGGGAAATCTGAAATTAGATGATGAGAGGTACAGTGGAAAAATATTCAGGGGATAGCAAGGGAATATAACAGAGCCAGTAAAGAGGAAAGCAGTGAAATAGCCATTAGAAGTCAGGTCATGCCCTGCAATGGCCTGGGGAGCTATCCAGGGTGTACCCCACCCTTGCCCAGAGTTGGCTGAGATGAGCACCAGCCCCCGATGACCCTAATTAGGGTTAAGCGGCTTAGAAAATGAAATGAATTAAGTAAGGCCATAAGACTAATCACAGGTATCTGTTTAAGATCGAGGCTGGAACTGGGAGGATGCAAGGAATTCCAGAAAATTTAGAAGGTCAGCAGATAGTTAAGATGGTTGAGTCAGAAAGTGAGACTGTTTGATGCTTCTTCTCCTCCAAAAAAAAGTATGGCAGGCTGACTGGGCTAAAAGAAAGAACACGGTGTATGCAAAAGCAACAGAAAATTGTAATAAAATGCTTGAAGGTTTCGGGTCCAGGATATGCATCTGGGCTGTGGTGGTTAGCAACATTGGTACAACATTGGTAACTATGAAAGAGCAACAACAACAACAATAATATTTTCAAAGCTTAAAGTGAAGCTTGTCAATAAGTTTGAAAGTGAGGGGAATTCAGATGAAAGGAAGTTATGTCATCAAGCAGTGGATGACATCAACAAGGAAAAGAGGACCTACATTTAGGGGTGGTATCAGGGCCAAATGTGAAAATAATGGAAAATAGTAAAATGTGTAAAAGAAACCCTCTTCTTCTCAACTGCAATTGAAGTCTTTTTCATTTTGACTTAAGTGCTGTTTATTGAGTACATTCTTCTTTTCTTTTCGGCTAGTCCCTTCAGAGGTTGCCACAACAAATCATTTGCCTCCATCTCACCCTGTAATCTGCATAATCTTCTCTTACGCCAACGGCCTTCATGTCTTACTTCACCACATCCATAAATGTCTTCTTTGGTCTTCCTCTCCTTCTGCCTGGTAGTTCCAATCTCAACATCCTACTACCAATATATTCACCATCCCTCCTCTGTACATGTCCAAACCATCTCAATCTAGCCTCTCTGACTTTGTCTCCAAAACATCTTACATGGGCTGTCCCACTGATGTACTCATTCTTGATCCTATCTATCCTCCTTACTCCCAAAGAGAACCTCAACATTTTCATCTCTGCTACCTCCAGCTCTGCCTCCTGTTTTTTCCTCAGTGCCACTGTTTCTAAACCATACAACATCGCTGGCCTCATCACTGTCTTGTACACTTTCCCTTTCATTCTTGCCGATGCCCTCCTATCACACATCACACTGGACACTTTTCTCCAACCATTCCAACCTGCCTGCACACGCTTCTTAACCTCTTTTCCACACTCTGTATTGCTCTGGATTGCTGAGCCTAGGTACTTAAAATCCTCCATCTTCCTGAGCTCTGCTCCCTGTAACATCACTGTTCCTCCTGGGTCCTTCTCCCTCACACACATGTATTCTGACTTACTGAGGCTAACCTTCATTCCTCTCATTTCCAGGGCATACCTCCACCTCTCTAGATTTTCCTGCACTTGTTCTCTGCTCTCACTACTGATCACGATGTCCTCTGCAAACATCATAGTCCATGGAGATTATTATCTAACCTCGTCTCTCAGCCTGTCCATCACCGTAGCAAACAAGAAGGGGCTCAGAGCTGACCCTTGATGCAGTCCCACCTCCATCTTGAATTCTTTGGTCATGCTGACAGCACACCTTACCACTGCCTTACATCTCTCATACATGTCCTGCACCACTGTAGCATACTTCTCTACCACTCCAGACTTCCCCGTGCAATACCACAATTCTTTGCTTAGCACCTTGTCATATGCTTTCTCCAGATCCAAAAGGCTCAATGCAGCTCTCTCTGACCTTCACTGTGCTTCTCTATTAACATCTTCAAAGCAAACACTGCATCTGTGGTGCTCTTTCTTGGCATGAAACCAAACTGTTGCTCACAAATGCTGACCTCTGTCCTTAGTCTGGCTTCCACTGTTCTTTCCCATAATTTCATTGTATGGCTCATCAACTTTATCCCTCTGTAGTTGCCACAAATCTGCACATCTCCCTTGTTCTTAAAAATGGTCACTAGCACACTTCTCCATTCCTCCACCATCTACTTATTCTGTAAGACCTTGTTGAATGTTCTTATCAATGTGAATGTTCTTCCTGTACTCCTGTTTACTCTCTTCGGTCCTCTCAATGTCCCACTTCTTCTTAGCTAACTTCTTCCTCTGTACACACTCCTGCACTTCCTCATTCCACTACCAAGTCTCCTTATCTATTTTCCTTCTGCACACCAAGTACTCTCCTACCTGTCTCCCTGATCACATTTGCTGTGGTTGTCCAGTCATCTGGAAGCGCTTTCTGACCACCCAAATCCTGTTTCAACTCTTCCTTGAAGACAACATAACACTTCTTTTTTCAGAGTCCATCACTTTGTCTTCTGCTCTGCCTTTGCCTTCTTCACCTTCCTCACCATCAGCGTCATCCTGTACACCACTACCCTATGCTGTTTGGTAACACTCTCACCCACTACTAAGATAAGATAAGATACAGCTTTATTAATCTCACAATGGAGAAATTCACTGTTACAGGCTCTTGAAGTACCATCAGTAGGGGGTACAAAATAGCTTAGAAAGGTGTAACATCCTTGAGTTAATTACTACTTTGCAGTCACTGACTTCCTTCAAATTGCATCATGTACACAAGCTGTAATCTACCTGTGCTCTCCTACCTTCGCTTTTATAAGTCACCCTATGCTCCTGTCTCTTCTGGAAGAAAGTATTCATCACAGCAATTTCCATCCTTTTTGCAAAATCTATCAACATCTGTTCTTCTGCGTTCCTGTCCTGGATACCAAACCTGCCCATCACATCCTCGTCCCCTCTGTTGCCTGCACCAACATGTCCATTGAAGTCTGCACCAATGACTACTCTTTCACCTCTGGAAGTACTCTGCATGACTTCATCTAACTCACTCCAGAATGTCTCCTTCTCTTCTAGCTCATATCCTCCCTGTGGGGCATAAGCACTAACAACATTGAACATCACACTTTCAATTTCTAACTTGAGACTCATCACTCTGTCTGACACTCTTTTCACTTCTAGAACATTCCTGACCAACCCCTCTTTCAAGATGAGTTCTACTCCATTTCTCCTCCCATCCACACCATGATAAAACAGCTTAAACCCTGCTCCTAAGCTTCTAGCCTTGCTACCTTTCCACCTGGTCTCCTGAACACACGGTATGTCCACCTTCCTCCTCTGCATCATGTCAGCCAGCTCTCTACCTTTTCCTGTCATAGTTCCAACATTCAAAGTCCCTATTCTCAGTCCTAGACTCATGCTTTTCCTTTTCTCTCTCCGCCTAAGGACACGCCTCCCGCCTCTCCTTATTCAACCAACAGTAGTCCAATTTCCACCAATAAAAGGTCTGTCTGTCTGCCTGCTGTCTAACAACATCTTTTTGCTTATTCTGGACTGTTTAACTGGCAGAAAATACCCAATTTCTCTTGTTGAAATCCTGTAACCATATATAGTTCTGTATTAAGGGATTGTGATCAGATTTGCTTAGAAATTTGTCTGCATACACCAGCGTAATCGAATCCAACAGTATCACCTGAAACAAATTCAACACCTGCAGGGTGGCACGGTGGCATAGTGGTTAGCACGTCCTCCTCACAGCAAGAAGGTCCTGGGTTTGATTCCCAGCTCGGGCGTTTCTGTGTAGAGTCTGCATGTCTCACCGTGCTTGCATGGGATTCCACCAGGTCCTTTGGTTTCCTCCCACAGTCCAAAAACATGCACAGATTGGCTGTACCAAATTGCCTGTAGGTGTGGGTGGGAGTATGAATGGTTGTGTGAGTGTTGGCCTGGAAAGCTGTCCAGGGTGTACTCTGCCCTCATCCGGAGTCTGCTCAGATGGGCAATAGCTTCCCTGTGACCCTAATTAGTTTTAATCGGTTCAGAAAATGAATGACAGTTGACCAGCAGGATCTGCAGCCAGTCAGAAGACAGAGTAAGAGTCAAACAATCTAAGGAGACAGCAAGATTTGGCTGAAGAGGTAAGATATCTATTTCATTTGTAATTGGTGGGAATCATGATTTATTAGAAGGCCGGCACATATGTGAATAAAAAAATATATATATATAAATTTAATTGAGGGGCAGTGCTGTCATGGTGGTAACATGCTGGATTACTGATCAAAGGTCGGTGGTTCAAACCCCACTATCAACGGGTTGTCACCGCTGTCCCCTCAGTGCTGCTAACGAGGTTATCAAAGGCTGTCTCACTGTCTGTGGTGAGAGGCTGCAAAAGAACCAATGTTGCCTTTCACCAAGAGTAGGCTGCATCGTTGTCAGCGTGTTTCTGTCCTGCGATGGCCTGGTGAGCTGTCCAGGGTGTACTCTTCCCTCGCCCAGATGGGCCCCAGCCTGCCTGCAACCCAACTACCTCTGCCAAGGAGTTTAAATCTGCTTTGATTTGTGTGTCAGGTTGTTAGCAGGATCTCTGTGTGTGTGTGTGTTTTTTTTTTTTTTATTTCTACCAGATATGGGGTAAGTAGACAGTATAAGGTCAAATTCCGGATTTCCAAATTTTCTGAAGGATTTTTTAAAATTGCACAATTGGACACTTTTCTGGAAGTGTGCAATTGCAGCCAGGCCAGCAGGGGTGCTGAATATGTTATTTACATCTTGGTGGAGGTTTGTGTTGTTTAAGTGCTATTGTTATTGTTGCTATTGTCCTGCCTCAAGCGGAGGAGTTTAAGTATGTTGGGGTCTTGTTCACGAGTGAGGGAAGGATGTAGTGAGAGATCGACAGGTGGATTGCTGCACCCTCTGCTGTAAAACAGAGCCTGTACTGGTCCATTGTGTTGAAGAGGGAGCTGAGCCACAAGGCAAAGCTCTCAATTTACCAGTGGATCTATGTTCCAACCCTCACCTATGGTCACAAGCTTTGGGTAGTGACCAAAAAAAGCAAGATTGCGGATACAAGCGGCTGAAATGAGTTTCATTCGCTAGGTGGCGAGGCTCTCCCTTAGGGATAAGGTGAGAAGCTCTACCATCCAGGGAGAGCTTGGAGTAGAACTGATGCTTCTCCACATTGAGAGGGGCCAGTTCAGGTGGCTCGGGCAGCTGGTCAGGATGCCTCCTGAATGCCTCCCTGGTGTGGGTTTTTTTGGGCATGTCCTACCAAGAAAAGACCCCAGGCTCGACCTGGAACACACTGGAGGGACTGTCTCTCAGTTTGTCTGGGAACGCCTCGGTGTCCCCCCGGAAGAGATGGAGGAAGTAGCATGGGAGGGGGACATCTGGACCCCACTGCTTAGGTTGCTGCCCCCGCGACCCGACCCCAGAAGAAGCAGAAGATGATGATGATGATGATGACGATGATGTTGCTGTTAGTTTTAATAGCAGTTTTAATATTTCTGACATTACAATGTCACATTATAGTAAAATTTCAAGAGTTCAAATGTAAAGTAAATTGAAAGCTGAGAGATTGATTACACTTTCAGAATTAACTAAAACAGAATTCTTTGGAATAAGTCACATGATTAAACTATTAAATTTCAGTCAGATAATTAGGTAAACAGTTATCAATAATTAACACCAGATCTTTAATTAAATGTTGGAGCAAAACTTTATTTTAGAATTTTGCGATTACAAAATGTGTGTTTGAGCAAGGAAAGTGAACTGAGTGGGTCAACGATGTCCCAATTTATGGATTGAAAAACATGGTATGGACTCAACCATCAAATAATTGATATGTGCTCATGTCAGCTGTTTGTTGAGTGTCTGGCTGAAAGCAGTTAATGATTAGAGAAGGTTTTGGATAAACATAAACCGGGTAAAGGTCGGTGTTCGTGGATATTTTAACAAAGAACCGCATCTGCACATCTTTGACAACGCTGGGAGGCTTTGCAGCTTAAATCTGGGTAAGTTATTATTATTATTATTATTATTATTAAATTAAGTTTGATTAACATAATAAAATTGTACCTAATACCTGAGATGTAATACTGTACACACACACACACACACACACACACACACACACACACACACACATATATATATGTCTGTGTGTGTACGTGTTCAGCGTTTTGTTTATTTATAGGTCAAATTTTATTATGCTAATAAATGTTGATTTAAGTGACTAATATTTTTTTGTGAAAGTTACACACACACACACAGTCACACACACACACACACACACACACACACACACACACACACACACACACAATTAAGTGGAATTTCAAATTGAATACAGTTTTTAATACTTTTGCCATCTTAGTTTATTTGGTTTAATCAATTGTCACTGGGGCAGCAGTGGCCTGGAGGAAAAGGTGCTGGTCACTGATCCCAAGTGAAGTTGAGGGTTCAAGCCTCACTCTCAGTAGGATGTCACTGTCCCCCAGTTTGGCTAACTGGGTTATCAAACACCAGCCATGTCTCTCACTGTCTATGATGAGCGGCTGTATATAATAATAATTAAAAAAAAAACCCAAACAAACAAAGAAAACATTGCTGACCTTTGTCAAGAGTAGCTGCATATCTGTCAGTGTGTTTCGGCCTGGTGATGGCCTGGTGAGCTGTCCAGGATATGCTCTGCCCTTGCCCAGAGTTGTCTGGGATGGGTACCAGCCTCCCTGTGACCCTAATTAGGATTAAGTGGATCAGAAAATGAATGAATGATTGTCACTGATGGGGGAATGATGGTGTAGTGGTTAGCATGTCAACTTAACAGCAGGGAGGTCTGGGTTTGATTCCCAGGCACAAGTGTTTCTTTGTGGAGTTTGTATGTTTTTCCCATGCTTGCATCGATTTCCTCAGGTTTCTCCGGTTTCCTCCAACAGTCCAAAAACATGCACAGTAGCCTAATGGGTTGTTCCAAATCATTGCTAGGTGCGAGTGTGAATGTGAATGGTGCATGTGTGTTGGCCCTGCGATACCCTGGTGTAACCTACTCATGTTTTTGCCTTTGCCCAGAGTTGGCTGAGATGGGCACCAGTCTCCTCTCAACGCTCATTAAGATTATGCAATTCAGAAGTGTTGGTGCTATATGATTGTAGGGAATATTCAATACAGTCTGTGAAACAGCCTATATACTGAGCTCTAGTGCATGAGATTTTATGAACCACTTAATCCTAATTAGGGTTCTAGGAAGGCTGGCGTCCATCTCAGCCAACTCTGGGCAAAGGCAAAAACATGCTGACAAAAATTGCAATGGTTCTTTTGCATGGTGAAAGGCATTGCCAACCTTTGATAACCCAGTTGGCTGCACTGGGGGAACAGCATTTGATAACCCAGTTGGCTGCACTGGGGTAACAGCATGGAGAACTCATTTGAACCCCCAATCTTGGGATCAGTAACCCAGCACCTTACCACCAGGCTACCACTGCCCCTGAGAGTGACCAGGTGAATGAAGAGAGATTTTTTTTAAACCTGTGCAAACCTGTTTAGAAGCTCCATTCTTTATTCATTTATTTAAATTCCGAATCAATCAGTCTGTCACTCATTGTCCATAACGTTTCATACACCATAAGACTACATTTTTGTTTTTAAAGTGTCATGGCGTGGGGTGTCTCACTTCTCTGGTGTTGCCTTTCCTTGGCATTGATTTCCGCCACTGAACACGGAACTTCAGTACAACAGTCTGACTCTGATGACAATGAGAATAAAATACAAGCACTGAGCGAGATGAACAATGATTTTGCTTTCCGGCTGTACAAAAGCATCGTGTCTGGTTCCCCGTCTCAGAACGTGTTCTTCTCTCCACTGAGTGTGTCCTCAGCCCTGTCTGCACTGTCTTTAGGAGCAGGTGGGGAAACTCATCAACAGCTTCTCAGTGGGCTCGGATTCAAAAGTTCTGTCTTCACCAATGAGAAGATGCACCAAGCCTTCCTCGATCTATTCCAAAATCTCAATCAGAGAACAGGGGTAGATTTGAATGTTGGCACTGCTGTGTACGTTAATGACACCTTTAAGCCTCATCCAGAATTTCTGAAAAATCTTAAACATTTTTATCTGGCCAATGGCTTTTCTGTTAACTTCATGAAGACCACAGATACTGCTGATGAAATCAACACATATGTCAGTGAGAAGACACACGGAAAAATCCCCAAGTTCATTGAAAATCTGGATCCAGCTACCATAATGTATTTGCTCAGCTATGTATATTTTAAAGGTAAGCTTATTTAGTCATGTTGTGATCTCCTCATGGGCATTGCTGATGTTTTAAGATAAGATAAGACTAGATAAGATAAGATACAGCTTTATTAATCTCACAATGGAGAAATCCACTGTTTTTAGTAATCATAAAGCCTTTTTCTTCCACGAAGGTAAATGGTCTGTTCCATTTGACACTAAAAGAACCAGAGAGAACCCATTCCATGTGGATGAAGAAACAACTGTTCCAGTTCAAATGATGTTTGTGCAGGATGACTTTAATGTGTATTATGATCATGAGCTGTCTGTCAGCGCTGTTCGTTTAGATTACAATGAGTCATTCTCCATGATCCTGGCTCTACCGGATAAAAATATTACCCTGATGGAAAAGGCTTTGCAGCCACATCACATTACCAAGTGGCAAAAATGGATGTCAAAAAGGTACAGTAATTCCAAATTGCACCCAACTACATCACTAGTTCAATACAACCTCTAATAATTGGTTATGACCCCAAATTGTTACGGGTAATATAAACAATAAATAAACAATGTATGACAGACAAAATTCTTTTAAATGGGAACAGATTTAATCAACATACACTAAGGAGAAGTTGAAACAGGCTTTGGGTGGTCAGGACGTGCTTCCAGATGACTGGACAAGTACAGCTAATGTGATCAGGGAGACAGGAAGGAGAGTACTTGGTGTGTCCTCTGGAAGGACAGTAAATAAAGAGACTTGGTGGTGGAAAGAGGAAGTGCAGGAGTGTGTACAAAAGGAGAGGTTAGCGAAGAAGAAGTGGGACATAGAGAGGATTGAAGAGAGTAAACAGGGGTACAGGGAGACACAGCATAAGGCGAAGGTAGCGGTGTGATGACTTGTATGATAGGTTGGACAGTAAGGAGGGAGAAAATGATTTATACAAGTGGAAAGGCAGTTGGTCCTGCTGACATACCGGTGGAGGTGTCTAGGAGAGGTAGCAGTAGATTTTCTGACAAGAACATTCACCAAGGTTTTAGAGAGTGAGAGGATGCCGGAGGAATGGAGAAGTGTGCTAGTGCCCATTTTTAAGAACAAGGGAGATGTGCAGAGTTGTGGCAACTCCAGAGAGATAAAGTTGATGAGCCATACAATGAAGTTATGGGAAAGAATAAAGGAAGCTAGATTAATGGCAGAGGGCAGCATTTATGAACAACAGTTTGGTTTTATGCCAAGAAAGAGCACCACAGATGCAGTGTTTGCTTTGAGGATGTTACTAGAGAAGTACAGAGAAGGTCAGAAGGAGCTGCATTGTGCTTTTGTGGATCTGGAGAAAGCATATGACAGGGTGCCGAGAGAAGAACTGTGGTATTGCATGAGGAAGTCTGGAGTGGCAGAGAAGTATGTTAGAGTGGTGCAGGACATGTATGAGAGATGTAAGACGGTGGTGAGGTGTGCTGTCGGTGTGACACAAGAGTTCAAGGTGGAGGTGGGACTGCATCAAGGGTCAGCTCTGAGCCACTTCTTGTTTGCTATGGTGATGGAGAGGCTGACAGACGAGGTTAGACAAGAATGTCCATGGACTATGATGTTTTCAGAACACATTGTCATCTGTAATGAGAGGAGAGAACAAGTGCAGGAAAATCTAGAGTGGTGGAGGTATGCCCTGGAAAGGAGAGGAATGAAGGTTAGTCTCAGTAAAACAGAATACATATGTGTGAATGACAAGGACACAAGAGGAATGGTGAGGTTACAGGGGGCAGAGATAAAGAAGGTGGAGGATTTTAAGTACTTAGGCCAGTACTTAGATCAGGAATGAATACATCAGAGGAACAGCACATGTAAGAGGTTTTGGAGACAAAGTCAGAGAGGCTAGATTGAGATGGTTTGGACATGTACAGAGGAGGGATAGTGAATATATTGGTAGTAGGATGCTGAGGTTGGAACTACCAGGCAGAAGGCCTAGAGGAAGACCAAAGAGAAGATTTATGGATGTGGTGAAGGGGGACATGAAGGTAGTTGGGGTAAGAGTAGAAGATACAGAGGATAGGGCGAGATGGAGGCAGATGGTTCGATGTGGCGACCCCTGAAGGGAACAGCTGAAAGGAAAAGAAGACACTAATAACCACATTAAACAATACCAATCTACATCTGACCAAAATTGGAAAAAAAAAAAAAAAACCAAATGATATATTTACAGTCCTTTTTTCTAAGCGTGACAGGTCTGGTGAAATGTATCCTTCCTTCGTTTTTCCTTGATATTTTTCTTCCTTTTTCTTCACTTTTTCACTTTCCCTGTACTGTATATACTTTTCCTGGCCCTTGGAATTCCCCTTTCTCGGGCATGCCCAGAACATGTCTGACCTGGTTTAACAAAAAACAAAAACAAATCACCACTGCCATTTAGTGCCCTTTTCCCTGCATTACAAATACAGGGATCCCTCACTTTCCATGGTTAATTGGGACCGAGATCCCCACGCAACCATCGAAATCTGCAAAGTAGGATCCCCCCCAGACGTATACATACATGTATATGTGTATATAATACAAGGTTGGGGGTTCGAGTCCCCACGGGGTTGTCACTGTCCCCCCAGTGCAGCTAACTGGGTTATCAAAGGCGGGCCATGTCTCTCACTGTCTATGGTGAGAGGTCCATGTAAAAGAACCATTGCTGACTTTCGTAAAGAGTTTCTGCAAAGTTGTCAGCTTGTTTCTGTCCCTTGATAAAAGGGTTGTGACAGGAAGGGCATCTGACATAAAAGGGAAAAAGCCAAAAGGTAGGCAGATTGTAAATACATATTCAATGCTATAAATGCTTATAAAACAATTAAACATTAAAAAAGGCATAAGATATGAATAAAATATAAATACACACACATACAGATGCATGAGAAAGGAGACACACATACATACGTGCGCGTATGCATATGCGCAGATGCAACAATGTAAGTAGTTTTGATGGGAGATTTTGGGATGTTTTTTGTTTTGTTTTGGTTTATGTTTTTTTTTTTTTGCACAATTGGTCTTGTTTTTGTGGCATTTTCCTTAACTTTTCCCCCTGTTCTTCCTTAATTTCCTTATTTTTTAATTCGATGAATATTTATTTAAAAAAGAACTGCGATGAATTGACGCATGGAGTCGCTAGGGATCCCTGTACATCTACTTGTACATCTACCCTGTACATACAACCTTCTTTCAGTGAGGCAGAAGTGCTAAGCACTCTGCCACTGTGCTACCCTCTATACGACTAGTAATATATCTGTGAAAAATTCAGAGTGACTCTCAGTACATAAGTTTGTTGCTTTCATAATTAATTTATTCATTCATTCATTTTCTGAACCGCTTATTCCTCATTAGGGTCGCAGGCAGGATGGCACTTATCTCAGATGACTCTTGACAATGGTAGAGTACACCCTAGACAGCTCGCCGGGCCATCACAGGGCACAAACATGCCGACAGCAACTCCACTGACCTGCTCTTTACAAACGACAGCAATGATTCTTTTACATGCCTCTCCCCACAGACAGTGAGAGGCATGGCCGGGGTTTGATAGTCCAGTTACCTACACTGGGCAATATCACTTTACATGTTGCGAAACGGTCTCAGGTTTAACACAGACACAAAAGAGAGAGCAGTCAGAAAGCACAAACCTTCACCAAGCCCAGCAATGCAGCTACTTATAGCAGGTGGTGTTATCGTTGTCATAATTTAAAATGGTGTGCATTATTTACTTAAACGGCTTTCTGGAATTTGCCTCTCTTTTTTCACCTTGCTGATCTGATCGGCCTCTGTCATAGTTAAACTATTGTATTTTCTGGACTATAAGTCACACTTTTTTCATACTTTGGCTGAAGGTGCGACTTGTACTCCAGAGCGACTTATATGTGAAATTATTACATATAATTCTGTTCATCATCATAACAAACATAATTTCACATGTTTGTTATTTTTACACTCGCAACCACAAGAGGGCACTCTAGGCTTGAGTACCAGTATCTGTACCTGCTCATCCACCACTGAAGAAATGTCCCTAAATAGAAAATCCTATTCTGTGGATTACACGCTGCAAGTAGTGAAATATGCAGCAGAAAATGGTAATCAAGCAGCGAAAAGAAAGTTTGGAGTGAACGAGAAACTTGTAAGGCCCTGGAGAAAAGCGGAGATTATTATTATTGCAATGAAGAAAACAAAAAAAGCTAATCACTAAACAGCTAAAAGCTAATAGCAGGCTAAAAGCTAGATGGCCACAGCTAGAAGAACGAACTTGGGGGTTTGAGCAACGTGCTGCAGGGAGAGAAGGACAATATATGTTGCCCGCGAAGCTGTTCACTGCTATTTTTAGGACAGACCCACGGCTGGCTCCATAGCGCCAATCTCCATTGAGCTGCATCTAAATCAAATCAATATCTTCACATAGATGAATATCATTAATTATTAATAATAACATATAATCAAAAGTAAATGAGCAAATTTGTAATTTCAGAGGTGCCTATTGACCTGGTATCCCTTCGCATTAATTGGTATCCAAGAAGTAGACCTCAGTTTCAGAAAGGTTGGTGACCCCTGCTATAGACAATGGCCGGCCTTTGATAACCCAGTTAGCTGCACTGGGACACAGTGACAATGCTTGAACCCCCAACCTTGAGATCAGTGATCCAGCACCTTACTACCAGGCCACCACTGCCCAATTGAATAGTGAATTAAGTTGATTTTTCAGTGACATCCTTCTCATCTTCAGCCCACAATTAATCATTATATCTGTTTCTATTCTTTTCCAGTAACTGTGCTGTCCACTTCCCTAAACTCTCCTTGAAAACATCCTATGAACTGATCAACATTCTGTCTCCGATGGGTTTTAAGGATATGTTTACGCCTAAAGCGAACTTCTCTGGGATTTCTGATGAAAGGCTCGTTGTTTCTGAGGTAAGAAAAATAGTTGCACTTATACACTCTCGTCACGACACTCTCTCTCTCTTCCTTTCTCTCACTCACTCATTCACTCACTCACTCACTCACTCACTCATTTGCCAAACTGCTTTATCATACTATTAGGCTCACAACGAGTCTGGAGCTTATCTCAGCCGACAGTGGGCAAAAGCAGGATACACCCTGAATAGTTTCCCAAACCATCGCAGTGCAACAAGCACAACGATTCACATTCACCTAAAAACAATTTGGAACTGCCAATTAGCCTTGGACATGCCCCTGGACTATGGAAGGAAACTGGAGTACCCAGAAGAAACCCATGCAAGCATGGAAAGAACATGCAAGCGCCCCCAGAAACCCCAGACCTTCTTGCGCTGAGGCGAATGTGTTAGCTACTACACCACAGTGCCATACTTTTGAACATTGCTGATTATCTTAATTTATGCAGAATTCAAGTTTTGTATCCTGTATTTTTTCACATATTCAATTTATTGGTGATTTGTCTTTTTTTTTTTTTTTTTTTTGTTACCCAGGCTGTACATAAAGCTACGCTCGATGTGGACGAAGTCGGAGCTGAAGCAACAGCAGTGACTGGACTAGGCATCATGCTTTTTTCTGCAAGAATACCTAAAACACTGAAATTTAATCGGCCATTTATGCTCTTTATAGTTGAACAGAAAACAAACAATGTAATTTTTATGGGTAAAATTGTAAATCCATCTAAATCTGACATCCGTCAGAAATAAACAAAAATGCATTTTGTGGCTGTATCATGGCTGTATACCAAGGACAAAAATTTGCTATCGCATTGCTACATGGAATGTCAGGACACTACATCAAGTAGAGAAGTCAGAAAACATTGCGAGAGAAATGGTGAGAGTAAAGATTGACATACTAGGACTGAGTGAAGTCAGATGGTTACAATCAGGACCAGATAAAAAACACATTCATGAAGTTGGAATCCTACTAGGACCAAACATAGCAGATTCTCTACTTGGCTATTGGGCTGTTTCCAATCGAATAATTGTGGTAAAATTGAAAGGAAACCCATTCAACACCACCAACATTGAAGTATATGCACCAACATCCAACAACAATGAGGAAGACATTAAAAACTTTTATGCAGACCTGGATAAAGTTATGGCACAATGCAAATCACAAGAGAATGCAAAAGTTGGTGAAGGTAGTCAATCAGAAGTCGTAGGACCACATGGACTGGGCAAACGAAATGATCGTGGAGATACCTGGGTTCAGTGGTGTGAAGAAAATAACTAAGTGATCACTAATACGTACTTTCAACATCATCCCAGACGTCCACGGACATGAAGAAGCCCAAGTGATTGCTCAAGGAACCAGACTGATTTCATAACAATCAATAAGAGATCCAAAAATGCTGTCACACAAGCAAAGTGCTATCCAGGTGCAGATTGCGACAGTGATCATGCTCTATTAGTTGCATCTGTGAAGCTGAAATTGAAGAAATTGAAACGACCAAAGAAGGTGATACGGCGAGACCTAGACCAACTGAAGTCCAATGATGTGAAAACAGCTTTTCAACAAAAAGTTAAACTCCACATGCAAAATGATAATGAGAATAACAGAGCGGTAGATGACTTTGACAAAATTTGTTCGGCAATTAGTAAAGCTACTGAAGAAATCATACCTCCTGTAACACAAAAGAAGAAGCAGGAATGGATGACGGACGAGATTTTAGAACTAATAGAAAAGCGTAGAATAGTAAAGCGATGGTCAGAAGAATATGACTGATTGAACAGGGAGGTGTGTAGAACATGTCAGCAAGCAAAGGAGTGCATGTACAGTGGCACCACACTTCACGAAATTAATTTGATCCAGCACCTTTTTCGTAACCTGCATTTTTCGTAAATTGAACCTCATTTTACATGTAAAACGTGTGATTCGTTCAAAGGCTCCCAATACTACCCCATAAACCCTTTAAAAATTATAAAAGCATACCTTTTAAGACTTCCTTCTGCTTCAATATCGTACCGATGGTAGATGGGTTTGGCCATATTCCTTTGCGATATCATTCGAGCCCGTTTCTTCTTCTCACTTGCACCGGAAGTCACATACACATATGTATGTGTGTGTGTGTGTGTGTGTGTGTGTGTGTGTGTGTGTGTGTGTGTTGACCATGTCTTCTTAGCAGAATTATAATCTTACAAATGTTTGTGGAAGGTTAAAAGCCTGAGTCAAGAAATAAAGCATGAAACAACAGTAACTCTGTCCTTTACACACTGCAGCTCCATAATAGTCAATGGGAGGGAGCTGCGTCATACCTCCTAGCCAATGGGAGGTCAGCGGGGCGGGATGTTGGGAGATAGGCAATGGGAAGTAGCTGTGTCATCCCTCCTAGCCAATGGGAGGCCAGCGAGGCAGGATGTTTGAACATCATTGATGGGAGATCAGCTAGTGCATTGTTTTAATGTTTGAATGGCGTGTTTGAATGTTTCAATGGCGTGTTTTAAAGTTTGAATGGTGTGCTTGAATTTTTAAGATGGCGCTTTCGTAATGTGAACTTGTTTCGTATATAGAGACAAAAATTTTAGGAAAATGCGTTTCGTAACCTGCATTTTTCTTTTGGTGAAATTTCATAAAGTGAGGTACCACTGTATATGAAACAGTGCGAAGAACTGGAATGAATGGAGAAGACCAACTCCACAAGTTGCATGACATGGTGTGACAGTTAACCTCAAGTAAAAAGCGTGTTACACCCAGCTGCATTGAAGCAAAGGATGGAAGTAGTTTGGTTAATCAAGAGGAAATGTTAAATTGATGGAAAGATTATATAGAAGAGTTGTTTGCTGATAACAGAGGAGAAAGAGATTTTCCCAGAAACAAGGAGGCAACCCGAGTTTGAAAGTGGAAATAGAAAAGGCTGCAAAGAACATGAAAAAAGGCAAAGCTGCTAGCCCGGATGGGATTGTGGCCAAAATGATCTCGGGACTAGAAGAGTTTGAGATAGAACAAATAACAAGATTAGCAAATAAAATCTACAAGGAAGGTCACTTCCAGAGATGATGAGCAGATCTATCTTTATCACTCTGCCCAAGAAACCAGGGGCTATGAAATGTGAGTTTTTCAGAACAGTCCACTTAATGAGTCAACTAACAAAGCTGATTCTGAGAGTTTTTCTCGGTAGGCTACGGGGTCGAACAGTTGGGGTTGGTAGCAGAAGAACAGTATGGATTCATAGTCAATGAGGGCACACGGAATGCAATCTTTGTACTGAAAATATTAGTAGAGAAAGCAGTTGGTACGCAAAGAGAAGTACATGTTTGTTTCATTGACTATGTGAAAGCTTTCTATCGAGTTAGACATGAGCCCTTGTTTGAAATCCTGGAAGCTTTAGATCTGGCTGGACAAGGATATCGAGCTGTTGAAAAACATACTGGAAACAAAAGGCAGCTGTGAGACTCAATGGTGAAGTTAGTGAGTATGTCGAAATAAGGAGGGGAGTGACACAGGGATGGATACTAACCCCTGACCTGTTTTTACTAAACATAGAAACGATCATGCAAAACATTAAGGACATGAAAGGAATATCCATTGGTGGAATAAATGTTAACAACATCAGATATGCAGCTGACACAGCGCTGATAGCGGACAGTGAAGAAAAGCTGCAGAACATTGTGGATACAATGAACAGGCAGATTCGGTTTGTAGGGCATGTGATGAGGAAGGAAAGCTTGAAGAAGTTGTGCTGACTAGCCGTGTAGAAGGAAAAAGATCAAGGGGAAGACAACGAACTATGTATTGGGCATCAATAGAAAATGCAACTCGTTGGAGACCCATTGTGCTCACTCAGGGTCTAAAGAACTGCAAAGAGAAGGCTGTTATGGCTGCCGCCTACACCAGAATTCTGGCATGGCACCCCGATTGGTTGGTTGATTGATTGATTGATTGATTGATTGATTGATTGCATTTTGCGGTGTGGTCTTGTCTAGCATACCTTGTTGTCATTAAAGAAAATGAGTAGATGGGGCAGTGTGTATTTTGAATGAGGGGGGGGTGACTGCAAAAATATGACCCCCCCCCATATCTATTCCAAACTACTGTACATTGTTTTAAATTGATTTATTAAAATTTCCTCAGAAAAGGAAGAACATGTGCATAGATTAAAGGAAATGCACAAATGAATGCAAGAAGTCATTCATTAATTTTCTGAACCGCTTATTTCTAATTAGGGTGGAGGGGAGGCTGGCACCCATTTCAACCAACTCTGGGTGAGGGCAGAGTACACCCTGGACAGCTCGCCAGGCCATCACAGGACAGAAACACGCTGACGCTGCAGCTACTCTTGTCGAAAGTCAGCAATGGTTCTTTTACATGAACCTCATACCATAGACAGTGAGAGACACGGCTGGCTTTTGATAACCCAGTTAGCTGCACTGGGGGATGGAAGAAGTCAAATTGTTGAATTTCAGGGATCAAGGTCATAGTCATGTACAAAAACTACAAATTGGATTATGGTGTCTATCTCAGCTGAGGACTGAGGTAGACACCACAATCAGTCAGAGTACCCAGAGGAACCCAAGCAAGCACATGAAAAATCACACACACAGAGATACCTGATCCTGGGAATCAAACCCAGGTCCTTTCTTGCTGTGAGATGGATGTTCAAACCACTATGCCACCAAGCTGCTCTACATAAAGTCAGCTACTCAGAAGTTGTTTTTATAGATGATGGATGTCTAAAATTTGACTTTTCTTTCTTCCTTTTCGGCTTTTTCCCGTTCTCGAGAGTCACCACAGCGAATCATCTGATTCGCACATTTGATTTGGCATGGGTTTTATGTCGGATGCCCTTCTTGTCACAACCCTTTTAGCAAGGAGCAGAAACACACTGACAGCTATGCAGCTACTCTTTACGAAAGTCAGCAATGGTTCTTTTACATGAACCTCTCACTATAGACAGTGAGAGACATGGCCCGCCTTTGCTAACCCAGTTAGCTGCACTGGGGGGGGGGGAAACAGTGACAACCCTGTGGGGACTCGAACCCCCAGCCTTAGGATCAGCAATCCTGCACCCTGTCCACTACTGTTAAATAGATTTTTCAATCAAATCAAAATGAGTTTAAAGTTTTTTATACTTGGACGTTTTGACGCTGAGTTGAACAATTTTCAATAGAAATCCCACATCAAACTCATAGCAAACAGTCTATATGGATCTAATTCATGTCTACCGTCCTTCTCAAACCATGGGAACCAGGACAGTGATGGACCAGAAATTAAAGCTCTGAGTTAGCGCACTAGAGAGCTAAAGCTCAACCAAAATACAAATTAAACAAAGGGTCCCATAGTCAGCAAGCACCTGCAGCATGGTCAATTTAGAAGCGGCGCACACGCTGGCAGGGAAAGGCTTGTAGTCCCGCGTTAGACAGAAACAAATGATGAACATCCTAACGTTGGCTGTGGGTGAACATGGACGATGAGCTCTGGCGATGAAGTCCCAAACAACGAAACTTAGGTGAAGTTTCCATGATCCGCCTTGGATGAGATGAGCCGCCACGATGAATTTCCTTAGAGGATCTGCGCGCCGAAGAGACTGGAACAGGCTACATGAGACGGGAAGAGGCTGAAGCCAGTCGGCACCAGGTCCTTAATATAACCTTCTGGAAAGTTCCATTCTCAAAGTTTCTGAATCACCTGACCCACCACCAGGGCGCATGCGCAACCAGGTCCATCTCGAAGTTTCCAGACCCCCTTACAGCAGAGTCATACCATGTGACACTAGTTACAGCACACTCTGAATCGAACTATGTACACCGTTTACACACTCACATTTATATACATGCCCCTAACACAAGTTATCTTGATCGAATATAATATTTATTTTAATCATCCATGACTATTGATATTAGTGTTCTGTTGTAAGAATCACACTGAGACTGAAAGAAGAAAAGGAGAAATTTTAAAAAATGAATTGGAGATTATAAATCAGCCTGTTTAATGGGATGACAGGAACTATGTCGTGGAAGAAGATTCATGCTCCATAGGAGAAGTAGGAGAGTAATCAGAGGGAGAAGCATCGCAGAAGTTAGTTGGAAAATCTGAAAATAGACGATGAGAGGTACAGTGGAAAAATATTCTGGAGATAGCAAGGGAATATCAACAGAGCCAGTGAAGAAGAAGAAGAGGCAGTGGAATAGCCATTAGAAGTCAGGTCATGCCCTGCATTGGCCTGGTGCGCTATCCAGGGTGTACCCCACCCTTGCCCAGAGTTGGCTGAGATGAGCATCACCCCCTGATGACCCTAATTAGGGTTAAGTGGCTTAGAAAATGAAATAAATGAAATAAGGTCGTAAGACTAATCACAGGTATCTGTGTGAGGTAGAGCCTGGAACTGGGAGGGTGCAAGGAATTCCAGAAAATTTAGAAGGTCAGCAGATAGTAAAGATGGTTGAGTCGGAAAGTGACACTGTTTGATGCTTCTTCACCTCCAAAAAAAAAGCAGAGAAGGCTGACTGGGTTAAAAGAAAGACAACAGAACACGGCGTATGCAAAAGCAACAGGAAATTGTAATAAAATGCTTGAAGGTTTAGGGTCCAGGATATGCATCTGGCCTGCGGTGGTTAGCAACACTGGTACAACATTGGTAACTATGAAAGAGCAACAACAACAACAACAACAACAATAATAATGTGAACGCTTAAAGTTAAGCTTGACAATAAGTTTGAAAATAAGGGGAATTCAGATGAAAGGAAATTATGTCATCAAGGAGTGGATGACATCAACAAGGAAAGGAGGACCTAAATTTCGGGGCGGTATCAGGGCCAAATGTGATAATAATGTAAAATAGTAAAATATGGAAATGAAACCTGCTTCTTCTCAACTGCAATTGAAGTCTCTTTCATTTTGACTTAAGTGCTGTTAATCGAGTACATTGGGTAAGAAAAAAAAAAAAAAATTAGAAGGAATTGGCAGGGACCAAACTTCCACCTATTGATATGGCGACTCAGTAAGAATTCCACCAAAATCAATTTGAATCCAGATTGATGCCACAGCCATCATGACTAAGTGTTCTTTGGAGCACGGAATGGCATACATTTACTTCCCTGGCACAAAGAGCAGTCACCAATCAGCAATCAGCTTATTTGTATGAGCGGCCAGAGAGCACTTTCCCTCCAAGCGCATGCATGTGCATTTACAGCATTTGGCAGACAGTTCCTAACAGTGGTGACAGAACCACTGGCATTCATAATAGTAACCCATAGCATTAATCACTAAGCCACCACTGGCCCTGTGTGCATCTGTCTGTAATGGGTCCAGCATTGCAAGTCACAGAAGGGGTTGTACCCTGGGTGGTGGTGGTCATGTGATATGAAGACAATACTTGATGGGTGGGGATTGGATATGACCTAATTAATGGATAAAATTGGGAGGGGGGTGGACACAGACAAATTTTTGCATCCGAGAGTTACTTTTTTGGCCAGCAGATGGCAGTGAGCTTACACTTTGTGTTTATTCATTTTTTTAATCATTACATCAGCTGTATATGATATACAGTATTATGTAAAACTGCAGTGAAAGTCTTTCTGTGCATCTCATGAACACATGACAATTAATCCTCACTAAAGCTATTCCTCATGAAAGAGTTATAAATACTAAATAATAATTTCTTCCTGTTACATCATTGGTCGAATATTAATTTCATGTGTATGTGTAAAAGTTACAAACAACATTTTGCTTAAAAAATACACAATGCCACCAGAGTCTGCTATAATATAAATATTTATTTCTTCCTCTTTGTATAATGTTCTATCTTTACATGCATGAGAAACAATTTCATTAGGTGAAAAAGAGCTCGGGATATTCAAGACCAGCATACACAGCAAGATGTGTATGGGAAGTAGTTTATTTTATGCAGCTTTACTTAAATGTCTATCAGCCGACTCATTGGGTAAGAAGGTAGACGGTAGTCACTTTTGTGTGTGTATGTGTGTATACATACATATGCGAGCACACACACACACACACACACACACACACACACAATGTGTTTATTTTCTTTTTTTAATATACACAGGCATATGTGTGTGTTTATACATACACATGCGAGCGCACGCGCACACACACACTTCCACATTGTTTGTGTGTGTGTGTATTTTCTTTTTATATACACAGGCATATGAGTGTGTGTGTGTGTGTGTGTGTGTGTGTGTGTGTGTGTACGCAGACACTTGCGAGTGCACACACACACACACACACACACACACACACACACACACACACTTACACATTGTGTGTATTTTCTTTTCTTTTTATATACACAGGCATATATGTATGTGTGTATGTGTGTGTGTGTGTGTGTGTATACATACACATGCAAGCGCGCGCACACACACACACACACACATGCCTGTGTATATATTGTGTGTGTGTGTGTGTGTCAATTTTCCCCCTTTTTATATACATAGGCATGTGTGTGTGTGTGTGTGTGTGTGTGTGTGTGTGTGTATATACATACACATGCGAGCGCGCACACACATATACACACACACACACACACACACACACACACACACGTGTGTGTGTATTTTTCCCCCATTTTATGTACACAGGCGTGTGTGTTTGTGTGTGTGTGTGTGTGTGTGTGTGTGTGTGTGTGTGTGTGTGAGTGTGTGTGTGTGTGTGTGTGTGTGTGTGCGACCAACATTCCAGGACCTCCATTTGCCATTAGGTTAAAAACCCCTTTTTTTTTACCAGTGAGGTAAATCATTTGCCATCTCTGTATCTGTAAAATTAACAATGACTGTGAACAATCCGAGACAAGAAGCCATTTTGATATAAATTCACTCCAAGAATGTGATGGGTTTTACAAGGAGGACAGAAAAGAGATAGGGCTTAATGAGGGGCTTGCTACTGTTGGCAGTTTTCCTGAGAACCAGCAGCAAAGAGCAAATACTTTAACCGAGCAAACCATCAAATCTGCAGGCACAATGCGAGATCTACTGTGGAGATGACTGCAGGTTCGTACAAATACAGCAAACTGAGCAGGCAGGCCACACGTCTTCTTTATACACAGCTGCAGTGAAATACATCATGGCATGTCACAGAGATTCAGGATGAGCAACGGTCAGCTCACATTCAGTCCACAATCGCCAGTTTTCACAGTCGCTGTGTCAGTTTTCTCCAATTTTTTTGGACCACAACTTCAATGGGGCATTTCAGCAGGGCATCTGTAGGTACGCTAAGGGTCATGAAGCGATGCTCAAAATGCATACAGACTCCCTTTATCATTCCATAGTTTCGGCTCATGCATAGTAATACCAATACAGACTATACAAAGGCTACATTATTATTATATTATATTATATTATATTATTTAGGCTCATACAATGTGCACATTTAAGAAAATATTAAAACCACAACTAGAGTTTTAGAAAATACCATCACTGACTCTACTTTGGTAGAAAGGAACATCATGACGTCTATAAATCATATTATGTGGCTTTTCGGTACATACAGTAAATCACATGTTGTGATTTGTGAGCGGACAGCCAGTTGAAATTTACACTCGAGCTCTTTAAATCCAGTGTCGTGTTGATATGTTTAAGCATCAAGTGAATTTACACACGAGTTCAGTTTCCATTGCACAGTATTCACAATATTATACAAATAAAAAGGCAGATCTGATGGATGCGTAGCGACCTGATATTGGACTTGAGCTCTGGGATCATACGTATCAAGAATCTCCAGTCGTGTTCTCGGTATTTCGTATTTTCTGGTCATCCTTCAAGTGCTGTTCATGCAGCGTCATGGGGCAGCAACTTGGAGGAAAGCTCTTTCTACCCTATTCTACTTACATAAGCTGACAGATACCCACGATTGGATAGTGTTCCTGTGATTGACAAGCTAGAGTGTGTATGCCGCCCTCCCTTAAGATCACGGAAAATTTTGCTCTCCGGATGGTTGTGAGGTTTTGTGATTAGAACCTGCACAGGATTTGAACTCACGATCTCTTAATGCTCTTCTGTTATCTTTCTCGGTGACGAATGTACCAAATCGATTCACCAACGTTTGACGTTTGAAGCAGTGACCGTTGACAGGAATCAGGGTTCGACCATCATTCTGCAAGATTTATTGACAATTCGCAACATTCACACAAATGTGAAAGTTGACAGTGTTTGTAAAAGATATTTAGCAAACATTAGCGACTATTGGCAGAATGTTTGCAATGATTTGCAACTATTTCGTAGTCTTTTACCGCTGATTAGGAACGTTTGGGGCGTTTTCCAACTTCTGGTAAAATACATGGTAAATGTCAAGCGAACCTTGGAAGTGAACCACCAAAACCTATTAAAAAAAAAAAAAAAGTGAGCGAAGCCTCCCCAGTTATAGAGGATAGACTTCCAGGTTATGGAAATGGGTTTCTGTCAGGAAGAAGTCCAATGAGCTGCTGCCTTTGACGAAGAATTGCTTTGCTTGGCCGTGAAAGAACAAGAAGAAGAAAAAGACTGATCGATAGGCAGTGGTGGCCTGGTGGTACGGTGCTGGTCACTGATCCTAAGGTTGGGGGTTCAAGCCCCACTCTCCACGGGTTGTCACTGCTCTTCCCCCAGTGCAGCTAACCGGGTTATTAAAGGCCGGCCGTGTCTCTCACTGTCTATGGTGTGGGGTCATGTAAAAGAACCATTGCTGACTTTCGACAAGAGTCGCTGCATAGACGTCAGCATATTTCCGCCCTGCGATGGCCTGGCAAGCTGTCCAGGGTGTACTCTGTCCTTGCCCGGAAACGACTGGGATGGGCACCAGCCTCCCTGCGACCCTAATTCGGATTAAGCGGTTACAGAAAATGAATGATGATGAAAACTGATTGATGGATATATATAAAAAAAGAGTATGCAAACCATTCACTACTTGACGAACCAACAATAACTCGTGGCCCAGGTTACTGCTTGGGTGGCCAGATGCACATTTGTGGTTAAGCCCTTGCCTGGGGACCATTGGGACTTAATGGCGATTCAAATCCATGACCTCTCGATTGTGAGCCCAGCACCTTAACTATTATGGCACCGACCCCAGTAGCAAAGTGTTCAGCAACCTTTAATGAATCCTGACAAAACCCAAACGTTACTACGTTCATCAGCATCCGCCACACTGTGACATTACTAGCTTTACTATGCTCAGATAAAATCATTTACATCATAGGTGTCACACTCTGGCCCACGGGGCAAATCCGGCCCGCTTCCACATTTTATGTGGTCTGTAATAGTTTTTAAAGAAAATGATTATCATACATTCTTTTTATCAACCATCACCATGAAATCTAATTCCGCATCCTGGGTGGAAGCAGCCTATTTCAAATGAACTGAATGAGCTGGTCATTCATTCTGGTCAACTTGCATGCTAGCAAGTTCAGTGATTATTTGACTCTTGATCACCTTTGAACTTGGGAATCTGACGCCCTTGATTTATGTGTATAGATCTGGTTGATTCCTTTTTGTTGAGAGCAACACAGGCCACAGCAGTGGTTCAAATTCACAATCTTCTGAACTGTAGTCCAGGACCAGGACTGAACAGGAGTCCCACCCACTGAGCCAACACTGTTTTATTCATTAATTTTCTGAACTGTTAATCCTAATTAGGGTGCAGGAAGGCGGGTGCACATCTCAGCTGACTCTGGGTGAGGGCGCGGTACACTCTAGGCCATTGCAGGGCCAACACTGTCCCAACCATTCATACTCATGGGACATTTGGAACAGCCAATTAACCTATTGTGCATGTTTTTTGACTGTTGAAGGAAACCAAAGTACCTGGAGAAACCCATAGAGAACATGCAAACTCCACATAGAAATGCCCGAGCTGGGAATCGAACCCAAGACCTTCTTGCTGTGAGGCAGATGTGCTAACCACTACGCCACCATGCCACCAATGCAGTTTTAATTTAACCAATTAAACTGAATAATGGACTTTTTCATTTATTTATTCATCTTCAGTTTGCACTTTCTTCTTTCGAGGGAAATGGTGGATAAAGTTGGAACTACACCCTGGATGGGACATGAAAGAATACCGGGCTCACACTTACATCCAGGCGTAATTTTGTGTAGCAAATCCAGACACTGCCATGTTTTTCGTAAATGGAAGGAACTTGGAGAAAACTCACATGGAGAAGATTTGAACTCCACACAGGAACCCAATAGCATAACCAGCATGAAGAAGTTCCGACTATATGTACTAGAGCTTTGAACACCCACGACTCTTCCCAGTTCACTTTGTGTCCTTCTTTGGACCACCTTTGTGAGACACTAAACACTGCATACCAGGAATATCCCATAAGGCCCGCTGTTTTGGAGATGTATTGTAGAGTATCTGCCATCAAATGAAGTCAACTTTGATAAGCTGGATCGGGGAAAAGTGGGCAAGTGTAAGGAGTGACTGACAAGGGTCACGTTGTGATGCCTAAACGACTGGGTCCATTCATCTCCAAAATGGCGGCAGGTATTATTGGGTGTTCCTGGTATGCAGTGTAAAGTACCTACCAAATGTGATCCAAAATAGTGCAACCAGTGAACTGGAAAGCATCCGAGGTGAGCATGACTGATTCTATGGTAACTGAAAGAGAGTCTGTCTGGTGTCATCTGAAAGAAGATCAACTCAATTGCAAACTGCTGAAAATGTTACGCTGGCTGTGATAGAAAAGTATCAGGACACAGTATACTGTAGCTTGCCATGTATGGGACTGCCAAGCCAGAGACCAATCAGATGGAGCTAATGTTATGGCTGATTGAGTAAACTGTCAAACCTACCCTCCGCCATCGTTCTGCCTATATGTTTTTTTTGCATAACTGGATACAAGGGGGCAGGGGTGGCTTGATGGTAGAATGCTGGATTACTGATCCTGAGGTCAGGGGTTCAAGCCCCACTCTCAACAGGTTGTCACTGTCCCCCCCGGTGCAGCTAACTGGGTGATCAAAGGCCGACCATGACTCTCACTGTCTGTGGTGGGAGGTTCATGTAAAAGAACTATTGTTGACTTTCGTCAAGAGTATCTGCATAGCCGTCAACGTGTTTCTATCCAGCGACGGTCTGGCGTGCTGTCCACGGCATACTCTGCCCATGCTCAGAGTTGGCTGAGATGGGCACCAGCCTCCCCACGACCCTAGTTAGGATTAAGCGGTTCAGAAAATGAATGAATTTAAGAGAGTTTTATATGAGCCCAGAGCTGGTTCCAGTAACCTGTACCTAGTGCTTGAGGGCACAGATAAATCATGAATGTGCAAAATTTAAAGCCTTTCTGCTCTGAAAAGGCTTTCAGCTAAGAATCCTGGGTTAGGAAATTTAAGAAATCAGTTCCGGTTAAGAAATCGGACACGAAATCCAAACATTTTGCGGCGTAGGAAACAAAGCAGAACTGCATTCCCTGCTTTTTACTGACGCGTGCATATACTGTAAAGGCCATGGTACACTGGTATCTACTAAAAGTGGACAATTTCAGCACGGCTCGAAAAAGAAAAAAAAAATACTGCGCAAAATATTGAATATGAACGTAATTGAAAATAAATAAATAAATAAATAAATAAAATGAAGACAAACTGCCTCAAATCGTTGCCAGTGTATGGTTCCTCCAAAGGTAGGGTGCGAGTATTAGAGAGAATGCTCAGTCCATGCAGGAGAGTGTATAGATGTATATATAACCGGAGCTGTTTCTGTATGTTTAAAGGCAAATCATTAGTTTCGGCAGGTATGTTAACTTGCTTCCAGTTTCTACACACAATGTAACAGTCAATAACTGAACTATGGCTGGAGAGGAAGGTTAAAAACGGAAAGCCTTTGAGGAAATGTCCTTGTTCGCTGGAGGAAGTCGATTCCACGCAGTCCGAGTCTTCTCTTCTTTCCTCCTTGAATTTCCCAGCTGCCTTCCTCTTCCAAACAGCGTCTTCGTGATGGATCACAGATGAGATTGGACTTCGGTGTGAGATGGCGGATGTGTTTTCTGTGCGACACTGTGACTTGACAGTCTGGGGTCAGTTGTAGCTTTTTTGCAGGTCAAGATGAAGATGAAGAGTGGAGTCATCAAACAGAGGATTCTTCACTTCCATCTCACCAGTCTAGAGAGAAAGCAAGAGCGAGAGCAAGAGTGAGAGAGAGAGCGAGAGATTCAAATACAGTGGTACCTCACCTTACCATAGTCCCTGAATGCGAAAAATCCAGTTTATGAAAAACATTTTCCTAAGTTTTTTGTCTCTGAATACGAAACAAGTTCTCCTTACGAAACACGCCAAACGCGCTATTCAAACATTCAAACGCGCCATTGATACATTTAAACAATGCACGACTTGCTCTCCCACTGACTATATGTCTCAACATTCCGCTTCACTGGCCTCCCATTGGCTATCTCCCGAAATCCCGCCCCGCTGGCCTCCCATTGGCGAGGAGAGATGACGCAGCTCCTTCTCATTTGGCTATTATGGAGCTGCATCTCCCATAATGCTTTTCGTGTAAAGTTACTGGCTTTAAACCTTACACAAACATCTGTCAGATTATAACTCTGCTAAGAAGACATGGTCAACACACGCACACACACACACACACACACACACACACACACACACACACACACACACACACACACACGCGCACACGCGTGTGATTTTCGGTGCGAGTGAAAAGAAGAAGCGGGCTCGTGGCATGCGGTTGAGTGATATCGCAAAGGAATATGGCCAAACCCATCTACCATTGGTACGATATTGAAGCAGAAGGAGGACTTAAAAGGAATATTTTTATAATTTTTAAAGGGTTTAGGGGGTAGTATTGGGGCCTTGGAACGAATCACGTGTTTTATGTGTAAAATTCGGTTCAACTTACGAAAAATCCACGTTAAGAAAAAGGCTCTGGAACAGATTAATTTTGTAAGGTGAGGTATCACTGTATCAGATACCACAATACTGACACACTGTAGATATAACACTTAGACCACCCTGAGACCCCCAACCCCCAACACACTATCAGTGAGAGCTGCTGCTTACCGGTGCAAGCCCAGGACACTCATACACAGTGAAGTCTCCATCTTCATTCTCCTCATCTGAGGTAGCTGCTGATTCGGCGACCTTGGGTTCATCTCTTTGTCTGAATACAAAGAATAACAGTAATGATGATAATGGTGATGATGATGCTGCTGCTGCTGCTGCTGCTGATGATGATGATGATGATGAGCATACATACACTGGACATCTGAAGTCCCACATTTTAATATTTTGTTGGACCACCTTTGGCCATAATCTTCATACACTGTTTGAACTTAATCAACATCACAACCACTCCATAAAGTCTTCAACAAATCCCGAAAACTTTCAGTAGAGTCATGGTGGCTCTGTGGTGCCAGTTAATATGCAAGAATGATTCCTCAATGCTCCCTGAACCTCTCTTTCATAATTTCAGTCCCCATGTTATATCCGCACCATCAGGCAAGAAAAAGTACATTGATGTGATAACCTGCTCATTCAGTACATTCAGATCATCAGCCACTTCATTTTATTGTCACATTAATGTTGTTGAGCCTCCACCGGACCAGCTGAAGCAACAACCCTACAGACATTATGAGTTATGACCAAGGCTAATGGCGATCCAACAATATATTACAGTACAGGACTTATTTTTTTTGGCTGCATAGCCATCAGCGTGTTTCCGCCCTGCGACAGCCTGTTGAGCTGTCCAGGGTGTACTCTGCCCACACCCGGAGTTGGCTGGGATGGGTGCCAGCCTCCATGTGACCCTAATTAGGATTAAGCAGTTACAGAAAATGAATGACGGAATGAATGGACATGACAAACTATGGTTTTTTTTGGAAATAAAGGATATGCTGTTCACTTGCCCTGCAATGGCCTGGGTCCAGTGTGTATTCTCGGCCAAGATAGGCACCAGCCTACGTGCGACCCTAATTAGAATTAAGTGGTTCTGAAAATGAATGAATGTCATGTATTCACTCACACACTTACTTAAGCTCAATCTGCTTAATCCTATTAAGGTCACGTGGGCCGACTGTGGGCGAAGGGAAAATACGCCGTAAACAGCTCACCAGTCCATTGCAAAGCAACACACAGCCAACTATTCACACTCACACTCACATGTACGTGCAATTTTGAACAGCCAATTAGATTATAGTGTAAGTCTTTGGACTGTGGGAGGAAAACGTAGTGCAGGGATCCCTCGCTACTTCGCGCTTCAATTAATGTGACATTAGTGCATCGCGTTTTTTAAAAAATATATATAAATAAAAATTCATGGAATTAAAAAAATAAGGAAATTAAGGAAGAATAGGTAGAAAAGTTATGGAAAATGTCACAAAAACAAGGCCAATTATGCAAAAAACTCTAAACCAACACAAAAACAAGAAAACAACCCAAAACCTCCCAGCAAAACTGGGTACATTGTTGCATCTGTGTGTGCACAGATCTGCGCAGCCACGCCCCCCTGCCGGAGCCTAGTATTAAGTGTACCTCAGGATAATGTTTAATCATATTTCATACTTATATTTATGATCTATCTTTCTGTAGATTTTATTCCATTTCTATTTCTAATTGTTCTTCATTTTTCATTTCACTTTCACTTTCGACCTCGGACAGCTTTGTTGGTATTGCCGGATGTTTGCAAAATTAATGTTGGTAAGTTGGCGAGCGTCTGTATTTATATTTTATTTACATCTTATGTTATTTTTTTCAATGTTTAATTGTTAGTATAAGCATTTATTATTATTATTATATTGGATATGTCTTTATTGATATTATATACACATATACATGTACGTATACGTCAGTCAGGGGTTGGGTGGTGGGTGATCCTACTTCGCGGATTTCGATGGTCGTGTGGGGATCTCGGTCCCAATTAACCGTGAAAAGTGAGGGATCCCTGTACGCAGATGAAACCTCATGCAAGCACAGCGAGAGGATGCAAGCTGCACAAAAATATGCCCTCGAACAGTAGGGACTTCAACCCAGCGCCAGCTTGCTGTTCTAACCACAATGCCACTGTGCCACAAAGAGGTGTTGGAGATCCTACATCAACTCTAAGTAGAAATCATTACAAAAAAAGAAATGTTCATTCATAAAGTTGTTCAAAACATGTCCATTCATAAAGCGGAAATTGTAATCTCTGGAAAATGGTGGTGGAAGTGGAATATCCTACCTGATCACACTGTTGTACGAAAATAATACATGCTGTTGATTATTAACAGCCATCTGCTTTCCATCACATCAACACATCATGAATTTTCATTTGCACACAAGTACACAGCTCGGTGAGTTATTTCTTACATATTTATAGCTACATGGGAACAGTGGAGGGTTTATCCAGCACGGAGGAGAATAACAGCAAACAAAAAAACATTAAGGATGAGATGAATGTGAATTAGAACTGAAATATGAGGTAGTGCAGCTGGGCTGATGATGTAAATCTACTCACTTAAGTGACAACATCTGCTGTTTCTGATGCTGGTAATGATACATCTGGGCACTCTGAGCCAGGTTTTTATCTCCAGACTAAAACAGAAATGACAGGATTAAAAAAGACAAATATAACCCAAATGTACTTGTGTCTCTTTCTCTCTCTCTCTCTCTCTCTCTCTCTCTCTCTCTGTGTGTGTGTGTGTGTGTGTGTGTGTGTGTGTGTGTGTGTGTGTGTGTGTGTGTGTGTGTTTCACTCACAGCTGCACTATCGTAAGCATGGGGGCTCATCACCCCGAAGGCTGGGTAGTCCACTTTTTGTGCCAGACGAGTTCCTCTCTGCATTCTGTCACAGGAAACACAACGTGAGCGTCTCATTCAGTTCGATTTGTTCAATTAGCGTTCCGACTGATCCAATCAGTCACACTTGGCTACAAAAAAACAAATGACGCTCTCTGCGATGCTTGTTTTGTTTGTGAACACAGCATAAGAGAATCAGCACTGAGGTCTTACCTCACCCAGCATACTCCAACCAAAACCAACGCCACCGAAGCCACCATAAGACACACTCCTGCTGTAACTGAAGAACAGAAAGAGCGAAAATGTGAGCGAGAGAGAGACAGAGAGAGAGAGAGAGAGAGAGAGAGAGAGAGGTTGATTAATTAAAATGCCAACGCATCCTAGTCATAGAAACCTTATTTCTGATTCGTGACACTGGAAAAAATTCATGAAAGATGCATAGAAACAAGAGCATGAAATGTTGTAAACCCAGATGTGTCTGATTCATCAAACTATCACATGCAATCGAATTAAGTTGTGATCTGCATATTCCACCCACTAATTCGCATAATACACCATTTCACTCTCAAACACATCCAGATTACAGATCCAGATGACACACACACAAGTTTATCTTATTGTGACCGTGAATCCATTTCTCATCATTTTCTGTAACCGCTTCATCCTAATTAGGGTCGCAGGGAGGCTGGTGCCCATCCCAGCCAACTCAGGGCAAGGGCAGAGTACACCCTGGACAGCTTGCCAGGCCATCGCAGGGCGGAAACACGCTGACGGCTTTGCAGCTACTCTTGACGAAAGTCAGCAATGGTTCTTTTACATGCCTCACACCATAGACAGTGACAGACATGGCCGGCCTTTTATAATCCAGTCAGCCGCACTGGGGGGGGACAGTGACAACCTTGTGGAGAGTGGGACTCGAACCCCCAACCTTTGGATCAGCGATCTGGCGCCTTATACCACTAGACCACCACTGCCGACCGTGAATCCATAACAAGAAATCATTCACAAGAATAGTGACCCAAGATCCGAGAAAAGAAGTATGAATAAATACATGAATTAAAAAGTAATTAAAAAGTAATAAAAATACAACTAGAGCTATAAATATGAAATAAAACCAAAAGTACCGCCTAGTGCAGACATTGGCAAATTACTGCCCATCAGATTTTTTAGTACGGTCCATCAAATTTGTCCCATTAAAAGAAAAAAAAAAATCAAAATCATACATCAATCATTTATTTCATCTTCGGGGAAATGGTGGCCTGATGGTAAAGGGTGCTGGATCACTGATCCTAAGGTTTGGGGGTTCGAGTCCCACTCTCCACGGGGTTGTCACTTGTACCCCCCCCCCAGTATCAAAGGCCGGCCATGTCTCTCACTGTCTATGGTGAGAGGTTCATGTAAAATAACCATTGCTGACTTTCAACAAGAGTAACTGCAAAGGGTTGTGCCATCAAGGGCATCGGACGTAAAAACCTATGCCAAATCGAACACGTGAATCAGATGATTCGTTGTGGTGACCCATGAAAAAAGGGAAAAGCCAAAAGGAAAAAGAAAATCATTTATTTCAGCTTCTCCCCCTGAAATGCCTGGGTTTCCCCAATAGATGGCACACTAAGCATTGGTGGATCTTTGTTGGAGCGCAGTGTATTACTCTTTATTTCTCTTACATTTGAGCCCGTCACAGATCCAGTTAGCGACCCAACACCTCAGATCTATCTATTGCCACAACAAAACTACCTCCAGACTTTGATGCACTCGAAAAAAGGGAGAGCAGCAACACTGTTCCCACTGAAATTGATGAGTTTTTCCTGCTGTGTCATGAAAAAAATAAAAAAAACGCTTATGGAAAGTTTGAAAGTGCGTCTTTTCATTAAGTAGCATTTATGTGCCGCAGCGGAACAGAAAATGAGCAGAGCGGGAATGATTGAGATTGAGTACAGTGATACCTCAGCTCACGAACATAATTGGTTCCCAGAAAGTGTGTGTGAGGCGAAAAGTTCGTCTTCCGAACATTTATTTCCCATAAGAAACCATTAAAATGAGAATAATCCGTTCCCAGGTCCCCATAAAACATAATTTTCTACTAAATAAGCCTTAAAACTACACAAAATATACCTTATTTTATGTATAATAAATGTGCTATTGTATTGTAATTAAAGAAATAAACTGTACTGTATAATAAAGTGGTTTTATTTACCTTTGTGATGGTAGTTGATGGCTTGATGGAATGGAGTGGGAGGAGGAGGGAGGGAGGGACTTACTGTTTGGAAGGAGAGTTTGGAAACGCCTACTGTTTGGAAACACCCTTAGCCACACACGCACCCTTAATAGCTTCCTTGTTCTTAAGGATGGGAGCAATGGTAGACTTAGCGTACTGGTACTGGGACGCTGAGTCACACAAACGCACACCTCGTTCGTGTTTTTCAATGATCTCCGCCTGTGGTGGGTCTTTTTCGGTCCCATAATAGCAAAAGTACACTCACTATGGTCCAAAATGTCAATCAAACACAAACCACTTCTGCATTCAAAGAAAGGGTGTGACGAACTGGGACGCCGTGAGCGTGTGTCAGCTTCTCGTGGCCGCCACCGTGGCGCTGTTCGACCGCGTGGTTTGGTTCGTCCGCTGAAAACTAGTTTGTCAGCAGAGACTATATGCTCGCAAATTTAATATTCTTGAGGCGAAAAGTTCGTGAGCTTAAGTGTTCGTCAGCGGAGGTTTTACTGTATTTCGTTGGGTAATAATATGTTTTGAATGTTGAAAGTGATATCATTCATCTTTTTTTTTTTTCAATAAATGTTGATTACTTTAACTTTGCGCCTTTGATTGAAGTGTATTAAAAACAGACGCATTCTCCAGGTTTGATAGCTCACAGTGTGTGAGCTATTTTAATCTACAGTATGTATTTATATTTTATTCTCCCAGTATTGTGCCAAATAGTGTGTAAACACCACATCTGCATATTCATTGAGACAAACGTACTACCTGGATCAGGGATATTTTGCACGTTTGAAAGATGCAGTCCTCAGTGCACACTGATAGTAAGTCAGGTTGTATATTTATTTGCACGTGATTACTGTACTATTAGGGTTTCACACTACACGCCATACTTTGGTATATCTGGCCCAGACCCTCTATCCAAATGCTCCTGGCCCAGTCCCTCTGTCAAATTTTAGAACCTATTGTGGTCTGCAAGTCAAAAAGTCTGTCCATCCCTGACCTAGTGGTATCATTTTATCTTTGAGGCATGGTGAGTATTTGAGCAAAGCATTTCAGAGATATCACTTTCACAAGAGTTGCCCAAATGAGGCCGCAGTGAGCTTCACCTTTGACCTCTGACCTCAAACAACTCATCAGTTCACTCTAGAGACAAGTACAGTGGTACCTCACCTTACGATAGTCCCAGCAAATGAAAAATCCTGGTTACGAAAAACATTTTCCATAATTTGTTGTCACTGTATACGAAACAAGTTCTTACGAAACGCGACATTCAAACATTCAAACAATGCACGAGCTGCTCTCCCATTGGCTATCTTCCAACATCCTGCCCCGCTGGCCTCCCATTGGCTAGGAGGGATGATGCAGCTCCTTCCCATTGGTTATTATGGAGCTGCATCTCCCATAATGCTTTTCGTGTAAAGGACAGAGTTACTGTTGTTTCATGAGTTTTTTGAGTGTGATCATTGCAACTTTATGACTCAGGCTTTTAACCTTCCATAAACATTTGTAAGATTATAACTCTGCTAAGAAGACATGGTCAACACACACACACACACACACACACACACACACACACACACACACACACACACACACACACACGTGTGTGATTTCCGGTGCGAGTGAAAAGAAGAAGAGGGCTCGTGGCATGTGGTTGAGTGATATCACAAAGGAATATGGCCAAACCCGTCTATCATCAGTACGATATTGAAGCAGAAGGAGGCCTTAAAAGGTATACTTTTATAATTTTTAAAGGGTTTAGGGGGTAGTATTGGGGGCCTTGGAATGAATCACACGTTTTACATGTAAAATGCGGTTCAATTTATGAAAAATCCAGGTTAAGAAAAAGGCTCTAGAATGGATTAATTTCATAAGGTGAGGTACCACTGTATGCATTTGTGGAACGATCCCTCAAAGAGTTATTGAGATACTGCATTCAGTAGAATGGGCTAGACAGTCATAGATACATTTCTACAGATGGACAGACAGACAACCGGAAAACCAGGCCATTGGTCCTGAAGATCACTGACAGAGGAATAAAATTTCAAGTGGTAATGTTTTTTTTTTTTAAAGGGCAACAGGTTTGCCTTTCACACTTCATCTGAATGAAGTGCACTCAATCCAAAACCTCATTCCCTTCATCAATCATTTGCCAATCCGCTTAACTGTATTAGGGTTGTGGCAAGTCAACACCTGCCGAAGGTGGGGTTTACCCTGAACGGCTCAGTAGAAAATCATGGGGTCAAAACACATGCAAATTCATCCACACTGATGAGCAATATGTGACACCAAATTATCCCAATGTGCATGCCTTTGGACTGTGGGAGGAAATGGGTGCACCCAGAGGAAACCTACACAAGTATGGGCAGAACATGCAAAAATATCGCACAGAAACGCCCTCGCCAATTCCATGACTCAAACCCAGGACCTTCTTGCTGTGAGGCAAGATGCTGAATACAATTAAACATACTCGACTCAATTCAAACTTTTTCATTCATCCATTTTGTGAACCGCTTAATCCTAATTAGGGTCGAGGGGCGGCTGGGGCCCATCTTAACTGACTCTGGATGAGGGCAGTGTACATCCTAGACAGCTTGCTGGGCCATCGCAGGGCAGAAACATATGTAGCTATGTAGCCTACTCGTCACAAAAATCAGCAATGGTTCTTTTGCATGCCTCCCACCACAGACAGAGACGTGTGTGTGTGTGTGTGTGTGTGTGTGTGTGTGTGTGTGTGTGTGTGTGTGTGTGTGTTTCTTCTGAAACTTTATCTTTATCTTATTCTATAGATGGTATTGAAGCAACTGTGAGCACATTTTCTCTGGAATAAATAAAGTACAGTGGTACCTCACCATACGAAAGTCCCAACAAAAGAAAAATCCAGGTTACGAAATGCATTTACCTAAATTGCCCTTCTCTGGATACGAAATAAATTCATGTTACGAAAGCGCCATCTCAAAAATTCAAACAATGCACGAGTTGCTTTCCCATTGGCGATCTCCCAACATCCCGCCCCACTGGCCTCCCATTGGCTATCTCCCAACATCCCACCACACTGGCCTCCCATTGGCTGTCTCCCAACATCCCGCCCCGCTGGGCTCCCATTGGCTATCTCCCAAAATCCTGCCCCGCTAGCCTCCCACTGGCTAGGAGGGAGCTGCATCTCCATAATACCCATAATGCTTTTCGTGTAAAGGACAGAGTTACTGTTGTTTTGTGAGTTTTTCGAGTGTGCTCATTGCAACTTTATTGTTTGGCTCAGGCTTTTAACCTTGCATAAACATTTGTAAGATTATAACTCTGCTAAGAAGACATGGTCAACACACACACACACACACACACACACACACACACACACACACACACACACACACACACACACGCACACACACATGCGCGTGTGTGATTCTGGTGCGAGTGAAAAGAAGAAGCGAGCTTGTGGCATCGGTTGAGTGATATCGCAAAGGAATATGGCCGAAACCCGTCTACCATTGGTACAATATTGAAGCAGAAGGCCTTAAAAGGTATACTTTTATAATTTTTAAAGGGTTTACGGGGATAGTATTGGGGGCCTTGGAACGAATCAGGCCTTTTACATGTAAAATGCAGTTCAACTTACGAAAAGATCAGGTTACGAAACCACTTCTGGAACGGACTAATTTCGTAAGGTGAGGTACCACTGTATACTAATTCTGATAAAGAGTACACAAATAACTCATACCGATATAAGAGTGGTCCTCAGACGGGTAGGGCACAATGATTGGGGCACTCTGCATGGCTGATATCAGTGGACTGATAGTGATGGGACTGGAGCTGGTGGCACTGGAGCTGGTGGTAGTGGACAGTGTGGTCAGAGTATGTGTTACAGGTGGTCCTGCCACGTCGTAGCTGGAAGAGGTTTCCATTCTGTGGTGACTCCGTGGCCGTGCAGAGTCATCTTTTACATGAGGAGTAGCCTGAGAGGGAGCTGAAAAGCAATGCAAAGGCCAAATTGAAAGAATGAATTCAATCTCCTAAACCAGTGGATCTCAAACTCCAGGGAATTGATGATTCAATCAGATTGTTATAAAACACAACCATCACACATTGTGGAAATGTTGACGATTATGATTTGAAGGATGTATTTTTGATGACATCACATTTTTCATCCAGGTCAGCCATTTTCAAGTTACTTTGGCTCATACACAAAACACTACCTTGAGACTTAATCTGTGTTATACTGGAGTGGGTGACATTTATTTACTTTATTTACGTTTTTAGAATAATCACTTGAATAAGTGGCATAATCCAAACTATACGAGCTCGAGCACCTGCTTATTCCATAACACAAAAAGCAACTATTCTTTGAAATGCTAGTTGGGTTATCAATAATACAGCTTATTCTATCCATACTCACTGGATCTGAGAAGTCGGGTTTTCTGATTGGTTAATCTACTATTGGAATGTAGCCATTAGTAGCATTGTCACAACAGGAAAAAAGGAACAGTTATGACTCGTGTTAAACTAAATGCTAATGTTGTGTTTATTCATCATTATCATCATCCTCATCATCATCATCATCTTCTTCGACTTATTCCGGGGTCGGGTCGTGAGAGCAGCAGCCTAAGCGGGGGGAGGGGGGGCACCAAGGCGTTACCAGACAAGCCGAGAGACAAAGTACCTCCAGCGTGTTCTAGGTCGACCCCGGGGTTCTCTTCCCGGTTGGACATTCCCAAGACACCGCACCAGGGAGGCGTTCGGGAGGCATTCTGACCACATGCCTGAGCCACCTCAACTGGCCCCTCGCAATGTGGAGGAGTATCGGTTCTACTCCGAGCTCTCCCCGGATGGTTGCGCTTCTCACCTTATCTCTAGGGTAGAGCCTCGCCACCCAGCGAAGGAAGCTCATTTCAGCAGCCTGTATCCGTGATCTTGTTCTTTCGATCACTACCCAAAGCTCGTGACCATAGATGAGGGTTGGAACGTAGATCTCAAGACTTATTCAGTGAAAAGCAACAACATCTCGTGAGTTACTTAGTTAATTAAATTATTTGGAACCCAAACGGGCTACACAGAGCCTACATTATTGGGTTGGTAACATAGAATATAACATACAAAGGATACGCGCCAATATAAGTTATTTTATGTCAGGCATACGGTACTAAAGACCTGAATCTCTAAATGGGTCTCATTTCGGATGGTTCTGACAGAGCTTGTGATGTGGCAATACAGACCTTCAAACATTTGTAAAAATCTTGTGGTTTATGGAAGTTAGTGGCGGTTTGATGGTAAACACCGTCAAGGTGTCCAGATAATGTCACCGTGTCCCCGCCCAGTTTGAAACTGCAGTGAACCGCAGTCAAAGCCACCCCCATGTGAAGCCAGCTTAAAACAGACAAACATAAATGTATAAATGATATTAAATTAAAAAAAAGTATTACCTATGTGTTTCATCTCAGACTCTCTGTGTTTAGTGATGATCGAAGACAGGAAGTCGATCTCTTCGTCAAGCTCCGGGCGCATGTCCCCCTCTTCTGTACAAAAGAAAGAAGGATTTTTAGATGGATAGTAGTTAATACTGTGTGTATGATGCATTGTCACATACATACATTATAAGTAATTAACCGTATAAATAAAACTCCTCCGCGTAAATATCGCTTCTATGTACCCAACAGCAGAACACCTGTACTTGCACTGACCCTATTGAGTGTCTTACCTGTTACTTATTTTAACAAGCTACACCACAGGCATCAAATTCAAGGTCCACGAGCCAAATCCGGCCCATCAACTCATTTTATGTGGCCCATATGAGTATTCAAAGATTATGATTATCATACATCCTTTCATCCACTATTACAGTGGAACCTCAACTTATGAACAACAAACCCCAACAAACGAAAAATCCAGGTTACGAAAAACATCTTCCTAAAATTTTTCTCTCTGGATATGAAACAAGTTTACGTTACGAAAGCACCATCTCAAAAATTTAAACAATGCACGAGTTGCTCTCCCATTGACTATCTCCCAACATCCCGCTCTGCTGGCCTCCCATTGGCTATCTGCCAATATCCCGCCCCGCTGACCTACCATTGGCCAAGAGGGATGACACAGCTCCCTCCCTTTGGCTATTATGGAGCTGCATCTCCATGATACCCATAATGCTTTTCGTGGAAAGGACAGCGTTACTGTTGTTTCATGAGTTTTTCGAGTGTGCTCATTGCAACTTTATTTTTTGTCTCAGGCTTTTAACCTTGGATAAACATTTGTAAGATTATAACTCTGCTAAGAAGACATGGTCAACACACGCGTGCACACACACACACACGCGTGCATGTACACACACACACACACACACGCGTGTGATTCCCGGTGCGAGTGAAAAGAAGAAGCAGGCTTGTGGCATGCGGTTGAGTGATATCGCAAAGGAATATGGCCAAATCCGTCTACCATCAGTACGATATTGAAGCAGAAGGTCTTAAAAGGTATACTTTTATCATTTTTAAAGGGTTTAGGGGGTAATATTGGGGGCCTTGGAACAAATCACATGTTTTACATGTAAAATGCAGTTCAACTTACAAAAAAATCCAGGTTACGTAACCACTTCCGGAATGGATTAATTTCGTAAATTGAGGTTCCATAGTACCATGAAATCTACTTCATCATCCTTTCCATCCATTATCTATTCCACTAGGTGGCAGCAGCAGTCGTTTTCAAGTAAAAATCTAGTCATTACTGACTCAAAAAAGATTGCATGCTTGCTTATCGCTGGAAGCTTTTTCACAAAATGCGAGTAAAGAGGAAAAGAGGTCACATTTCTAAACATTATGTGATGGATTTCATGGTTGATTTTTAAAAGAGATGTTCAGTGATTTTACTCGGCCCTCCGATCACCTTTAAATTTAGTGTAGTAGCCCTCAGAGAAAATGAGTTTGACACCCCTGAGCTACTTCATTCATTCATTCATTTATTTGACTAATTGCACAGGGTTGCATGTCTCAGCCAACACTGGGCAAAGGTACAACCTGAACAGCTTGCCAGTTTATAACGAGGCCAACAGATACACATCTGATTACGCTCACTCCTACCTGGGATAATTTGGAACAACCAATTAAACCAGAGGTGGCCAATCCTGCTTTTGAAGATGTCTAATTCCTGAAGATGTTCACTCCAACCTGAATTGTGACCACCTGACCATCCAGTCATCTAATCAAATTTTAAGACTTTGAAACAAAGATTCAAGAACTGATTATATCTGTCACATGGATCACATTAGGGTTGGAGATAAGGTCTTCAGGAAGGTAGATCTCCAGGAGCAGGGTTGGAAACCCCTGAAGTAGACTAATGAGCATATGTTCGGACTGTAGGCTGAAACTCCAGTGCCCGAAGGAAACCCACATAAGTATAAGAAGGACATGCAGACAGAAACAAGGACGCGGTCTCAGGACCTTCTTGCTGTGAGGCGGACGTGCCAACCACTTTTGCCCCTGTGCTGCCCTGGATTACACGAAAAAAAGGTAATTATGATAAAACTAGCCACCTCTTTCAACAGTGAAGAAATGATGTCACCCATTTAAGTCAGGGCGACACGGTGGCGTACTGATAGCACATCCACCTCACATGATGTTCCTGGGTTTGAGTTCGCATTGCATTGAACGTTCTGTGTACAGTTTGCATCTTCTCCCTATGCTCGTGTGGGTTTCCTCCGGGTACTGTTCTCCAGTTTCCTCCTGCAGTGCAAAGACATGCTAATCAGGCTAACTGGCTGCTCCAACATGCCCCTAGGTGTGTGTGTGTGTGTGTGTGTGTGTGTGTGTGTGTGTGTGTGTGTGTGTGTGTGTGTGTGTATGTGTGTGTGAGTGTGTGTGATTCACTGTAATGGTCTGATGAGCTGTTTAAGGTCTACCCTACGTTAGCTTAGTGTTGGCTTAGATAGGCTCCAAGCACAACATGACCTCAAAAGTGGGATTAAGTGGTTTGGAAAATGTGTGATGACACGATGAAGAATATAAAATGGGGAAAATGGCTTTTGGATTTACTATGCAAAGAGCATGAGGTCATAGAGTAAATGAAAATGCTGCAAGTGTGTGTGTGTGTGTGTGTGTGTGTGTATGCGTGGGTGTTGTATACTGATGTTTGCACACTCTACGAGGGTGGATAAGGCAGCATGCCAGTCCCGCAGTGCTTCGTTGTCTACATGAGAGTTTGGTACTGTTGGAGCAGCCTCATCACAGTCATGAATGAAAATCATCGCCATGGCAATAGATAGACAGGAATAAATGCACCTCAACGCCACAGAAGACAGGCTGAAGGATTTAAAACAACAGTGCCAGACGATGTGAAACGGTGATCAGTCTCGGTCTTCACCAGAATCTTTCACGTGTCAATCACACCACAATATGAAAGAAAATTAACGCTAGCTCTTTTCTGCATAATGTAAATATTTATATATATATATATATATATATATATATATATATATATATATATATATATATATATATATATATATATACACTGGTGCAACTACTAAGATGTGTGTAATAATGTGTATACCGGTGTAAGAGTATAATAATAAAGCTGCATGAACGAGATGATTGCGCATTTCTGGCGATTAGGGGTTTTATTCAGTTGCCTGGAGATAGTTGCCTGGTCAACTTTGTAATCACTAGAAACCCAGAATTTTCTTCTCCTTCATTCAACATCCATAAAAGAACTGTCCAAGCCATCGCATACCCAATATTTATTTGTTTTTGTGTATTGTGGACTAATTAGCAGACTAGCTCTCCATCCTCTACAGCCACGTCAACAAGGCTTCCAGGCAACCGAAACATAAACTGGAAAACACATTTGCTGAACTTCTTAATCTTACAACGCTTGCAGAGAGATGAAGCCTATTTCAGCCAACTTTGGGTGAAGATGGGTTACAGCCTAGACCAGGGGTCGGTAGCCTTTGCTACTCAAAGAGCCATTTGAAGCCGTTTTCCACAGCAAAGAAAACACTGGGGGCCACAAATCCTTGACATTTAAAATTAAATAATACTGTATATAATGTTTCCCCCTTTTTTCCTTTATGTTAATATAAAAATAAATGTGTTGCACTAATTTGAACGACCGCAGAGACAATTACATTACAATTCTGCTTGCAACAAAAACATTTACATTCAAAAAAAGATATTGAATAAAAAGTTACTTTCAATGAAAATTTCCAATGTCGACTTGAGCCCTGAGGCAGTGGTGGCCCGGTGATGAAGGTGCTGGATGACTGATCTGTAGGTTGGGGGTTCTAGCTCCACTCTCAACACAGGTTGTCGCTGTCCCCCCAGCGCAGCTAACTGGGTTATCAAAGGCCGGCCATGTCTCTCACTGTCGATGGTACGAGGTCGGAAAAGAACCATTGCTGACTTTCGACAAGAGGAGTGTATAGCCATCAGTGTGTTTTTAAGCTCTGCGATTGCCTGGAAGCTGTCCAGAGTGTACTCTGCCCTCACCCAGAGTCGGCTGGGATGGATGCCAGCCTCCCTGCCACCCTAATTAGAATTAAGCGGTTCAGAAAATGAATGACTGTGTTTGAGTGCTTCTTGTACCGTATTTTTATAAAGAAAAAAAAAAAAAAAAAGCTCTCTAAAGAAGGGCGGGACGGAGTGCAGCCAGATGCGTTAACGGGTTGGGTCGCCTGCGTCACCATCACTCTCTCCGTGGGATCTTCTTTTTCTTTATTTGTTATTTTAATGTTGTTTTGTCATAGTTTTAATTTACAAAAACAACAGCAACACATAAAAGTATATGAAGACTGATTTTAAGAAGGAGCCTGCTCAACATTCTTTTAAATAATATTAATGCTTAATACTGCACCGACCGACCCATTCTCAGAGTGGAGACTGAACCACACCCAGTCTTTTATTTTGTCACTGGGAGGAAAGTTATTTAATTTGGAGATTGCTGTGCATGAAACAAATCTCATCCACCGTCTCTTACTTCAGTGATTTCCGTGCCTGGATTACAAAGCCTGGCGGCAGAAAAATCACTCTCGCTCGCTGTCCTGCGAGCTCGGAGTGCTTCTGTTGGTTTTTGTTATGCAGTGGTTTTTGTATATGAAGCACGTTTGCACCCATCGACCATCATAAAGTACACAGTCATTATTTTTAAAGACCACGGAGCCGGATCAGAGAGGTGAAAAAGCCGCATGTAGCTCTGGAGCCATGGGTTGACGGCCCCTGCCCTAGACAATTTGCCAGTCCATTTCATGGCAACACATACACAAAGTGCAATTTCCGACAGCCACTTAGTTGAATGTGCATGTCTTTAAGCCATGGGAGGAAACAAGAGTACCCAGAGGAATCCCAGGCACACACAAGGGGACCATGCAAACGCCACACAGAAACGCCCTCGCCGAGCTCAGGACTCATTTTCATAATCAGTTCATCAGTTCAGTTCACTTTCTGTACCCGCTTAATCCTAGTTTGGGTCACGGGGAGGCTGGTGCCCATCCCAGCCAACTTCGGGTGAGGGCAGAGTACACCCTGGACAGCTCACCAGGCCATCGCAGGGCGGAAACACGCTGACGGCTTTGCAGCTACTCTCGTCGAAAGTCAGCAATGGTTCTTTTACATGAACCTCACGCCATAGACAGTGAGAGACATGGCCGGCCTTTGATAACCCAGTTAGCTGCACTGGGGGGGGACAGTGACAACCTTGTGGAGAGTGGGACCCGAACCCCCAACCCCTATACCGCTAGACCACCACTGCCCCAGTCATTTTCATAATGCAATTTAAAAATAACATTCTTTTACTTTTTAAAACAACTATTAATTTATTCATTCATTCCGTTTTTTGAACTGCTGAATCCCAATTAGGGCTGCAGTGAGCCTGGGCACCCATCTTAGCAAATTCTAGGTAAGGGCAGAATATACCCTGCACAGCTCACAGGCCATTCCAGGGCAAACTCCTCATTTAAAACTTTTACATATTTATTTACTCGTTTAAGCTCCAGGAGTTTCCGAAAGGGCTGGCGCCCATCCAAGCCGACTACGGGCAAGGGCAGAGTACACCCTGAACAGCTCGCCAGGCCATCGCAGGGTGGAAACATGCTGACGGCTATGCAGTTTCTCTTGTTGAAAGTCAGCAATGGTTCTTTTACATGAACCTCTCACCACAGACAGTGAGAGACATGGCCGGCCTTTGATAACCCAGTTAGCCGCACTGGGGGGGATGGCAGTGATAACCCGATGAGAGTGGGGCTTAAACCCCCAACATCAGGATCAGTGCACCAGGCCACCACTGCCGTTCCTGAATGACATTTTCCTCAATTTCCCCCAGGTACTCCGGCTTCCACCCATAGTTCTAATACATGCACCGGCGGCGTAGTGGTGGTTTCATATCACCTATAGGTGAGAGTGTCTGCATGTCTGTTGGGCTTGTAATGGCCTTGTGAGCAGTTCAGGGTGTACCCCGCCTTTACTCCCAGCTGGCTGACACAGGTTCCGGCCTCCCTGATTAGGATTAGTCGAGATAGAACATGAATGAATGAATAATAATGAATAAAATTTAACCATTTTCACTTTGTCATTCACGGTTGAAAACACGCAGTGATACACACCGAGACGTCTTTCTCAGAAACATCGGACTCTGGCTGATTAATGTGCCAGAACAATCCGAAAATACGTCCGAGGATCAAATCATCAATGCTGAAGCTATCTGAGGAGGATTTAAATTGATGCACAAGATGGACAGAATAACAGATGGAAGTGGAGATGAACGGATTGTGAATCTTTACCGCTGCGATGTTTATTAGCTCTGCCTGCCGCTTGGTATCGATCACATCACCATCACTTGTGCTATAATTCACATTCACTTACAGACACCTGACAGGAAGGAACACGTTTAGAGCGGACAGCTGGAGCATATTTATGTACGGCCGCGGCACGGTGGCTTAGAGGTAGGCACATCCACCTCGCGGCAAGACGCTCCTGGGTTCTGGTCCTGTTCTCAGACATTTGTGCATAAAGTTTGCATATTCTCTCTGTGCTTGTGTGGAGTTCCTCCGGTTACTCGGGCTTCCTCTTACAGTCCAAAGACATGCACATGAGGCTCACGGTTCTAATTTGCTGCTAGGTGCGACGAGTGTGAATGGCGCTGTGTGTGTGGGCCCTGTGATGATTTAGCAAGCCATTCATGGTGAATAGTGCCTTTTCTTGAAGCTGGCTGAGATGGGCTCCAGCCTCCCTATGACTCAAGTGTCATTAATCAGTTCTGCAAATGAGTAAGAGAGCGAGTGATTGATTTCCAGATATGGGATTTAGTATTTAGCTGTGTTTGCTAAAAGCGAGTTCTTTTTGATTCGCTGCAGCACCGAGCGCAGAATGTCGCGTTTGATTTATTCCACCTCTTTCTGTCTCTCTTTCACGCTCGTGTATGCTGTTACCAGTGACATGTGGTGAGGTTGACAGGTTGTGAGGCACTGACTCTTTTAGAGTCAGATTTACAAATACAAATGAACCCAAAAGAGCAGATTATTCATCATTTGATTGACACGGACGACAAATCAATACAAAGAGAGAAGCAATGACACAACCGTCCACACAGTGTGGGTTTGATGTTGTGTAATACAATCACATGTCATGTTTACTTCTATTTTAATGCCTTTAATACCATAATTCGTTCATTTTCTGAAAAACTCAATCCTAATTAGAATCGCGGGGACCTTCCGCCCATCTCGGGGCAAGGGCAGAGTACACCCTGGACAACTTGAGAGGTCAATGCAGACCTTTAGTTCATCTGTAACCGCTTAATCCTAATTAGGGTTGTGGGGAGGCTTACGCCCATCCTAGCCGACTCTAGGCGAGGGCAGAGTACACCCTGGACGGCTCTCCAGGCCATTGCAGGGTGGAAACACGCTGACGGCTTTGCAGCCTACTCTTGCCAAAAGTCAGCAATGGTTCATTTACATGGACCTCCCACCATAGACAGTGAGAAACATGGCCGGCCTTTGATAACCCACTTAGCTGCACTGAGGGGACGGTGACAACCCATTGAGAGTGGGGCTTGAACCTCCAACCTTAGGATCCATAATCCAGACCTTTACCACCAGGCCACCACTGCCCATGATTACTTTTTTTTTTTCTTTTCAGGATCGCCTCCCCTGATGCACATCACTGCCTGTTACCAAGTGAAAGCAGCGTGAGGAGGAGGAGGAGGAGGAGGAGGAGGAGGAGGAAACGGTGCAAAATGCAGCAAGAGGGAGGAAGACTTAAAGAATTATTGCAGCAGTGTAAGGGAAAAAGAGAGAGAGAGAGAGAGAGAGAGAGAGAGAGAGAGAGACATGGAAGGAAATCTTGAATGAAAAAGAAAAATGGAGAGATGCACTGCTATGTTTGATCGTTGATGGATTTTGTGTGGTCATGATGACGGGAGTAGGATTCAGTCTTTACTCTGATACTGAGAACTAATTACTGATCCCAGAACCCCAATCTTCATCTCTTCTCTGACTCCGATGTTCGTCATTGTACCCGCTCCAAAATCCACATTATGCGGCGAAATTACTCCTAATGCCACCCGGGCACTTCAGATGTGCAATCATACCGACTGTCCGAGATTTTACCTAATTTTACCTCGAGTGGAGGCTCGGATGTCAACACAGCTGCTTAAGCCACAGAAACAGTGAGTCAGGTCTAAAAGCTTGTGGTTACACTAATGACTCTGGACTATCGGACATGAATGAGCCATGGCTCATCAGGAGGATGACTGTTACCATCACGACAGTATGACGACAGTAAATATTCAAAAAAATTGAAAATTAGGAACTGCACAGTGAAAAAAAAAAAGCCATATTATTCATTCGTTCATTTTCTGTAACCGTTTAATCCTAATTAGGGTCATGGGGAGGCTGGCGCCCATCTTCGCCGACTCTGGGCGAAGGAAAGGTACACCATAGACAGCTCACCAAACCATTGCAGGAGATATGGTGCTGTCCAGGGTGTACCCCCTGCAATGGTTTGGGGAGCTGTCCAGGGTGTTTCCCTCCCTTGCATAGAGTCGGCTGAGATGGGCGGCAGCCTCCCCACGATCCTAGGATTAAGCGGTTCAAAAAATGAATGAATTGGATGATTGAATATTCCATACCGTCTGGCTGTGAGGTGGACCTGCTGACCACTACGCCACCGTGCTGTCCTCATTCTACCTCATGTCATTCATGAATTAATTAAACCAGTGTTCCCATTTCTGGACAATCTGTGGTGCTGTAAAGGCTCGTTTATGCTTTATTTAAAATAATGAGGTGTGTTTCAAATGTTTCGGCTGACATGGTCCACATACTTCCGTAGTACCTCATTTATGCAATGACATTGGATGATGTCACGTTGGCACAGTGGTTAGCATGTTAGCATGAAGGCCCGGGTACGATTGATTCCCAAGACATGCACAGTAGGCTAACTGGCTGCTTCAAATTGCCAACAGGTGTGAGAGAGTGAACAGTTGTTGTATGTGTGTTGGAGCTGCGATGGCCTGGCGAGCTGTCCAGGGTCCTACCCTGCCCTTGCCCAGAGTCAGTTGAGATGGGCTCCAGGCTCCCTGCGACAGTAATTAGGATTAATAAAATGGATGAGCGTAAGTCGGGGAGCGTCTGTATTATGTTGTTCAGCAGCAACACTGGATGAATATAATGCTATAATCAGTTTTTACTTGTGTGTTTAGCTACACTTTTCATATTTTTTTATATTATTGAAGATGTTTGATTTAGTGTTTATGAATGTTACAAAACAATGATTAACTTGTTTGCATGATTTTTTTACATGACATGCTCTGCCCCTGTACCCATAAAGTCCTATGGACCCTTGACGCCCAGCTGAAATATTTCATTTCTTCTATTTCTAACCCTGTTTCTTCCATTTTTTTCCTAAACATCACTGGGCTCCCAGTACTTAATCATTGCTCTCTCTCTCTCTATCTATCTATATATATCTATATATATATATATATATATATATATATAATGTGTGTGTGTGTATATATATATATATATATATATATATATATATATATATATATATATATATATATATATATATATATATATATATATATATATATATATATATATATATATATATATATATATGTTTGTATATGAGACCCCCCCCCATGTTTTTGCTCTTGTGTCTAATAACAGATAACAGAGGGCAGTGGTGGTCTAGTGGTATAGGGCGCTGGATCGCTGATCCAAAGGTTGGGGGTTCGAGTCCCACTCTCCACAAGATTGTCACTGTCCCCCCCAGTGCAGCTAACTGGGTTATCAAAGGCGGGCCATGTCTCTCACTGTCTATGGTGTGAGGCATGTAAAAGAACCATTGCTGACTTTCGTAAAGAGTAGCTGCAAAGTCGTCAGCGTGTTTCTGTCCCTTGCTAAAAAGGGTTGTGACAGGAAGGGCATCCAACGTAAAAACCTCTGCCAAATCAAAACGTGTGAATCAGATGATTCGCTGTGGCGACTCCTGAATAAAGGGGAAAAAGCTGAAAGGAAGACAGACAGACAAACTTCGAAAATGAATGAGTGGATAAAATGTTAATATACATCCACTAGAGGGCAGGACAGTGGTGGCCTGGTGGTAAAAAGGTGCTGGATCGCTGAGCCTAAGGTTGGGGGTTTGAGTCCCTTTCTCTACAATGCTGTCAGTGTCCCACCAGTGCAGCTCACTGCGTGATCAAAAACTGTGTGTGGTGTGAGGCATGTAAAAGAACCATTTCCGACTTTCGTAAAGAGTAGCTGCAAAGCCGTCAGTGTGTTTATGTCCCTTGCTAAAGGGTTGTGTCAGGATGGGCATCTGATGTAAAAACCTCTGCCAAATCAAACATGCAAATCATTCGCTATGGCGACCCCTGAGAAAAAGGGAACGGCCAAAAGGAAAAGATAAATACACTAGAGGGTAATGTTTCCAACAACAATCAGCATCAGTCCAATTCACGGTTACTTCATGCCCGAGCTACACACAGCTGTTTTGTACCGCATATTTGTCCCGCTATGTGGGGCCGGTGGTGTAGTGGTTAGGGTGCTGCAGTCATGATCGGGAGGTCGTGAGTTCAAATCCCACTGAGACCCTCACTGTGCTAAGACCCCTGGGCAAGGTCTCAACCACAAGTGTGCCTCTGTTCACCCAGCAGTATAAATGGGTACCAGTAAAATATACTGGGAAGGTAACCTGCGATGGACTAGCGTCCCATTCAAGAGTAGTTGAACTCCTGGTTGCTTCACACTACAGAAACCGGGAATAAGCACCGGCCTGATGAGCCACTATGGCTCGGGTGCAAAAAGCCCACGGACTTTACCTTTTTTTTATTTGTCCCGCTAACTATGTGACCCAACACTTTGATCTTTATTACTTCTTGCAATCTTTCTTCAAAACATTCTAATGTCATGACTGTACAGTTTCGCTCTGGAGCTTTCCGAAGAAAGAGAGGATGAAATGAAAGCAGAGTATGGACGGAAAGCTCTGTGTGTATCTGTATCCGTTATTTACAATGAGCATAAATGGGCCTTGCGAGGTACAAACTGTTTGAAAAGCACTATTTTTGTAAAATAATCAACTTCAAGGTGGATCACATTCATTTTTATTAAAGTATTTTTTCCTATAATAGTATAATCCCAAGCGTTTCATTCTTTACTTAGAGATCGGGAATTCTCTTCATGTCTATGAAGGTTAATAATCATTGGTAGACTGTTCCTTTAAGATGAAACATCAAGATGAAAATCAGCTCTAAAATGTACTCAATGCATGTCCGCATGCTTTAATAAAAGCATCTCCGGTCTTCCTCCTGGTCACACTTAGACATGTCCAAGTTCGCAGCACTATGGTAGTGGTTAGAATGTCTGCCTCACAGCCAGTAAGTCTTGGGTTTCAGTCCCAGGCTTGGCTGTGTGGAAACATCGGGGTGAAATTTGTATGTTCTTCTGGGTTCTACAATTTCCTCCCACTGTCCAAAAACATCCACATTATGCTAAAGGTCATATGTCAATTTGTCCCGATAATATTTCGATGTCCCCCAGTGCAGCTAACTGGGTTATCAAATGCTAGACATGTCTCTCACTGTCTATGGTGTGAGGTTCATGTAAAAGAACCATTGCTGTCTTTTGAAAAGTGTAGCTAGATAACCGTCAGCATGTTTCTGCCCTGCGATGGCCTGGAGAGCTGTCCAGGGTGTACTCTGCCCTCGTCCAGAGTCAGCTGAGATGGGCACTAGCCTCCCCATGACCCTAATCAGGATTAAGAAGTTCAGAAAATGAATGGCTGAATGATATCTCGATGTTATATTGAAGGAAGTTGGAGAACATTGGTTAGTATATATATCAGAGAACATTGGAGGACATTGGAAAACTTCAGGGATGACAAAGTATTTTGGGAACATTGAAAAATTTGGTGTTCAAAGGGGAAACAGAAAAAAAAACCCGGAAAACATTGGTAGGTGTGTTGCATTTATTCATATTCATCCATTAATTTTCTGCGTAAGCCTAATTCAGGTCGTGGGTTAGCTGGCGCCCATCTCAGTCAAATCTGACACAGGGCGAGGTACAAGCTGAGAAGCTTACCAGACTGTTACAGGGCTAAAACACATACAACCAATCACATTCATGCTCGCACCTTGGGGAAATTTGTAAGAAGCAATTAGCTGACTGTACATGTTTTTGGACTGTGAGAGGAAACTAGAGTAATCAGATGAAATCCACGCAAGCACCAAGCCAGAATTCGAACTTGGGACCATCATGCCGCGAGGTGGACTTGCTAACCATAGTGCCAGGTGTAACATTGGTAAAAAAATTTATATACAATGGTACCTTACTTTACTAAAGTCTCACCAAACGAAAAAGGTTACGAAAATAATCTTCCTAAAATTTTTGTCTTTAGATACAAAACAAGTTCACGTTACAAAAGTGCCATCTTAAAAATTCAAATGCGCCATTCAAACATTTAAACACGCCATTCAAATATTCAAACGCGCCATTCAAACATTCAAACAATGCACGAGCTGCTCGCCCATCAATTACGTTCAAACGCCCCGCTGGCCTCCCATTGGTTAGGAGGGATGACGCAGCTACCTCCCATTACCTATATCCCAACATCCCGCCCTGCTGGCCTCCCACTGGCTAGGAGGGATGATGCAGCTCCCTCTTATTGGCTATCTCTCAACATCCTGCCCCACTGGCCTCCCATTGGCTAGGAGGGATGACGCAGATCCCTCCCATTGAACCGCATTTTACATGTAAAAGGTGTGACTCGTTTCAAGGCCACCAGTACAACCCCTAAACCTTTTAAAAATTATTAAAGCATACTTTTTAAAACCTCCGTCTGCTTCAATATCGTACCGATGGTAGACAGGTTTGGCCATATTCCTTTGCGATATCACTTAAGCCCATTTCTTCTTCTCACTCGCACCGGAAGTCACTCACACACACACACACACACACACACACACACACACACACACACACACACTCTCTCTCTCTCTCTCTCTCCCATAATGCTTTTCGTGTAAAGGACAGAGTTACTGTTGTTTCATGCTTTATTTCTTGACCCAGGCTTTTAACTTTCCATAAACATTTGTAAGATTATAACTCAGCTAAGAAGACATGGTCAACACACGAGCGCGCACACACACACACACGCGTGCGTGTGATTTCCAGTGCGAGTGAGAAGAAGAAACGAGCTCAAGTGATATCGCAAAGGAATATGGCCAAACCTGTCTACCATCAGTACGATATTGAAGCAGAAGGAGGTCTTAAAAGGTATACTTTTATAATTTTTAAAAGGTTTTGGAGGTAGTATTGGGAGCCTTGGAACGAATCACACGTTTTACATGTAAAATCCTGATCAATTTACGAAAAAGGAATGGATTAATTTTGTAAAGTGAGGTATCACTGTATATATATATATATATATATATATATATATATATATATATATATATATATATATATATATATATATATATATATATACCAGAAAAACAAAATGTCAAACTGGCATTGTAATCATAATAAAATTGAATGAAACATCAGAAAAACCCTAATGCTTTAAATTTACAAAGATGAGTAAGAACACACTGATACGGGCTCTCAGTGTTACTTACTGATGTGGTTCCTTCTCCTGAGCACACACTTCCCTCTCTTGTTCTCGACGAATGGAGCCAGGCAGGGGCCGCAGTGGGACCAGCCAGGCTGGCAAAAATGACGTCTTTCACGGGCGCAGTCCAAGCTACGGGGGCATTGGCTCACTGCTGAGACACACACACACACACACACACACACACACCACACATGTATCACACATACCATACATACAGCGACCCATGTAAGTACAGCTTTTATCTGACAGTCAATGTAGCAGAAGAACAATTTGGCTGATGGCTTAGTACCTTAAATGGGCAAATATTATTTGATAAATTTAATATGCAATAAAATAAAACAGAACATCTACTGACTTTATTAACCCTGAGCAGGACCGTATGGTCCTCTTTCAAAAAATGCTAATAGCTACTAGATGCATTGTGCTCAGTTCTGATGCCATTCAGAACGTGTTCTATACTTGTTGTGTTGTCGCCTGATGTAACACAGCTTAGTCCCACGAGCCTCAGTCAGCTGTGAGACGACCTTGAGTGCGCAGAATTGTGTTGTTCATGACTTTGTAAGTGTTATTATTTGTTATTATTATGTTATTATTATTAGTGTTATAATTTTGTTGAAAGAAATGTGTTTGGGGTGTTTCCTTAGGCCTTTTTGATTAGAAAAAATTAGTGATATGTTTTTTTTTTTTTTTTTTTAAGTACAAGAAAATAATTTGGGCATTAAGGGGTTAAGTAGCTGTAAACTTAGTGCTCGGCTTTTTTCACAGCTTCTGTATTGTACAGCCTTCTCATAAATCTGAAGTAAACAATGACTGTACACTGCCATGACTGTAAATGACCAAACAGTTAACGTCATATGATTAATAAATGCAGAAAGTCAGAGGGAACAAATACATTATGCAACAAGTGAACACACTGACCGTACAACAGAATATCTACTACAAATATGATCGGATCGTCTGACCTAATACAATACAGAGCAGCTGTTATGACAAAGAAAGGTCTTATTTAAAATTCAACAACATCCACGAGCAGATGGAAAACAAAAACAAGGCATCTGTGAGCGGTGTAGTGCATCAATAATTAAAACCGCTTACACTATCTGCTGAAAACACATTCTTAATTGTTTGTATGTCGTTTTATTCTAATGCCGACTGAGTGTTATTATATATAAAACTATTGAATAAAACCTTCCTGCCTGTGCATCGCATGATATCACGCTGTCTTGTCCTTGGTTCCACCCTGATCTTTGGTTCCTCATGTTCTCCTTTCTTTGAATGGGTTTCCTCTGGGTTTTCCAGTTTCCTCCTGTGTGTCTATCAACCCTGAGATCGCAACCTTGAGTCCAGGATGATGTCACAGCCCTCTGCGACTGTGAGCTCTCACGGGAGGAAAGGATGGCATGCACTCACTTTCCTGTCACCCACAGTGATCACTAGCCAATCATGGGCATTTGTGAGCTCATGTGTATGAGGGGGCGGATAACGCTTTACCCAAAAAGAGGTGGTGGTAGCATCGCAGGTCACGGAGGAGGCTTGTGCATGCTTACACCCACCCTGGTTGGTGGTGGCCGTGTAATAGGGACACTAAACGGTAGGAATCGGATATGACTAAAAATTAGTGAAGAAAATGGGCAGAACGTTTTTAAATCTAAAATTTACATCTAATTTTGTGATTTGTCACATCGGAGAAGGTACAATCCCAAAGCTCAGGTAAGGTAGAAACATTCATTCATTCATGTTCTAAGTCATTTAATCCTAATTGGGTGACAGGTAGGCTAGCGCCTATCTCAGCCAACTCTGGGAGAAGGCAGGATACACCCTGAACAGCTCGCTAGGCAATCACAGGGCCAACACACACACACCCTACCATTCAAAATCACAGCAGGAGCAATTTGGACCAAGAAATTATCCTATTGTGCATGTTTTTGGACCGAGGGAGGAAACCGGAATACTGCACCCAGAGGAAGCCCAAGAAAGCATGGGGAGAACACGCAAACTCCACAGAGAAACGCTCCGAGCTGAGAATTTGAACCCGTGACCCTCTTGCTGTGAGACAGTCATGCTAACCATCACATCCCCATGCTGTCCTAAAGAAAACAAGTAATTGTTTTAATTTTTAGCAGAACCTTATATCAAAGTTGTTGCTCAGTGTCAATAACATTTCAATCAAATGTCATCTTTCTGAAGGACAAACTGAGACACCGCATCATCTTGCCATCAAAGCAAGCAGCGATCTGTGCCAGCGGTCACGATGATGTCAGCTCGCCACCGTGCACCATGTGCGAACAGGTGGGAGTGCAGATAACACAGCAGGCCAGTACGGATAAACACCCTCTGAAGAAATATCATGTGACAGAGACAGAAACACGGGACTAGTGTCTCCATGCTGGGCAAGTGGGAGGGAGAGACCTGCCAACAACCAGCTGGCGTGCGATCTCCAAGCCACGTTTTTCTTACACGTCTTCACTGAGCAAAACATCGAACTAAGATGGTGCACGGAGTGTGGGGGAGTGTGTGAAACTTGAACATGCAGTAAAAGATGCTGCTTGCATGCAGAGCCGAGCACATAATTAGCATTCGCCGAGATATCGATATTAACCCTTGACTTGCACCTGTGAAGAGCTTTCACCTCCGGTGCCTTGGCGGCAGTTGCCATAACAACTGCCATGGCAACTGAGAGTGTGTGACATCATCAAGTATGAGTCACCAGGGTCCAGGGGGTGCAGATGTTTTGGGGACAGATGGATGTTGAAGAGAGAAGAAAAGAAAGAATTCAGTTTTCTAATAAAGAAGGAAACAGTTTTACGAGCTGCTGTTTACATTTTAACTGCACCATAGAAAGAGCCCTTTATTTTATTGGTAATATTTTTTAAACATCCACAGGTAAATCATCCTATAAAATAATACGGACTAAATAATGTTTTAATATTAACTTTTATGTACATTAAATAATTAATGCAGTATTACGGTATACATTACAGTAAAAGACCATTCAAAGCCACACAGTCCAACTGTATGATGGTGCTCATAGTAAAATATTCAGTATGTAGACGTATGAGATAAGAAGAGGTAGTCTTCCAGTGACACACACACACACACACACACACACACACACACAATTTTTAGTGTAAAACTTAAAACAGCATCAAACTACAAATCCCACTGAAACTACATTGATTTACCAATATCATATTGGCAGTGGTGGCCCATTGGTAAGGTGGTGGATGGCTGATCCCAAGGTCAGGGGTTCAAGTCCCACTATCACCGGGATGTCACTCCTGTCCCCCATTGCAGCTAACTGGGTTAAAGAAAGCTGGCCTCGTCTCTCACTGTCTGTATTTTTTTTTTCATGAAAAAGAACCAGTGGTGGTCCAGCGGTATAAGGTGCCGGATCGCTGATCCAAAGGTTGGGGGTTCAAGTCCCACTCTCCACAAGGTTGCCACTGTCTCCCCCCAGTGCGGCTAACTGGGTTATCAAAGGCCGGCCATGTCTCTCACTGTCTATGGTGTGAGGCATGTAAAAGAACCATTGCTGACTTTCGACAAGAGTAGGCTGCAAAGCAGCGTGTTTCCGCCCTGCGATGGCCTGGTGAGCTGTCCAGGGTGTACTCTGCCCTCACCGTGAGTTGGCTGGGATGGGCACCAGCCTCCCCGCGACCCTAATTAGGATGAAGCGGTTACAGAAAATGAACTGATGAACTGAAAAAGAACCATTGCTAATTTTCATCAACAACAGGCTTCATTGCCATCAAGGTTTTCTGCCCTATGATGGCCTGACGAGCTGTCCCGAGTGCACGTACCTTTTCCTCGCCCAGAGTCAGCTGAGATGGAAAGAGACAGTGCAAAGAGGCTGGTGCCTATCTCAGCTGACTCTGAGTGAAGGCGGGGTACACTCTGAAAAACAGGCCATTGAAGGGCAACACGCATACAACCATACCCCCCACACCCCCCCCCCCCCACCCAGGGAAAATTGAGCCAACTAGCCTAATGCGCACATCTTTGGACTGTGGGAGAAAACCGGAGTACCTGGAGGAAACCCATACATGCATGGGGAGGAACATGCAATGACTTTTTCCTCAGTATTTCCCCAGAATGTTTATAATTTACCTCAGGAGCCATAACTTCAGCTCATCCTGTGAGAAAAACCATGTTTCTTTCTCGAAGTGAAGCTGAAGAGCGTGTTCAGGACTGTTGACAGAGACTCAGTAACAAGGTAATTAAAGAATATAAATAAATATGAACACACTTGGCAATATTTAGAGCAGCTTTGTAGCTATAGAATTTATTTTTTGCATGAAATAGAAGGAAGGACATGAAGTGAAGATTGCAAATTCAACCCCACTCTTGCATGGGATTTTGGTTTGATTTAGTTAAACCCAACCCATAATGCTAAAAAAAGGGCCCGAATGCAACTTCCTGTTGATGGAGTAGGACAGACAAATCAAGGTGACAGTTCCTAAGCCTAAAAACTCAGTTGCATACATGCAGCCAGCCAGCCACCCACACACATTAGCTCCAAAAAAGGTCAAATGAGCCAGGGACGGTCTCTGCCTGGCCATGGTTCAGTTGAAACTCAAGGTGACCTAACCGTGGTGGCCGCAGCATGCACATTATCCGAGTCAGCACTATGAGCCATTTATGGGCTGCACATTTGTTTTTTTTTGGGGGGGGGTAGAGTTACACAGTAATGAAGAGTATGAACTTCTAACATGGCCTGATGACACATCAGATGTAAAATCATAGGCGGAGCTTATCAAGCTGGTTCTAAGTGTTGGTAGCTTGAAAATACTGAGCATCAGGGTTAAGTTGGTTTCAGACAGTAACACAATTTAGTGACATTAAAGCAATACTGGAAAATACAGGCGTGGTCACTGTGCACCGTATGCGTTTCCAATACTAGGTCAAACAATTAACAATTTCTAGCTGGCCAAGTACCGTACTACCAATTTGACAAGTTTATACTGTGTTTGGACACATCGGTGTGATTATTCAGCAAGGACACCTTGCTTTTGACTAAAAACATGATTTGTACATTTTACACTGTAACAGAGTGACGGGTTTGTCATCGGAAGAAAAAACAGGAGAAAATGTTCGAATCAAACTGACAGACACTTAAAATGGGCGGTGTCATCACGTCATTGTCTCACATTAAAATTGCAAAAATAAACCATAAATTTCTTGTTTTAGTTTTTTTTTTCCCTTGTGTTTCCACGTAGTGTAGACTAAAAGTATTATACAGTGGTAGGTACCTCATCTAACGAGTGTCCCTTATAATGATTTTTCTATGATACAAGCTTCGAACCCACCAAAAATCTGCTCCATCCAATGTGCAAAAATTCACTTTATAAGCTCTCCTCAAAATACCTTAATCCAGGCCGATTAGCCTCGTATTCTTCTGCATGTATTCCTCCGCGCTCCGAGAACACCTTGTGACGGTGCTTCTCAATTATTTTCTGTGACGCCCCCTCTAGGAAGAAACATTTCATGCCGTCCCCAGCCCCTCGCGGGTGACTACTGCACTAGTGTTTACTGCATTTCATATCGTTTGCTCGGTGCTTTTTCCCTACACCATATGAGGGCGCCACTGCCACCTACTGTAGTGAATGCACAATAACACTTAATTCTAGTACAGTATGGCAAAAAAGCATGTTCCCCAGGGTCATACGTGCCCTCCTGGCATCACACCCCCCCCCCCCTCCATTTAGGAAGCACTGGCTTTGTATGACCTCACCACAAGTCTTCCCTTGCTGGCATTTGTACAGCGCACACACAAAATTCTCCTCCTCCTCTGTTACGCACCACCTCATGCCTGCCCACGGGACATCTTCACCGCAGTCGATGATCGGAAGGATTAGTTGACTTATTATTTATTATTGTTTTATTATTATTTATTATTATTACTGTTAATGTACATGTACTATTATTAAATATTTATTGTTTTTGTATATTTATCTCTAATATATTACGTCAAATATACGTGTTTGTTGCAGGTTACATGAGTTTGAGAGGGGGTCCGAACAGATTAATTGGTTTTCTGTTATTTCTTATGGGAATGATTGTTTCATCTAACAAACTTTTTGGCTTACGAGCTCACCCTCGGAACAGATTAAATTCGTTAGACAAGGTACTACTGCATATTGAATGATTTTGAAAGTGCACCATTATGAAATTAGATTTATTTAAGTTTCCATATTATTGTACTTAAACTCTGAAATAGTATAAAAAGACACCATTGGCTTAAAATCTACTCGCAGAGCTCACCTGACATGTCTGTCATGGTTAAAACATGTAAAAAATACTCTATTAAGAGTTTTGGTATTGGCTATCCGTATAGCATAATTTGTGAATATGTAATATGTTAATTTAACTTATTTTAACATCAGTGACCACAAAAACACACAAAACTGTTGGTTTTATCCTTTGGAAACAAGCAGTGTGCTGACCTACAGGGGTTATCAGTGTTTCCTGAGAAGTGATGCTAACAATGTTCGACGAGGATGCCATCTCTGGGCAAGACAGTGAAACATTGAGAACGCTACCAGAGATATATGTGACGGTAAATCCAAAACGTTTCATGCAGCTACCGTCTTACCAACTTGGCTTTCCTGTCATGAGTTGGTTTAGGAATACAAAAGAAATGTTTTCCTGCGCTTGTTTGTTTGTTAAACTCGGCACTGGCGATAATGTGTTATGCTCCGCGGATGAGTAACGCAGCCCATCCGATCCAACAAGTATGCATCACTACCACACTACAACAGCCAATCAGAAAGGCAACATGTCTCTGGAGTTAATTAGCGAGTTATAACATTCGCACACACTTTAAAATCGGGCGTGGCACTGGTGATGTCAGATGTGGTTGTTTTAAATAGCTAGTAACACTAGTTCACTGCAGATACGCTTTCATTTCTTCGTGTAGTAAATACCAAAACAATAATCCACCTATGGCTCAGTACGTATCACTTATTTGACTCTGTGACTACAAAGTGATAGCCACCCTACCTTCAGTTCATTTTCTGTAACTGCTTAAGCCTAATTAGGGTTGCAGGGAGGTTGGCGCCCATCCCAGCCAACTCTGGGCGAGGGCAGAGTACACCCTGGACTGTTCGCCTAGCCATCGCAGGGCAGAAACATGCTGACGGCTTTGCAGCTACTCTTGCCGAAAGTCAGCAATGGTTCTTTTACATTAACCTCACACCATAGACAGTGAGAGACACGGCCGGCCTTTGATATATATCCCAGTTAGCTACACTGGGGGGGTGACAGTGACAACCTTGTGGAGAGTGGGACTCGAACCCCCAACCTTAGGATCAGTGATCCAGCGCCCTATACCACTAAGGCCACCACTGCCCTCCAGCCTGCCTTCAATAAAATTATGTTATGGAACAGGAAAATGTCATGGGGCAATAGTGGTCCGGTGGCAAGGTACTAGATTACTGATCCCAAGGTCAGGGATTCAAGCCCCACTGTCAGTGGGTTATTGCTGCTGTCTCCCAATGCTGCTACCTTTGTTATCAAAAGCCAGCCATGTCTCTCACTGCGGTTTCTTTTTCATGCAAATGAACCATTGCTGACTTTCATCAAGAGCAGACTGCATTGCCATCACCATGTTTCTGTCCTGGCAAGCTGTCCAGGGGTTATTTGCCTTCACCCAGAGTCATCTGACATGGCTGCCAGTCTCTCCGTGACCTTCAGTCGGATTAAGGTAAGGTAAGGTAAAGTCCTTTGGGCTTTTTACACCTGAGCCATAGTGGCTCATCAGGCCGGTGCTTATCCCCGGTTTCCATTGCGTGAAGCGACTAGGAGCACAACTCCTCCTGGATTGGACGCTAGTCCATCGCATTTTACTTTCCCAGTATATTTTTACTGCCACCCATTTATACTGCTGGGTGAACAGAGGCACAGACGTGGTTGAGACCTTTCCCAGGGGTCTTAGCACAGTGAGGGTCTACCTGGCACTTGAACACACAACCTCCGGATCATGAGCGCAGCACGCTAACCACTACGCCACCGGCCCCACTCAGTAGGATTAAGAGGTTCAGAAAATGAATGTGGAATGAATATTACTGTGTGATCTGAGAAACTGTGAGGCTGGCTATACTTGAGGCTGCCATGGCAACACATGGGATTTTATTCATCCGCTGGCTTACATTAACATTTACACTGACAGCATTTGGAAGACGACTTATAGTTATCATTTTTTCTTCAACTGAGCAATTGAGGGTTAAGGGCCTTGCTCAAGGGTCCAACAGTGGTAACAGTGCTGGTTGACAGACAGTACATGGATAAATGTTGAGCATAACATTCATATACATTCATATTTGAGTGTGTTGGCCCTGTGATGGTCTGATGAGCTGTTCATGGTTTACCTCGTCTTCAGTCAGTGTTAGCTGAGATAGGCTCCAGTCTCTGTGCAACCATAATAGGATTAAGCTGTTCAGTACATGAGTGAGTGATCAGAACTTTACAAACTTTTAGCGTTTAATGTATCTTTTACGTATTTGGAGGGTTAAAGGTGAAGTCCGCTAGATCGGAAACCGGAGCCAAAATATCTTGGTTTGACAAATTTCCATGTCAACGTCAAAAATGGGTCACGATTTTACACTTTTGATAGCTCGGTGTCATAACATGGAGCAGATAAACAAATGAATGGTGAGTTAAAACTCTCCTGGTGTCATCGTGATTGCTGTTTAATAAAGTTAAAGCTTTCCTTACATTCAAAATTATGTAGTAATTAACAGTTGTTTACCAAAGGCTCGGTGGATGTTGCTCAATCATTGAGTACAATTCAGGAACAGACACCATGCCTAAGGCGGCTGACTGGCACAAATAACCGACGGCCCGAGCCGAGTTCTGTCTTTTAATAGCCTGCTCATTCAGGATGTAGTACCTACTACAGAGAGATGGAAGAACGCATGCTACATAAAGGTGAACTTTATACCTTCTGAAAGGTGTATGTGGGCAGTGGTGGCTTAGTGGATAAGGCTTGTGGTGGTTACTGAGCCGTAGGTCAGCGGTTCAATCCCTACTGTCTCCAGTGTTGCGCCCTTGAGCAAGGCCATTAACCCTTAATTGCTCAGTTGTAGAAAAATATTAATTGGAAGTTACTCTGGAAATACTATTAATTTAACGTACAAACACAATAAAATGGAATTTTTATTATTTATTTTTCCATTTTAAAGCATGATTATGATGCCACCTGCATCAAGTGACCAGGACAAACCATTGATTTTGATTATAGCATTATTCACTCAAGATTTTTTAATCCCTTCATAGCGAGCCGATAACACCATTTTTAGTTTACAAGAATCCCTCACTTTCCGCGGATAATGGGGACCGAGAGACCCCCCCCCCCCATGACCAATGATTTCCGTGACGTAGGATCGCAAGTAGAATGAATGCACACCTCACATAAAAATGTAAGTAGTTTTGTAGGGGGGGTTTGGGTTGTTTTTTTGTTTTGTTTTGTTTTTGTTTGTTTGGAGTTTTTTTGTAGAATTGGCCTTGATTTGTGGCATTTTCCTCAATTTCCTTATTTTTTATTTTTTGATGAATATTTTTGAAAAACCCACGATTCACTGAAGCTGCATAAACTGAAGCACAAAGTAGCGAGGGATCACTGTATATACTAGTATAAACTATCCTAAAAATTAATTATAAAAGTCTTCGACTTGTAAACCTATATTAGAGGTTCGTTGCATCTCAATTTATTTATAAGAAATAATATAGAATAATAAATAATTAGAAATTTATTTATTTTTCAATTACAAATGAAGCTCTCATATGTGAGGCGCTCCACCGAAAGTAGGCGCTTGTCGCAAGTGACGTATGGTGCTTGTGAGACAAAGCGCGGTTTATCATGACTTCCGATCTTTCAAGTGAGCAAGTGTGCGTTGAATACCTTCACTTGCTCACTTGAAAGATCGGAAGTCCGGATAAGCCGTGCTTTGTCTCACAAGCACCATACGTCACTTGCGACAAACACCTACTTTCGGTGGAGCACCTCACATATGAAGACATTATGGTGGGGTCGTGGTAAGCATGTCTGACTCACATCAAAAGGGTCCTGGGTACAATTCCCGAGCTTGGTTGTTTCTGTTTGGAGTTTGCATGTTTTCCCCGTGCCTGCGTGGGTTTCCTCTGGATACTCCAGTTTCCTCCCACAGTCCAAAGACATGCACATTAGGGTAAATGGCTTTTCCAAATTTCCCTTAGGTGTATGTGTAAATAGTTGTATATGTTGCCCTGTGATAGTGTGCTCAGGGTGTACACTGCCTTCATCCATTGTCAGGTGAAATAGGCACCAGTCTCCCTGCAACCCTAATAAGATTACCATCTTTTCCGAACTATACGTCGCTCCGGAGTACAAGTCGAATTGACCAAAAAATTCGTAATAAAGGAGGAAAAAAAAAACATATATAAGTCGCACTGGACTATAAGTCGCATTTTTGGGGGAAACTCACGGAAACTGTCTAGCTTGGTTTGAAATCTGTTGGCAGTTTTTGTGACGTTGTGGTCCTCACTCACAAATGCATGAAGCAGTAACACCAAGAAGGTCCTTCTGAAAAGTCATTTATAATCATCTCCTTGGCAACTACCTGGGCGTGGAGACACAACTGCAGTGTTGACAAGTCTCTCCCTGAGACACACTGCTCAAGCACCCATGTGCAAACTTCTTCCTCTAACTGTGACCATCTTACTTTTAGACCGCAATTAGCTTGTGTTTTCTTCATTGCAGTAACAGTATTCTCCGCTGTTCGCCCGTCTCGCACAAGTTTCTCGTTCACTCCAAACATTCTTTTTGCTGCTTGCTTAACATTTTCTGCTGCATATTTCACTACTTGTAACTTGTAATCTGCAGAATAGGATTTTCTTTTCAGGCCAGTTTTGTTCAGTCCTGCTTCAGTTTCTTCAGTTACCAATTATGTTGAAATTTTGAATTTTCAGTGATCCAGGATCATCAGATACTGACACACAAGCCTAGATTTGCCCTCTTGTGGTTATGAGTGTGAAAATAACGAATATGTGAAATGATGTTTATTATCATGATGAACAGAATTACAGGGACCCCTCACTCTCCGCGGTTAATTGGGACCGAGTTCCCCACGCGACCATCGAAATACGCGAAGTAGGATCACCCCCACCCCGACTGACGTATATGTACATGTATATGTGTATATAATATCAATAAATACATATCCAATGCTATAAATGCTTATAATAACAATTAAGAATTGAAAAAACTAACATAAGATGTAAATAAAATATAAATACAGACACTCTCCAACTTACCAACATTTGTTTTGCAAACATCCGGAGATACCAACATGTCCGAGGTCGAAAGTAAAAGTGAAAGTGAAATGAAATTGAAGAACAAGTAGAAATAGAAATGGAATAAAATGTACAGAAAGATAGCTCATAAATATAAGCATGAAATATGATTAAACATTATCCTGAGGTACACTTAATACTAGGCTCCGGCAGAGGGGGGCGTGGCTGCGCAGACGCGCACACACAGATGCAACAATGTACCCAGTTTTGATGGGAGATTTTGCGTTGTTTTTTGTTTTGTTTAGGGTTTGTTTTTGGTTTTTTTTTGCATAATTGGCCTTGTTTTTGTGACATTTTCCTTAACTTTTCCACCTATTATTCCTTAATTTCCTTATTTTTTATTTCGATGAATATTTATTCATATATTTTTTAAAAACTGCGATGCACTGAAGCCGCATTAATTGAAGCGCGAAGTAGCAAGGGATCCCTGTATACATAATGTCATAAAGTCGGACCCTCATCCAAACTATGAAAAAAAAGTGCGACTTATAGTCCCGAAAATACGGTAAGTGGTTTGGAAAATGAGTGAATGAAACAGAAAGTAAGATCTGATTTGATACACAGCTGTAGATTTTCAATCAGCTGGAGACAGTGCTATACTGTGCCTTCTATTGCACCTCCTGCACAACAGTGAATGATGAACACTTTTAAACAGTAAGTAAGTAAACAGTAAGTACAAACCTGGCCTTTCAGAACCAGAGAAAGGAAACTGGCAGGACTTTCTATTTCCATGAGTCATTCTTGACCATACAGTGACTCGTATTCTCCTCAAGAGACGAATCACCTAATAAAACCTTTCATTGGCTCTGATTAAAGAAAAATGAATGAGCTTCTTCATAACCAACCCATCCAAAACCTTATTTATAGAATAAGGTTTAAAATGATATGTCTGCATACCAAAAGAGGATAAATAAATAAAAGAGGATGAAGGGATAAATTATTCTATCTATTCTTATCAGATGGTTATTATTCACGTTCCGCAGACCAACATGAAGCAAACATAATCGAACCGAATGCTTTCTCTGTTCATTCTGGATGCGTAAGACTGAATGTTTTATGGGGCCCAGATATAGTAATTAAACAAAAAGCAAGAAGAAATAATGAATACAGAGTTTTTCTTTTGAAAGAATTGATTCACATGATGCAATCAGCACCACAGCTTAATATAAACCACAGCCGAGTGCTATGAAGGTCATCACCTTAATTATACTAATAGAAATTATGCCTGAAAAATAAATGTGTGTGTCACGTCATAGCTCATTATAAAACATTGCTTTTTCAGTAATAGGAAATGATAGGCTTGGGCATATCTCAGTCGACATTGGGTAAAGGTGGGATTCATCCTGAACGGTTTCCCCAGACCATCACAGGACAAGCATTCACACTCACACCCAGGGGCAGTTTGGAACAGGAACTTATGCATGTTTTTAGATTGTGAAGATAAACCGGAGTACACAGAGTAAACCACGAAGCACAGGGACTACATGCAAACTTCACACAAGAATGCCAGAAACCCGCCCTTGAACCCTGGACCGTTTTGTCGTGAGGCGGACGTGCAAAGCCCTACACTACCATGCGGCCTAATTAACTTCAGTCTATTCTCATAAAATGAGTGATCAACAGTAGCGTCAGCCTTTGTGTTATAGAGACCACACAAATTCCATCAGGAAGAACGGACATGTTCATCCACCAAATTCCTCACGGAGAATAGAAAAATAGCATCTAATTAAAAATTTCAGAGCCTAAAATAGCAAGCCCGTAGCAGGAGCTGTCAGCAGGAATAGCAATCAGTGTAAAGAATAGTGAGGCTAACTATTTCAGCCCTGTCACCCGGTCGTATTTTTGTCTGCTTCCTGATCCACTTGGTATTTTGCGACTCACGAATTCATTTATCTTTTTAATCACAATGGGAGTGAACGGCATGACAGCTTTCCAATTTATCCAGGAGCGGATGTTGTCAAGTATTTCCTTATGAAGAAATGGATCTTAAATAAGAATCAAGTTTTCTAAATTTGAATGAGTAACTTTTTGCCAACAGGATATCTGCTAATGATTGTTTACTTTCTGTAAATGTGCAGCTGCCAAGCACTGGCTAATAGTATGGAATTCATATGCAGACATGTCCTATGCACAGAACCCCAGGTGTTACACATAGAAGTAAATATTACAGAGATATGGTTTGAACTGTACCCATTAACCACTTCTTTCTCTTGGGTCCCCACAAGCCTCAGTACACTTAATGTGGAGAGAACATCTGTAAGGCTTCACTTGGCAACCACTTGCCAAGCCATTCAACAACACTAGCATCACAGGAGACCATGGGCAGTGGTGGCCTGGTGGTAAAAGGTGCTGGATCGCCGATCCTAAGGATGGGGGTTCGAGTCCCACTCTCCACAAGGTTGTCACTGTCCCCCCCAGTGCAGCTAACCGGGTAATCAAAGGCCGGCCATGTCTCTCACTGTCTATGGTGTGAGGTTCATGTAAAAGAACCATTTCTGACTTTCGACAAGAGGAGCTGCAAAGCCGTCAGCGTGTTTCTGTCCCTTGCTAAAGGGTTGTGTCAGGAAGGGCATCTGACATAAAAACCTAAACCAAATCAAACATGCGAATCATTAATATGACTTCCATGAAGATGGAGGCAGATGACTCGCTGTGGCGACCCATGCGAAAAAGGGAACAGCCAAAAGGAAAAGAAGAAGAAGAAGCGTCACAGGGAGACCGGAGCCTATCCTACTCTATGGGCTAGATATGACCTATACACCAAGTCAATAAGCCTAATGTGCATGTCATTGGGCTGTTAGAGAAAACTGGAGTACCTAGATAAAACCCACACAAGCATAGGGTGAACATGCAAACTCCATGCACAAACCGCCACACAAACTGCCACACCATGCCGCGACTTGAATCCAAGACCTTTTTGTTGTGAAGTGGACATGACAGCCATTACACCACCTTGCTGCCACAGGCAAAGACAAACCACCTTTTTGACCTTGAATTTCATAGTGTCTGTCTTCTGTCTGTCTTCCTTTCGGCTTTTTCCCTTTTACTCGGGAGTCGCCACAGTGAATCATCTGATTCGCACGTTTGATTTGGCAGAGGTTTTTACGTCGGATGCCCTTCCTGTCACAACCCTTTTTAGCAAGGGACAGAAACACGCTGACGACTTTGCAGCTACTCTTTACGAAAGTCAACAATGGTTCTTTTACATACCTCTCACCATAGACAGTGACAGACATGGCCCGCCTTTGATAAGCCAGTTAGCCGCACTGGAGGGGGGGACAGTGATAACCCTGTGGAGAGTGGGACTCGAACCCCCAACCTTTAGATCAGCGATCCAGCGCCCTATACCACTAGACCACCACTGCCCCACCCTTTCATATCAAATTTCATACTGACTAACAAATACTATTACTCCAGCACTGTAGGTGGCGCTATATAAATTACACAAATGCTATAGTGGAACAGAATTCAACTCCTTAAAGACATTTATCTTGAAAATAAAATGGTTTAACCATGCCTTGTTTATTCAACCAATCGCATGCATTGATTGCACTTATGCTGTTTCTTCAGGTACCCTGTGCATAATACAGTGATACGATACACTATGATATAATATTGTTCATGAAAACCAACTGAATTTGCCCTCCACGCTAAGCAAGCGTGAAAGACATAAGATGGAATGATGAGTCATGAAAATCCATTATTACAGAACCTTTACTCTTCTACGGGAGAAAGTGGAAAAACATGCATCAATCATTAGGGGAAAGAGAGGGATTCCATCAAATCAAATTCTGAAGGTGCAGCACTACTTCTTTCATCTCTGTAATCATACACAGACACAGTAATGAACAAAGAATCACCAAAATATTGCATCAGGTGCTTCGAGAAAACAGAAACAAAAAGCATAGTGCAATGGAATCATTCTACTGGTTACTGTATTTGTGTTGTCCAAAAATATACTTCCCAACATTATTGGCACCCTTCACATTATGGACCGTACAGAAATTTTTAAATACAGTGGTACCTTGACTTATGAAATTACTTAGAATGCTATACTGTACTAGAATTAAGTGTAATTGCGTATCCTCAACAGTAGGTGGCAGTGGCGCTCTCACTGTGTTCGCTATGGAGTAGGGGAAAAAGCACTGAGCAAATGATATGACGTGCAGTAAACACTATATATAGTCGCGTGCACGGTGATGAGGGGGGTAGTGAAATGTTTTTTTTTTCCTCCTACATGGGGCATCACAGAAAATAATTGAGAAGCACTGCATAAGGTGTTCTCAGAGCGAGGAGGAATACATGTGGAAAAATACAAGGGTAATCAGCCCAGAAAAGCCAGCCATTTCCCCAGCAGAGCTCGTAAATCAAAATTTTGCTCGTTGGACGGGGCAGAGTTTTGGTGGGATCGTTGCTCATATCTTGGAAAATTCGTTATAAAACACACTCGTAAGTCAAGATGCCACTGTATTTGAAGTTTAATTGAGTTCATCTCTATTTAGAAAAATGTGACGTCATTCTCGTTAGAACTAGTTTTGATTGCTCTCTGATATAGTTATTGTCATGTTGGTAAGCAATAAGCTAAGACCCTGACTCAGACCCCTTAAAGGGCAACTGCACACATATATAAACTAAATGATAAAACTATACTGTGACGGATGTCTCCCACTGCAAAAACTGGGAGGTGACTGGACTTCAGTGGACCAGCAAGCTACCTTTGTTCTGCTGTTCAGCTACCTTTGCCTGGAGTTTAATAGGATTACGTACTTCAGCACATGGATGGAATGGATGGGTGGACAAATGTGATGACCATCCACACTCCAGCGCACCTCTCTTGACCCCTCCTGTACCATGATCTCAACACCTCTCTTCGCCCAGCCTCTCAGTCACTCTCTGCCTTACTGTGCCACCCTCAGCCCCACCTTCTCACTTTTAGCATAATCTACATCCACACATGAGGTAAAAGTCATCTGTAACATTTAAGTGTATTTCATTTTCATCTGAGCTGTGTGATGGCCTGGAAAGCTGTCCAGGGTGTCTGGGCTTGCCCTTGCCATGAGTCAGCTGAGATGGACACCAGTCTTCCCATGCATGACCCTAATTAGGCTTAATCGGCTTCGAAAATCAACGACTGAATGCATGACTCTTAAGCTCTTCATTTGACTAATCTCTGTTCATGCGAGCATCAAGAATGAAATTATCATAATAATAATAATAATAATAATAATAATAATAATAATAATTATAATAATAATGGGAAGCCCCAGTGCAGCTAACTGGGTTATCAAAGGCCGGCCATGTCTCTCCTGTCTATGGTGAGAGGTGTAAAAGAACCCTTGCTGAGTTTCGTCCACAGTAGCTGCATAGCTGTCAGTCCTGCAATGGCCAGGCGAGCTGTCCAGGGTGTTCTTTTCCCTGCCCAGAGTCGGCTGAGATGGGCGCCAGCCTCCCAGTGACCCTAATTAGGATTAATCAGTTTAGAAAATGAATGAATGAATAATGTACAATGGCGCCTTCGTAGTCAACTCAATGGGTTACTGATCTGAAGGTCAACGGTTCAATCCCTGCTACCACCACTGTTGGGCCCTTGAGCAAGTCCCTTAACTCTCACTTGCTCAGTTGTATAAAATGATAATTGTAAGTCACTCTGGATAAGAGCGTCTGCAAAGGCTGTAAATGTAAATATAATTATAATAAATCGTGATCGAAAAACACGTGAGATTTCTGTGAGAGAAAATGCAAATCATGGACCGAAACCTTGTAAAGATACATTCATCCAATTTATGCGATTTCCAGTGCAGTACAAAGGCTGACAAAAGGATACGCAAATGTTTCTCCCATCCAAAAAAACAACAGCAGCGGTATTTTGTGTGAAACACAAAGAGATGACAGAAAGATAATGGTGCAAAATTACAGCCAGCATCATAATGACTTGCATAATATACAAAAGAAAGCAGGACAACCGTAAAAAGAGATGCGAGCGAAAGCGGAGGGGAGAAAGAGAGTGAGAGAGAATGGAAGAGGGAGAGAGAGAGGGGGCGATAGTGTGCAAGTAGAGAGGGTGAGAGAAGCAAAGGAGGTGGAAGCAGGTAAAGAGAGAGGGATAAAGAGCGAGGGAGGGAGAGAAAGAGAGAGAGAGAGAGAGAGAGAGAGAGAGAGAGAGAGAGAGAGAGAGAGAGAGCTCTATTGAGTGTTTGAGGTGATTCATTTGCATCAGGCCTCATATGAGTGGCAGCTGTAACCTTTTCACGTCTCAGACAGCGCTGCACTTTTGTTTTTCAACGGGGAACGAGTGACTAAAGTGGAAATCAAAGCATATCAACATTTCCTCTCCAAGTAAACATCTTTAATTTTATTTATTTCTTTCATTCCATGTAGAGAGAATTAGCTGCGTGGCTCATGTGGCGCACAAAAAGAATAAAACATGACAGGACAGTGCGTCATTGGAAAATCGTTTTCACAGGAGGTTTGCGTGATAGAGTCTGACACGAAACATCCTAAAGCTAATTATTTCCCAAGATCCGCACATCCCACAGATTTTTTTTCTGCTCGTACCAAAACAACTTGGTAATGAATACAACTTTTAATTTATTAATGGACAGCATTGTTTTAGGCAACTTTCAATGTCAGGGAAACATCCAAAAATCCACTTTGTTCCTAATAGCGCGCAGCAATAGCAGCTACAGCCAATCAGCAATGCCCTCTCTTATATCAATAAAAACGAACAATAAAAATGTGGTAATCAATTTTATTCCCAAGCCGACTAGGTCATCAGCGCCAGACTTTATTCTCAGTTATGAAGTCATAAAACACTGCCGGAGTGGGGGTGTTCATGAGGATTTGAACCTACGACCTCTTGATTACGAGTGTAGCACCCTAACCACTACGACAACAGCTAAATATCTAAGATCAGGGACACCTTCCATTAATGTTCAATAAATGTTACCTTCTTTTATAAATAACAACATGTTTTTCATGGTGTGTAATTATTCATTCATTTTCTAAGCAGTTTAATCTAAATTAGGGTTATGGGGAGGGCTTCCGTACACCTGGGATAGGCGACGGCAGAGTACACCCTGGACAGCTTGCCAGGCATTGCATTGATAAAGCGGTGGTAAAAATTATTTAACACCTTCTGACCAATCAGATTTGAGGAGTCAATGACTCATTCATTCATTCATTCATTCATTCATTTTCTACACTGCTTAATCCTAATTAGGGTCGTGGGGAGGCTAGAGCCCATCTCAGCCAACTCTGGGTGACGGTAAGGAACACCCTCAAAAGCCTGTCAGGCCATTGCAGCTGGAGTTAATCATGTGCTGGTGTAATTAACCCTTATTCTACAAGATTTCATTGGATGTCAATAACATTAATTTGGAGCTGAAAGCCTGGAAAATAAATGTTTTACTTCCCTATACTAACCCACTGGATTGCTGAAATTAAAGCATTTTATCATTTTACAGTGGTACCTCACCTTATAAAATTAATCCATTCCAGAAGTGGTTTTGTAACCTGATTTTTTCGTAAGTTGAGCCGCATTTTATATATAAAAGGCCTGATGTGTTCCAAGGTCCCCAATATTATCCCCTAAAGCCTTTAATAAAAGTATACCTTTTAAGGCCTCCTTCTACTTCAATATCGTACCCATGGTACAGGGGTTTGGCCATATTCCTTTGCGATATCACTCAACCGCATGCCACGAGCCCACTTCTTCTTTTCACTCGTACCGGGAATCAATTTCACCGGGAATCAATTTCACCGGGAATCACATGTGCACGTGTGCGTGTGTGTGTGCATGTGCATGTGTGCGTGGGCGTGTGTGTGTGTGTGTGTGTGCGTGCGCGCTCGTGTGTGTGTGCGCGTGTGTGTGTGCATGTGTGTGCATGTGTGTGTGTGTGTGTGTGTGTGTGTGTGTGTGTGTGTGTGTGTGCATGTGTGTGTGCGTGTGCAGCGTGTGTGTGTGTGTGTGTGTGTGTGTGCATGTGTGTGCATGTGTGTGCATGTGTGTGTGTGTGTGTGGCGTGTGTGTGTGCGTGTGCTTGTGTGTGTGTGTGTGTGTGCGCATGTGTGTGCATGTGTGTGTGCATGTGTGTGTGTGTGTGTGTGTGTGTGTGTGTGTCTCAATCTCGGTCTGTGTGTGTGCGTGTACGCGCGTGTGTGTGTGCGCATGTGTGCATGTGTGTGTGCATGTGTGTGTGTGTGTGCGTGCGCGCGTGTGTGTGTGTGTGCGTGCGCGCTTGTGTGTGTTTGTGTGTGTGTGTGTGTGTGTGTGTGTGTGTGTGTGTGTACGCGCGTGTGTTGACCATGTCTTCTTAGCAGAGTTATAATCTTACAAATGTTTAAGCAAGGTTAAAAGCATGAGACAAAAAATAAAGTTGCAATGAGCACACTCAAAAAACTCAAGAAACAATAGTAACTCTGTCCTTTATGCGTGTTAGAACTGCGTGACGAACAATGGGTTGAAGGCACATGAAAAACATCATGGGTATTATGCAGATGCAGCTCCATACCATAATAGCCAATGAGAAGGAGCTGCATCGTGGGTATTATGGAGATGCAGCTCCCTCCTAGCCAATGGGAGGCCAGCGGGGCAGAATGTTGGGAGATAGCCAACCAATGGACGCAAACGGGGCGGGATGTTGGGAGAAAGCCAATGGGAGAGCAACTCACGCATTGTTAGAATTTTTGAGATGGCGCGTTTCGTAAAGTGAATTTGTTTCGTATCCAGAAACGGAAATTTTAGGTAAATGCGCTTCGTAACCTGGATTTTTAGTTTGTTGGGTCTGTCATAAGGTGCATGGGCTGAGGCAGTTGTGGCCTGGTAGTAAAGTTTCTGGATCACTGATCCCATGGTTGGGGGTTCAAGTCCCACTCTCCATGGGTTGTGACTGTCCCCCCAGTGCAGCTAACTGGGCTATCAAAGACCGGCCACGTCTCTCACTGTCTATGGTATGAGGCTGTGAAAGAACCATTGCTGACGTTTGATAAGAGTAGCTGGTTAGCTGTCAGTGTGTTTTTGCCTTGTGGTGGCCTGGTGAGCTGTACAGAGGCAACAGAGATGGGCGCCAGCCTCCCCATGACCCCAATTAGGATTAAGAGGTTCAGAAAACGAATGAATGAACTCCTGTTTGCTTGCGCTTGCTAGCACACACTTATACTTGGCTTTCCCGCAATGAGAAATTACCTAGAACTGGAGGGCTGTTCAGTTAGGTGATAAATTTTCTTTTCTTCCTCTTCTTTTTTTTTTTTTTTTTTTATCATGAAACACTTTCATTTTAAGGGCAGTGGAGACCTAGTGGTATAGGGAACTGGATCGCTGATCCAAAGGTTGGGGGTTCGAGTCCCACTCTCCAGAAAGTCACCCCCCCGCCCCCCAGTGCAGCTAATTGGGTTATCAAAGTCCGGCCATGTCTCTCACTGTCTATGGTGTGAGGTTCATGTAAAAGAACCATTGCTGACTTTCAACAAGAGTAGCTGTATAGCCGTCAGCGTGTTTCTGCCCTGCAATGGCCTATCGAGCTGTCCAGGGTGTACTCTGCCCTCGCCCGGAGTCGGCTTGGATGGGTGCCAGCCTCCCTCACGACCCTAATTAGGATTAAGCGGTTACAGAAAATGAACTGAACTTTAATTCTAAATTTTTGTTGATTTTTTTTTTTTTTTTTTTTTTAAAGAACACTAGAATGAACAGAAGTGACAGCTTCCTGGAGTTTGCTTTACGTCCATCACAAATTTGTGCCTGCATACCTTTTATTTAAATAGTTACATAACTATTACTGGTATATACTGATAAACTGATATCCTAGTAGTAGACTAGCCAATCAGAATACATAATTGCTCATATCCAGTGGGTGTGGCTGCAATAAATAACATTACAAAGATTGAATTGGACTTTGTTTGAGTGAATAATATTAATCATGCAGTGCTTCCATGCTGATATACAAAGAGAAGGATAGAAAGAAAAATGTTTAAATACAAATCAGATGATCGTGCGCATGTAGAAGGATTATTGTTGAACACTAACGCTATGGCTTGGCACAGATAAAATGCCAGCATCTCTTTGAGAGAAGCTTACACATGACCTCACTGCATGTGGATTATCACACAGAGCAGCCAAGCACATACAAAGCTAAACCGGAGTCGTCATCCAAGAGCAGCAGGACAGATTCAGAAAGCCAGTTTCAGTCCTTTTTTTGTTTTTTATCAAGAATTTCCTCGGGTGTGGTTATAAAAAGCTTCAGTTCAGATGATATGTGAGCTTGTGACAGGATTTTATGAAGCACGTTGCTTCAGCATTTATGTTCCTGCCTGAATGAGACTTTCAATATAAGCTTGTCTTGTTGCGGCAGACTTGCAACGGGTGGTACATACAAGAAAACCCCAGAACAGCTGGAGGAATTTTAAATGGAAGAGTGGTCAGAGATTAAGGATAATTTATAATAAAATCCTACAAGAAGTTCATTCATTGCATAGAAAATGAATGAGGGCAGGGTACACCCTGAACCGCTCGCTAGACAACTGCATGGCCAACATTCACACTTACACACACACACAAACCTAAGGGTGGTTTAAAACAACACATTAGCCTTCTGTGCATGCTTATAGCTGTGGGAGGAAACTAGAATACCCGGAGGGAACCCACGCAAGCACGGGAAAACATGCAAACTTCAAACACAGAAACGATCCGACCCCGGGTATCAAACCCAGGCCTTGTTGCTGTGAGATGGACGTGGCAACCATTGCACCACCCCTTCAATAAATAAGTTCTGCTCAAGAAGGCAATACTAGCTTCTGAGGTTATTGGTGTACGAATTTTCTCACAATAGTTTGCACAGCTGTTTCACAGCAAAAATCCCCTGGGTTCGGGTTCCGGGTCTCGCATTTCTGTGTGGTTTCCATGTTCTCTCCATGCTTGAATGGGTTTCCATACAGTATTCCAGTTTCCTCCGACCGTCCACCAAAGACATGCACTTTAGGCAAACTCACTTTTTGTAATTGACCCTAGGTGCGAGTGGGAATAGTTGTATGAGCATCGCCCAGCAATGGTCTGGTCAGCTGTTCAGGGTGTACCCTGCTTTTTGCCCCTTATAGGCTGGGAATTGCACCAGCCTAACTACAACCCTAACAGAATGTAGCAGTTCAGTATAGAATAAGCCTGAGCTTCTGTAATGCGTAGATCACCTTAAAGTTCAAAATGGAATTAAAGCACAAATTTAGATGGAAGCACACCCTCCATGTAATAATGTAATAGAATGAGCTCTGCTTATTGAAAGTTAAAGCATATCCCAAACAGTCCGATATTATACTCCTTAGGTTTCATCCTCCCCTGTGAAATCAATCCCACAATCCTCCAGCCCTTGATCCGATCAAATGATCGATATCTTATCGTGGTGGATAGAACATTCTCTGGTATGAAAGTGGTATAACGTGGTTATTCACACCTGGTTTAATCACTGACTTTACAGCTTTCCTATAGCGAGGGAACGGTTCATTGGTGTATCAGCCCACTGCACAACAGCTCTTCTCACACTGTGCTTGAAGCTCACGGTTTACTGTAGCAGCTGATCAAAGTGGATTTGTCTGTTTACCAAAATTCCACGCATTTCTTTCCGCACCGTTCAGAGTACAGAGCTCCTGCTTTGATCGTGACCTGCTTTTCATGCAACTGTGTTTAATTCACGGCAGCCAGGAAACGAATCCAGGACAGGCAGAATGTTTGAGTAGCTTAACGCGGATATAGCTTTCAGTCGGTGTCAGGAAGTGTATTAATCTTGGAAAGCTGCGATAGTAGAACGCTGACTTAGGAAAATGAATATGTTGAGTAAAACCAACAGGACTTATAAGTTAAACATATTTGATTGATAAATTAATTAAGTATATTCCTACACAGGAATTACGTAATCTGATTGGTTTGCCAGAATGGGATAATAAGCAATACCCACCTGACAATTGAGATAATAGTTGAAGTGATTAAAACTACAACAGAATCTCATTTTACGTAATTTCTGTTATGTTCCTGTACAGTATATACTACAACAATTATTCGCCTCAGGATAAGTGGGTATAATTTCCTCAAAGCTATCTAACAAGGACTATACATATATATATATATATATATATATATATATATATATATATATATATATATATATATATATAGCAATATTCACCTCGCCTTAGATAAATCATTTTTATGCAGACCCCAAAACTATGCCATCAAAAATATGGCATGAGGAGTTAGCAAGCTCTAAGTCTCAGCCTCAAATGCTTCGCAAGTAAAGAAAACATTTTGTGTATTTTTCTGGGCTCCAGATTTAAGATCTTAAGTGATGCAATTTGATATACAGGTCTTTCTTTTTATGAAATTGGGTTCAGTCCACATATCTTTAGTAAAAGATATTTATGACTTCTTCAGGTTTTCTGAATTCTTTTCATTTGACTGGCCATCAGTTTTGATGACCATGTTTGGCTGCAAACTGCATTCATTAAGTACCTACTGTCTGGTCCCCCATTTGGTACAATCTATGAGTAACTACCCACTTGCTCGTTTGCTGAACTGTTTAATCTTATTAGGATGATGGAGAGGTTTGAGCCTATCTCAGCCAAAATGGGGTGAAGGTAGGGTACACCCAGGACAAGCACACCAGACCATCACAGTGTGATACAAGCGACTAGTAACACCCAAATCAAACACAGCCTACCATCATCATTAAAATTTTCATTAGTTAAGCATTCGCTAACCAGCATAAATTTAGGTCAGCTTGTAGTTGACTGTTATGACTCTACAGACTGGGAAATATTCACAGAAGACACACACCTGGCGTGTAACACCTCAGCTGTGCTCTACTACATTAACTAATGTACAGAGAATGTGACCACAACAAAGACTGTTAAAGTGTTCCCAAACCAGAAACCATGGTTTAATGGTAAGGTGCACATGCTACTTAGAGCACGGGATGATGCCTTCAAGTCAGGAGACCTGCAGGCTTACAAAGAGGCACATCCGGCCCTACAAAAAGGTATCAAAAAAGCTAAGCGCAAGTATAAACAACTCATCAAGGAGCACATTGCTGAAAACCACACCAGTGATATGTGGAAGGGGTTCAAGACACTCACTGGCTACAAGGATATGCACACGTCAGCAGACTCCTCTTACAGCACCTTATTGGACACCCTGAATCAGTTCTTTGCTCACGTGGACCAACACAACAAAGAGGCACACACCTGCCCTGCTCTTCCAGAGAGGGACAACGAACCCATCCAGCTGCAGCAACACCAGATGAGAGCCACACTGTGCAGAGTCAATGCAAGTAAATCTACTGGTCCAGACAGAGTAACAGGAAGAGTACTTAAAGCATGATCAACTTTCAGGGGTTTTCACCACCATCTTTAGCCTCTCGCTGACTGCAATGTACAGTTCTGACCTGCCTCAAAAAACCACCATCATTCCAGTGCCTAAGAAGAGCACATCAAGCTGTCTAAATGACTTCCACCCAGTTGCCCTAACCCACATCACCACCAAATGTTTCAAGAGACTCGTCTTGTCTTGCATTAAGGCTGTCATCTCTGCTGATCTCGATCCACATAGGTTTGCATACAGAGCAAACAGGTCAACAGATTCCATCAACACAGCCCTCACATACCTGGTCAGCAGCAACTCCTATGTGAGGATGTTGCTCGTAGACTTCAGCTCCACTTTTAACACAGTCCAAAGAAAAACTGGTTCACTGTGCACCTGGATACTCAACTTTCTCAACAATTGACCTCAGAACATCAGGATAAGACAACACATTTACTCCACTCTTATCCTGGATACCGTAACACCACAGGGGTGTGTTCTTAACCCCCTTCCTCTTCTCCCTCTTCACACACTCACACCAACAACACCATCATCATTGGTTTGAGTTCGGATAACAATGATCTGCAGCGATTGTACTACAACAACAATCTGGAATAAACACATCTAAAACCAAAGAAATGGTAATGGACTGTAAGAGATCAAAGCAAACTGAGCACTCTGCCCTATACATTTAAGGAGCGAAGATAGAGCAGGTGGAGTGCTTGAAGTTTCTTGGTGTACACATCTCTGCTCCCTTCACCTGGACCACAAACATCTACCACCAGGTGGGGAAAGCAAAGGATGCACTTCCTTAGAAAGCTCCGACAAGCCCGTCTACCCCGACCTCCACTGACAAACTTTTAATGCTCTGCCATCGAGAGCCTCCTGACAGTGTGGTTCAGTAGATATAGTGCAGAGGACAGGAAGACTTTATAGCGGGTGGTGAGGACAACATAGCAGGTGGCTGGAACTACACTAATCCCCCTCAGTGGCATTTACCCTGACAGTCTTCAGAGAAGAGCCAGTAGAGTTGCCAGGAACCCCACACCCTGGACAACACCCTTTTCTCCCCTCTCCCCTCCGGTAAAATGTACAGGACACTAAAAACAAAAACTAACAGACTCAAGAACAACCGTCTCTCACACACACTGATTCAATAACCATCATTCAGAAAATCTTTCTGGAAAGTGCAATACTTATATTTAAGTGTAATACTCATGTTACAGTTTCAAGTGCAATACTCATGTTTAGAGCAGATATTAAACATCATAATACTTTCACACCATGCACCTTATAATTAAAACTTCTACCTCTTACTCAGTGTATACCATGCACCTTTTACATATCATTCACCCTTCTCTGTATGTGTGAATAAGTGTGAATATGTGAATATACATGTATAGCTTAGTGTAGTTCCTTAGTTGTCTTTTGTGCACTTTAACAATATCTCAATTGGCAATAAATATCTTTTTATCTTTATAAAATTTAATAAAAGCCTGCATGTATGCTTACATCTGTTTCTACTTAATAGCACTATTTAATGACTCTTTTTTGTGTAAAAAAATATATATAAAAATGACTAGCAACACTGCACACATGGGGTGACATTTTAATGCAAAAAAAGCAGCAAAAGCTGTGAGATCATCTCAAGTCTCCAACAGAAACATATACTTAATTTGTATAGGAATGTATGTCGAGTCATGTCACTTTGGCATTATACTTCAATTGTAAGAGTGCCTAGTTTTATTTTATTCATAACTTCTATTTTAATATGTGTATAGTGTTATTATGGCCATTATCTTCCGTCATATGGGGATTCATGTCCTTTGCCTGCAATTTTTCACACATGTGAGCGTGAAACAACAGTGTCCGGGGGACAGAGACTGTATTTTCACACTGAATTTTCACTGTTTGGGCAACAGAGACTGTACTGTGAGTGATAAGTGGAAAGCAGGGGACTTGCCATTGTCATCAATAAATAGGTGGAGTAACCACGCCCACATAGCCATCGAAGAGCAAAGTTGTGGACCAGACACTGAACTGTGTGCTATTGGACTCAGGCCATATCATTTGCCTAGGGAATTCCCCCATGTCATCTTAGTGGCTGTTTATGTTCTTCCTTCTGCCAACCCAACAGTTGCTTGTCACAGTGTTCATGCTACCATAGCCCAGTTACAGACTCAGAACCCAAGTGCTTTCATTGTAAACTCAGGTGACTTCATCCACATCACCATGAACAATGCACTGCCAAACTTTGTGCAGTACGTGGACTGTCCCACCAGAGAGGAGAGAATTTTCGATAGGCTTTATGAAAACACAAAGAATGCCTACAGTTCCTCCCACTCCCCCCACTGGGGAGATCAGACAACTTAACCACAACTTAATTTACCTCTCTTCATGTTATGTGCCTGTTGAGAAGAGGCAGCCAGTGACTACAAGGACTGTTAGGATATGGTCAGAGGAGGCCATGGAGGAGCTTCAATTCACATTTCAAACTACAGATTGTCGAGCATGCTGTGAGCCACGCGATGATGACATTGGTTGTCTTACTGAGTGTATTTCACATTACACTATTTTCTACACTGACACCATTCTCCAAGCTCAAACAGTCATTTGTTACCCAAATAAAAAGCTGTGGGTGAATTAAGATATTAAATCCCTGCTCAAGGACAAGAAGAGGGTATTCAGGGTTGGCAACAGAGAGGAGGCGGGAATGATCCAAAGTTCACAGAGAGCCAAGCTCAGAGAGGCAAAGGACAATCACAGGAGAAAGCTGGAGTGGAAACTCCAGCAGAACAACACGAGAGAGATTTGGAGTGGTATGAAGACCATCTGGTCCACCAATGTGCTCTAATGAATGACACAGGAAATTATTCCTACCTGTGGCCATTAAATTTTACACCTCCTCCATATAGCAACAATATTGATAATACTGTACATATCACTCAGTGACAGGTACATTCTGTATCTGTTTAAATAGATTAGATTAAATTCAACTTTGTCATTACACAAGTATAAATACAGGGTAACAAAATACAGTTCAGCATCCAATCCGAAGTTTAGAGAGCATCAAGTACTGTACCATTATATAGTCTGTGCAGTATGTACAGTTAGAAGCAGTTATGTACAGATAAAAGCATCTTAAAAGGTGGGAATAATCATGTATAGATTATGTATAAACAAGGTATGTGAGCAAGTATTTATAGATAGGGGCAGTAAAGGTGAAAATAAATTAGCATGAATTTACATAGTAACAATACAGAGATGTTCTATATTACTATACAGAAGAATAAAATATGCAGATGTAATGTACAAATATACAGAATGTATATATGTAATATGCAAATACTGTACTGATGTTATATGGACAACTGATCAACTATGGACTAGTGCATCAACTGATCTGAAGGCTTTGTTGTGTGCCTTAGGCAGAAGCCGCACTTCCCTATTTATTCATCGCTTCTGATTAGGGTATGTACGTGATGACACGTGAGTAGAAATATCACTGCTAACTTGCAAAATTTGAAGAGATTCTGAGCCTCGCATTGTTCACGTGATGCCATCTTGGGCTTAAATATTAGGTATTATCATTCATTCATTTATTCATTGTTTGAACCGTTTAATCCTAATTAGGGTCATGGGAAAGCTAGCGCCCATCTCAGGGGATTCCACACAGAAACAACTTCGCCAAGCATCTAACACATACCCAGGACCTTTTTTTACCATAATGCGAATATACGACCCACTACACGACTGTGCTGCATCACCTGATTGGAACTACACTGACTACTACACACCACACTGCACTGAGTGGAAGTGTAGTGGCAGAGGAAGAACAGCGACTTTGGCACAGATGTTCTGACCAGTGTTTACCAAACCAATCAAAAATAACTCATTCATTAATTTTCCCCATGATTCATTGCCCATCTCAGGAGATTCTGGGGAAGTGCAGAGTACACCCTGGACTGCTTGCCAGGCCATCACAGGGCAGAAACATGCTGAAAACTATGCAGCCTACTCTTTATGAAAATCAGCAATGGTTCTCTTACATGCCTCTCACCACAGACTGTGATAGACATGGCTGGCTTTTGATAACCCAATCAGCCACACTGGGGGACAGCGGTGACAACCGATGATAGTGGGGCAAGAACCCCCAACCATAGAATCAGCAATTCAGCCCCTTACCACTGGGTCAACACTGCCCCATTTAGATATTAGCACCCTCTAATGTCAGACTCATATATATATATATATATATATATATATATATATATATATATATATATATATATATATATAGATACACAGACGCTCCCCGACTTACATTTTTAATTGGTTCCGGACGGCCGAATGTAAGTTGAAAGTGAACGTAAGTTGTTACAGTGACGTATGACGTATGTGTGACGTATGACGCTCATACTGTACTATACATCCATAAATACCATTACCGTATCTCATAAAACACCCCTAAATCAATTATTATAAACATAACATTGTAAAATAATATCAAATATATCAAATAATATCAACATTAATTTCAAATAAGTCACTTATTTATACCGAGTTAATTTACATGAAGTTTAAAACAGCCAATCAACGCTTACAATATGTGAAGCGCTCAATACCGAAAGCAGTGTACTTGCGAAAGTAGTGTACTTGCTGTGGGTTATACAGACTTCCGGTCTTTCAAGTGCACAAGGGTGCCGTTGAACTCGTTTGGAACACAGCCTGCACTGATGTAAATCCCAGCAAAGCGGAGAGTTCTTTCTTTTGTGTAAGTAAGTAAGTAAACTTTATTCAAGAGATGCACACAAAGAACAAATACAAATCCTAATGAATATTAATATAAAATAAGTATACACTCTTAGGATTCTGTTAAAAGATAATAAATATCTGCAATTGTGCTGTAATTTGTGCATTTGGGTTTTCATTCATATTACAACTCTCTTTGCTTAACTGAGTATCCATGGTAGATTGCGCCGATCTGAGCAGATAGTTAATTCATCTCTGTGTATGAGACTTGCACCCATGCTAGTAGGCTTACACTTCTGTCCAACCATATTTGCTTAGGGTTACAAAAGTCCACAAAACAGTGTAAACACAAAGATCACAGAGACGACGTCTTAACACAAGGGTAACACGCTATATAACTGATATATATATATATATATATATATATATATATATATATATATATATATATATATACACATATATATATGTATATATATATATATATATATATATATATATATATATATATATATATATATATATATATATATAATAAAAATAAAAGGACAGGACAAAGACTAGACTTTCTATTGAAACTCCATTTATCACTACAGATCTTCTATAATCACCTGAAGAGAGAGGATGGTTTCACTACCCCTCGAAACAGATCTGTAGTGATAAATGGAGTTTCAAAAGAAAGTCTTTGTCCTGTCCTTTTATTTTTATTGTTATTTGCTCTACCAAAAAGTATTGAGCACTCTCCTACGGAAGGATCTACTCAGAAAATTCTCTCTCTCTCTCTCTCTCTCTCTCTCTCTATATATATATATATATATATATATATATATATATATATATATACTCTCAGTCTGTAGTTTGTAAACAATGAATGCAGCGTCATTGCGTCATTACGTCAGCATACTATGTAGGTACATCTAAACTCAAAATTTGACTTTTTTTAAAAAAAAACAAAAAAAAAAAACATAAAATAAAAACAAAACAAAACCGTAAAACGGATGAACGTAAGGATTACTGATCCCAAGATCAGGGGTTCATACCCCACTATCAGCAGGTTATTACTGCTGTCCCCCCAGTACAAGACCTCTCATTTCGCTCACTGTTTACGGTGAGAGGCATGTAAAAATAAAAACACTGCTGGCTTTCGTCAAGAGTAGGCTGCAAAGCGCTCAGTGTGATTCTGCCCTCTAATGATCTGGCGAGCAGTCCAGGGTGTACTCTGCCCTCGTCCAGAGTCGGCTGAGCTGGGCAATGAATCATGAAGAAAATGAATAAATTCTTTTTGCTTGGTTTGGTAAACACTGGTCAGAACAACAGTGCCAAAGCTACTGTTCTTTCACTGCCGCATCAGGCGATGCTGCAGTTGTGCCGTGGTGAGTAGGTTCGCATTACAGCAAAAAAAGATCCTGGGTATGAGTAAGATACTCGGCGAAGCTGTTTCTGTGCAGCGTTGACATATTCTCCCCGTGCTGGTGTGGATTTCCTCCAGGTACTCCGGTTTCCTCCCACAGTGCAAAGGCATGCACATTAGACTAAAGGGCTAAACAAATGCTCCAAAAGCTCCTAGGTGTGAGTGCGAATGTGAGTATGAATGGTTGTGCATGTTGACTTGTGAGAGTATTACCCCCATTTCACTGGAGCGCGGCAGACTCGCGGAAGCAAAAATTTAGTCATCCTCCAACGTTACTCAGTCATTCCATCATCTTCCGTGTACTTCTGTATGATTCCGAACATATTCCTCCTCTACCGGCAGGCCAAAATCGTGCTTTTGAACGTGTTCCCTTAGGTTCTTCAGTCGTTCCGCAAACATTCCATCATTTCCTCAAACATTACGTGATCATTCCTTTTATTCCGCCAGTGTTCCTTGACCATTCCTCTTCCAGGTGGTCAAAAGCAGCCACAAAATCCCCACAGAATACTCATGGAAGGTTTGCGGAATACATGCGGAATGTTTGCGGAATGGTTGCTGATAACACGGAAGACTTGTCGAACACTCAAGGAAGTCATTTCCACTATAAATGTTAAATTATTCCAGTTCATTTTTCTGTTTTCCTGTTCATGTAATAAAATTTTAAAGTTATAATCGCTGTGGTTTGGACTTTTGTGCATGGTTTTTAGTCTGGAATGATTTATTGAGATGCAAATAAAAGGAGCGTATTGACATTATTGATATTAAACACATTAACATATGTTCAATTTTAAATTTATTGTACATTATAAACATATAGTATGAATGAGAAAATGGGCTTCCTTGGTCGATTCCGCGTATTTATTGATCTTTGCCAATTTTTCCTCGTTGAAACGTGGTTACACCAGCTATTCCTCAGTCATTCCTCAGTCATTCCTCAGTCATTCCTCAGTCATTCTGTTTTGAATGTGAACGTTCCGCCTTCATGCCACCTGTT
>CM045734.1:51613563-51626063 GCA_024760905.1 Plotosus lineatus
GCTCGAAGGGCTTTAGGGCTTTTAAGGGCTTTCGCATTCCCCCTCCGTTCCGAGGAGGAGGAGGAATTTAAAAAAAAAAAGTCGCACACGCTCTTTCGATGTCGACAAACGCGTGCGCTCAGTTCAACATCTCCGCAAATGTGATGCTCGGGTTGTTTGTCAGCCTCCTCCAGCAAATCCGGCTCCTCCTCCTCCTCCTCCTGCTGCTGCTACTGCTGCTGTGTTTTTCCACCTGTGCGGCGTCGGCGGATCAGTCTGCGGGGAAAAACCTCCTGCTCACACGTCATAGCCTGGACACGTCACATCACACGTGGGTCGTGTCTCAAACAGCGTGCAGCGGTATCTTTAGGGCACTATGAAGGCGCTGACGACACGTGCGCTGGATGTTGTCTTTGCTAGTATGATTAATTAATATTTGAAATACAGATCATTAAAGAAAGCAAATTATTATTATTATTATTATTATTATTATTGCAGTGGTGGCCTGGTGGTAAAAGGTGCTGGATTGCTGATCCCAGGGTTCGGGGCTCGAATCCCACTCTTCACAAGGTTATCACTGTCCCCCCAGTGCACTGTCTATTCATGTAAAAGAACCATTGCTGACTTTTGATAAGAGTAGCTGCAAAACCGTCAGTGTGTTTCTGCCCTGCGATGGCCTGGCAAGCTGTCCAGGGTGTACTCTGCCCTCGCCCAGAATTGGCTGAAATGGGCACCAGCCTCCTCGCAGCCCCTAATTAGGATCAAGAGGTTACAGAAAATGAATGAATGAATTATTATTATTATTATTATTATTATTATTATTATTATCAGTTCATTTTCGAAACTGCTCTGACAGGAGTATAAGGTGACTTATAAAAGCTCTCAGCCCCTTCTTGTTTGCTATGGTGATGAACAGGCTGACAGACGAGGTTAGACAAGATTCCCCATGGACTATGATGTTTGCAGATGGCATTGTGATCTGTAGTGAGAGCAGAGAACAAGTGCAGGAAAATCTAGAGAGGTGGAGGTATGCCCTGGAAAGGAGAGGAATGAAGGTTAGCTGCAGTAAAACAGAATACATGTGTGTGAACGACAAGGACCTAAGAGGAACTTTGAGGTTACAGGGGGCAGCGATAAATAAGGTGGAGTATTTTAAGTACTTAGGCTCAAGATACGGAGAATGTGGAAAAGAGGTGAAGAAGCGTGTGCAGGCAGGGTGGATGTGTTGAGGCCAGTGATGTTGTCTGGTTTAGAAACAGTAGCACTGAGGAAAAGACAGGAGGCAGAGCTGGAGGTAGCAGAGATGAAAATGTTGAGATTCTCTTTGGGAGTAACAAGGATGGATAGGATCAGGGATGAGTACATCAGAGGGACAGCACATGTAAGGAGTTTTGGAGACAAAGTCAGAGAGGCTAGATTGAGATGGTTTGGACATGTACAGAGGAGGGATAGTGAGTATATTGTTAGTAGGATGCTGAGGTTGGAACTACCAGGCAGAAGGCCTAGAGCAGGGGTGCTCAATCCTGCTCCTGGAGATCTACCTCCCAGAAGACATTCACTCCAACCCTAATCACGCCCACCTAACCATCCAATCATCTCATCAAGACCTGACTGGATCTTACATGTCACATGGGCCACATTAGGGTTGGAGATAAAGTCATCTGGAAGGTAGATCTCCAGGAGCAGGATTGAGCACCCCTGGCCTAGAGGAAGACCAAAGAGAAGATTTATGGATGTGGTGAAGGAGGACATGACAGTAGTTGGAGAAAGAGTAGAAGATGCAGAGGATAGGGTGAGATGGAGGCAGATGATTCGCTGAGGCGACCCGTGAAGGGAAAAGCCGAAAGGAAAAGAAGAAGAAAAATTATTATTATTATTATTATTATTGATGACATCATGGTGAGAACATCTGCCTCACAGGAATAAGATCCTTGGAGTATATGCTTGGAGAGGACATTTCTGTGATGAGTATGCATGTTCTCTCTGTGATTATATAGGTTTCCTCTGGGTACTCGTTTCCTTCCATAGTTTGCATATTAGGGTACTTGGCTGCTTTCAGATTGGCCAAGGTGTGTAGGTTTGTGTGTTTGTGTGTGTGTGTGTGTATGTGTTGACCCTGTGATGGACTGGAAATCTCTTCAGTGTGTACCCTGCCTTTCTTCAGAGTTGGCTGAGAAAGGCTCCAGTTGACCCAAGACCCTCATGGAAGCTGTTTGGCTGATGACAACAAAGATTATGATAATGATAACAACAATACCAACAACGATGGCTAGTGCAACTATCAGCATATCCACCTTTGTATAAAATATATATGAGTGTATGTATGTATGTGTATATATACACATATATACATACATACATACACACATATATACACACACACACACACACACACACATACAGACGCTCCCCAGGTTACATTTTAGTTCGGTTCCGGATGGCCTTGAAAATGAACATAACTTGTTACTGTGTGTTCCAGTGACATATGACGTTCCCCTAAATCAATTATTATAAACATAACATTGTAAAATAATATAAAATATATCAAATAATATCAACATTAATTTCAAATAAATTAAATTCAAGCAAAATAATTTCAAATCGATACATTTTAATCAAATTCACTCAACAAATATCAAATACAGTATCAAATATAACCTTTAACATTCTCTATGATGCAATCTTTCTGCTTGTGAATGGTTCTGATGGTAGACGGATGGTGACATGACATTAAGCTAGGCCGACTCACTTTACATGAAGCTTAAAACAACCAAGCAACTCTTGCAATATGTGAGGTGCTCAATACCGAAAGTAGTGCACTTGCTGAAAGTAGTTTACTTGCTTGAAACAAAGTGTGGGTTACACGGACTTCCGGCTTTCAAGTGAGCAGGGGCGCCGTTGAACTCGTTTAGTACTCAGCCTGCACTGATGTGAATCACCAGCAGAGCAGAGAGTTCTCTCTTTCCTGAATTCAGGTTTTATATTTTACACCTCTCTAACTGAGTATGTATGGTAGATTGTGCCGATCTGAGCAGATAGTTAATTCATCTCTGTGTATGACTTGCACCCATGCTAGTAGGCTTACGCTTCTGACCAACCATATTTGCTTAGGGTTACAAAAGTCCGCAAAACAGTGTAAACACAAAGATCACAGAGACGACGTCTTAACACAAGAGTAACACGCTATATAACTGAGATATATATATATATATATATATATATATATATATATATACACACACACATACATATATATACACACACACACACACATATATATATATATATATACACACACACACATTATATATATATACACACACACATTATATATATATATATATATACATATATACACACACATATATATACATAAATAAATAAAAAAACAGGTGGTAGTGGTGGTCTAGTGGTATAGGGCACTGGATCGCTGATCCTAAGGTTGGGGGTTCAAGTCCCATTCTCCACCAGGTTGTCACTGTTCCCTCCAGTGTAGCTAACTGGGTCATCAAAGGCAGGCCATGTCTCTCACTGTCTATGGTGAGAGGCATGTAAAAGAACCATTGATGACTTTCACAAAGAGTAGCTGCAAAGCCGTCAGCGTGTTTCTGTCCCCTGCTAAAGGGTTGTGTCAGGAAGGGCATCCGACGTAAAAACCTATGCCAAATCAAAACGTGCGAATCATTTGCTGTGGCGACCCCTGATAAAGGGAAAAAGCCAAAAGGAAATATTCTCTCTCTCATCATATATACAAAATGATATATATAACTGAACTGGGAAGAAGGAGGGGCACGTTCAGTTTATCATTTGAAAACAATGGACGCAGCGTCATTATGTCAGCTTACTACGCAGGTACGTCTAAACTCAAAATTTGACTTAAAAAAAAAAAAAAAACGTAAAACGGATAAACGTAAGTCGGGGAAAGTCTGTAAATACATATTGCTATAAATGCTGATAACAATTAAACATAAAAAAATAATGCATAAGATGCAAATAAAATATAATTACTCACACATACACACACACACACATCATGATTAATTTTCTGTCTTCCATATGTGTTTTTTTGAGGAAGGGAGTGGTGCTGCTCGCATGACAGAGATAGAGAGTATTTCATGATGTGTAAAATCTTACAATTTATTAATTGGGAAGTTTTGTTTTTCATATTTTGAAAAAAATGACTCGTCTGTTGTATGTAAAAAAAACAAACAACCAAAAAAAACAGCATAAGTGGACATTGGATTAACATTATTCTACAGTGAGTGACTGCCTACAAGTTGAGATTTAATTTAATTTAATTTAATCAATTTTTAGGTTATGAGGAAGCACAAGGGGTCTGCAACTAATATAGTTGACCATCAGTGATAAATTCATCCACTGTTCACAATCTCTAACATTTGGGAACACATTTCAAAAAGCAGGACAATGACGCACAATAGTCCACCAATTGGTAACTGTCGCCAACTATCTGCAATTATATTGATAACAGTCTGATACTGTTATGGGTGATCACAAATAGCCACAGATAGTTGGGGACTTGGGTGCAGACAGTCTCAGACCAGGTTTCCTCACAGTATTATACAGTGGTACCTCACCTTATGAAAGACCCAATAAATGGAAAATCCAGGTTAGGAAACGCATTTACCTAAAATTTCTGTCTCTGGATACGAAAAAAATTCACGTTATGAAACGCACAATCTCAAAAATTCAAACAGTGCATGAGTTGCTCTCTCATTGGCTATCTCCCAACATCCCGCCCCGTTGGCCTCCCCTTGGCTAGGAGGGAGCTGCATCTCCTTAATACCAATGACGCAGCTCCCTCCCATTGGCTATTATGGAGCTGTATCTCCATAATACCCATGATGCTTTTCGTGTGCCTTCGACCCATTGTTCGTCACAGAGTTCGAACACGCGGAAAGGACAGAGTTACTGTTGTTTCGTGAGTTTTTCGAGTGTACTTATTGCAACTTTATTTTTTGGCTCAGGCTTTTCACCTTGCATAAACATTTGTAAGATTAAAACTCCGCTAAGAAGACATGGTCAACACAGGCGTGCACACACACACACACACACACACACATGTGTGTGTGTGCGTGTGTGTGACTCCTGGTGAAAGTGATTCCCGGTGCGAGTGAAAGGAAGAAGCGGGCTTGTGGCATGCGGTTGAGTGATATCGCAAAGGAATATGGCCAAATTCGTCTACCATCGGTACGATATTGAAGCAAAAGGAGGCCTTAAAAGGTATACTTTTATAATTTTTGAAGGGTTTAGGGGGTAGTATTGGAGGCCTTGGAATGGATCATGGCTTTTACATGTTCAATTTACGAAAAATCAGGTTACCGAACCACTTCTGGAACGGATTAATTTCGTAAGGTGAGGTACCACTGTATTATTCGAGTCATTTAGGACATCATATACTAGCAGTCACCAACTCGAATAATTCAAAGGCAGTCACCAACGAATCGCTCAAATGAGATCTGGGCTCAAGTTTATACTGGTTACGAAACATGAACCATAATAAAAATAATTATAATAAAAACAACAACAACAATAATAATAATAATACTATCAAATTCAAAAAATTGTCAAATTTATTCATTTATTGATCATTTTCAATTAAACATAAAGAAGGCAATTGAGTGCAGAAGATAATAAATAAACATTGAACAGTAGGTAGATGAAAGAATTACACATTTAGCCGATAAAAATTGTTTGCCTGTCTTTTCAATTTGAAACACGAACCCCAGGTAACCCAGGTACCAGGATGTATATGATCGTCTGCTGTAATGTATGTTTCCAGCCGAATCGTAACAACCCCAACAGTCTCCACAAACACAGCATTCAGTCTGAATGTCGTCCATGTGAAACACACACTGGATCAGAATCATGTGCTAAACATCATGATTAATAGTAATGGAGATTAAGTATACAAGAAAAAACAAATGTTTTATATTTAAATGTCACACAGATTTAATCATTTAGAGTAAAGAATATATCAGATAATTCAAAAAAAAAAAAAAAAAAAAAAAAAAAAAAAAGGAGGTGAAGCTAAACAGAAATAAAAGTAAATAAAAAGATCAACACACACGCACACCCACACACACACACACACAAAATAAAATTCAGTGTTTTCAATTTGGGTCTAAGCAAGACTTTAATTAAAAAAAAAAAAAAAAAAAAAAAAAAAAAAGAAAAAACACAAATATGATGACGATGACACAATAAAAAAATGCTTATGGTTCTATACTACTATTAAGCATGAAGTCAGTTAGTTATATGTAGTGTGAAGCTTATTGGCAAAAGCATCGTATTTCTCAGCACTTTGCAGTAGAAGATCAGCACAATCTGCATAAAAATGAGCAAATGAATGAAATAAGGTAACGCTTCTATGAAATTTTAATGATTGAGCCCATCTGAGTGACAGTAATTAAAAAAAAATGTGCAAAAAAAGTGAAATGTGAAAAGGTAAGATTTGATTATTTATGATCAAAAACAGACTCTCAGCTGTAAAGAAAGTGTGAGAGATGTTTTATGTGTAAACAAACCAACCACCGTTAAAAAAAATATGTAAAACTATCACTTCTGTAAGCAGTGGGCTGGTGTTTCTAACATTTTCTATTAAAGACAACAAAAGTTTTATTAGTGATGTCTATGTCTGCATCGTCGCTGTGCCAGCTTCCTTCCCAGCATCCTCGCCTTCCTTTTCAGAGTCATTGTGCTTCTCTCGTACAGCCTCTGTCGTTTCTGTGGCAGCCTGCAAATCATCTTCCTCGGCCGTCTCGTTGGCTGGCGACTGGAAGCCGCTGTCCGTGTCGGTGCTGTGCTGCTGAGGTTCCGAGCGCGAGTCTGATGAATTCTCTGCGGCATCTCTTTTCTCTTCTTGATCTGGTTTTGTGACAGGTTCTTCAACTTTGGAAGGTTCCTCCGTGCTCATTGGTGCAATTTTATCCTCGTCTTTTTCAGGAGGTGCCGACTGGTCCTCTTTTTGAGGCGTGATGTTCACTTCCTCCTTGGTGCTGGAGATATCTTTACTTTTCTCTTGGGTGGTTCTATCCAGACTTTGCTCTGCATCTTCTCCTTGGACTGCGTCATCAATCTGCTGGATGGCACTTTCTATGGCCAGCTTGCTCTCAGAGTCCTGTGGAGACTTTGGTGCAGCTTCCTGTTTATCCAGATTTGGTGCAGCTTCCTGTTTATCCAGATTTGGTGCAGCTTCCTGTTTATCCAGATTTGGTGCAGCTTTCTGTTTATCCAGATTTGGTGCAGCTTCCTGTTTATCCAGATTTGGTGCAGCTCCCTGTTTATCCAGATTTGGTGCAGCTCCCTGTTTATCCAGATTTGGTGCAGCTTCCTGTTTATCCAGATTTGGTGCAGTCCCATTGGGCAAATCAGAGGTTGTTTCCTTAGATGACAACTCACTCACTTCCTCTTTAATGGGTGTGGCCTTTTCAGATGCAGACTGAACAGCAGATTCTCCCTCACTCTGTTCTTCAGGAATATCTTGAACACTGGGAACCTCCAAGCAGGATTCATTGGGCAACGTTGGGCCTGTTCCATCAACCTGGATCATGGATACCACTTGTTTCATCCTACGCCTCTTCTGGGTTGTCACATCTCCTTCACCATCATGCTCTCCATCTACTTCCTGCTTTTCACCGTATTCTTCTGCCCAGTCAATGGACGGGTTCTCACCCAACAGGTGAAGGTTTGGGTCACTGTTAGTTAGCACAATGCTGTCCCTGTACAGGTTGTGTCTTCTCTGGACAGCAGCCTCTTTTACAGCTGGAAAGAAAAAAAATAAATAAATAATGGTAATAAAGTTTCAAACCTATTGTCACCTCCCCATTCAGTTTACATCCAGTTGCAGGAACATGTCTTCCACCTGGTAATAATTAGTAACAAACCAAAGTTTATGCATCTAGAAGAGTGTCTGGTTCGTTTTCTATCCGCAAATGCAACAAACAGCAGTAGACTTTCGCCGAAAGATACAAACTGACGAACGTTCCAAATAAGCAACTACTTATTCACGTGGCCAATCGACAAACATGTGACAATGTCTTATTTAATCACCAGTAAACGACTTAAATACAGTGATCCCTCGCTACTTCATGCTTCAGTTTCTGCGGCTTCAGTGCATCGCACGTTTTTCAAAAATATTAATTGAAAAATAAAAAATAAGGAAAAATAGGGGGAAATGACGCAAAACAAGGCCAAAACCCCCCCCCCCCAAAACAAACAAACAAAAAACCCAACAACCCAAAATCCCCAACAAAACAACTTACATTTTTGTGTGAGATGCTCATCTGTGTGTGTGCATGTCTGTGTGCGTGTATTTATATTTTATTTACATTTTATGTATTATTTCTGAATATTTAATTATTATAAGCATTTATAACATTGAATATGTATTTATTGATATTATATATACATATACGGCAGGTGTGTGTGTGTGTGTGTGTGTGTGTGTGGGGGGGTGTCGATCCTACTTTATTCGGTGTTCCCTTAGGGTCTCTGTCCCCATTAACTGCGAAAAGTGAGGGTTCACTGTACAGTTTAAAGCCTCGATGCTACCATTTTTCATGGTGACAGTCCTGCTCTAAACAAAAATCCTTAACCCTTTAATGCCCAGCAGGACCATATGGTCCTCTTTCAAAAAATGCTAATAACTACTAACTACACACATGCTGCTGCCATCCAGAACGTGCTCTTGTAGCATCGCCTGGTGCAACACAACTGTGAGACAATCTTCAGTGCACAGGATTATGTTCACGAATTTGTGAGGGTGTGAATATTTGTTATTATTTTATTATTAATATTAGCGTTATTATAATTTTGTTGAAGGAAACGTGTTCGGAGTGTTTCGTTCGGCCTTTTTGATTAGGAAACTAATGATAATTTTATAATGATAATAACTGCAAAAAATAATTGGGGCGGTAAAGGGTTAAAACACCTCTCAGTATTCTGGATATGGATAGTGCTGCTGATTGTTCCGTCACAAAGGTTGAATAATCAGCTTTAATGCATTTTCTGACTCCAAACAAGACTCTATCGACGGTAAAAAGACAAAATCCCTTCCTATCCTTGGAGTCTGAGATAAGAAGATCTGAGAATAGTGCTTGAAGTAATTAGAAGGGCAGCCTGGGAGCGTAATCCTCCTGCAAGCCAAAATAATACCAAACTACTTCATACCCCCGACTAGGCCTGCAGTAAATCCCCACTTCATATTCTTTCTCAAAATGTTAATTAATCTGTTAATAAAAATTTCTGGACCCAATGTTTGATCCAGATTCCCACCAAAATCAAACCAAGCGATTTTCGGGTCATACGTCAGCCTTCCAAGAAAATTCAAGTAAGCAGTGGTGGCTCAGTGGTAAAGGATTACTGATCGAAAAAGATCAAGGGTTCAAGTCTCAGTACCACCATGAAGCCACTGTGGAGCCAAGAATCTTAACCCTCAATTCCTCAAATGTATAAAAATTATCAAAATCCATTTGAAACTTTGTGTGAAACTGCTTTAAAAAACAAACAAAACAAAACAAAAAAACAACAAAACCCCACAATCTTTATCTCCATCGAAACAATAGAACACTTGACTAGACAATAGTTCTTGCTGTGAGGTGGCCACACAACCACTATGACATCATGATGCCCTAGCAGATGTCGAGTACAGACACTCCCCAACTTGGGTTCATTCGTTTTACATTTTTTCAATTTTACGTTAAAAAAAAAAAAAAAAAAGTCAAATTTTGAGTTTAACGTGCTCCCTGTAGTATGAGAAATACAGTACCTACGTAGTACGCTGACGTAATGACGCTGCTTCCATTGTTTACAAACGACAGAAGTGCCCCTCCTTCTTCACAGTTCAGTAGTGCATGTTACCCTTGTGTTAAGACGTCGTCTCTGTGATTTTTGTGTTTACACTGTTTTGCGGACTTTTGTAACCCGGACCAAATATGGTTGGTCAGAAGCGTAAGCCTACTAGCATGGGTGCAAGTTTTCTTGCATATGCCGGAATTTCCAGTTTTCCCAAGACTGAATTAACTATCTGCTCGGATCGGCGCAATCGACCATGCATACTCAGAAAGCAAACAAAGAATTGTAAAATGAATGAAAACCCGAATCCAGAAAAGAAAGAAAACTCTCCGCTCTGCTGGTGATTCACATCAGTGCAGGCTGAGTACTAAACAAGTATTCAACGGTGCCCTTGCTCACTTGAAAGACTGGAAGTCCGTATAACCCGCGCTTTGTCTCAAGCACAAGCAAGTGAACTACTTTCGGTGGAGTGCCTCACATATTGTAAGCGTTGATTGGCTGTTTTAAGCTTCATGTAAAGTGACTCAGCTCGGCTTCATCTAAACCAGCGGTCGGGAACCTTTTTGACCTGGAGAGCCATAAAACTAAATTATTTCTAGATATATATTTTTTGAGAGCCATATAGTATTTTAAACATATAATAATAATAATAATAATAATAATAATAATAATAATAATAATAAAAGGTTTACTTTTAATGCGAGTTCTGGTGCTGCATGGTTTTGCTGATGGCCTTGTAGTCTGGTTCATATGTAGTGAGGTTGAGTTTCATGCAGGCGTTGAGGCTTCCATCAGTTAAACGCGAGCGTAGGTTGGTCTTAATGTTTCTCATATGCGAGAATGACTGCTCACATGCATACGTAGAGCCAAACATGGTCAGTACGGCAATACTCACACGCTGCATTGTGTAATATGTCACAGGAAGCTCGTTCCAAGTTTTAAGAATTAGCTGGTCTTCAGGTTGAAGCTTTTTATTTCTGACCCCTTGTGTTCCCTCGCCAGCTCTGCTCGCTGTCGTGCAAGTCTTTCCAACTCTCCATTAAGTGACTTGAACTTAGTCATCCATATATCAGATGCCTTCAGGTCTGCAACTTCCAGCTCAAAGTCTGCGATGGAGACTCCGGGATGCACATCAGGTTGATTTTGTCCACTTCACACTCATGTGGATGAGTGATGAATTTGAAAAGACCAGTGTTCGCACGAAATTCTCCAAAACGTGCCTTGAATGACTGCAGGAGATTGGACGTATAGTCAGCTAGCTGCTGGAGATCCAGATGTTGTGTGGGGTCGCTTGCTAAGCATGCATCTCTAAATTGCTGCAGTCCTTCAAAGTGCAGAAGACGACCTGTTTCAATGTCCCTGAGAAAAACTTCCAGCTTGCTTTCAAATGCAAACACTGCTTGTTGAAGGGATGAGATTGTATTCCCAATACCTTGCATTTTCACATTAAGCTGGTTTAGATGGCCAGTTATGTCCACAAGATAGTGAAAATGCAGGAGCCAGGCAGTATTGTCCAGCTCAGGATGCTTGACGCCTTTCATTTCTAGAAAAATCCGTATTTCACTCAGGCAAGCTGCAAAACGGTTGAGCACCTTCCCCCTGGACAACCAACACACGTTGTTGTGTAAAATCAGACCGGGATATTGATTCCCAACTTCTTCCAACAGAGCATTAACCTGCCGATCATTTAAAGCTCGGGCGACAATGAAGTTGACCACTCGAATGACCAGCGACATCACCTCACCAAGTTGCTGGCCACACGTCTGAGCACAAAGCGCCTCCTGGTGCAGGATGCAATGAAAACTTAGGATTGCTCTCTTTTCATGCTCACGGAGAAGTGCTACAAACCCTTTGTTCTTCCCCAACATGCATGGTGCACCATCAGTGCACACAGAAATAAGTTTATCCAGTGGTATTTTTTTTCTTTAGCAAACTCCATGAACGACATGAATAAATCCTCTCCTCTTGTTGTCTCTTTCATTGGCAAAACAGCCAAGATTTCTTCACGCAGTGTGTCACCTGTAGCATACCTGGCAATTATACTGAACTGAGATAGATTGCTAACGTCTGTTGACTCATCTAACGCGAGAAAAGTATGTCCCAGCGTTTATGTCCTTAATTTGTGTTTCCTCGACTTGATTCGCCATCATGATGCTCCGATCGTGAACCGTTCTTGCTGACAGTGGCATGTCTTTTATTTTTTGATTATCTTGGCTTTATTTGGAAAGTCATCAAAAGTTCATTGGCCACATCAAGCATAAATGTTTTGGCATATTCGCCATCTGTGAACGGCTTTCCACTCTTCACTATTGCCAAAGCACCCGCCAAAGCTAAGCGGAATTACCGTCACCTTGCGTGGTCCAGACACGCAGTTGCTGCTGGCTCGTCTGCACTTTCCGTTGCAGCTCTTCGCATGCCTTTTTCCTGCTGTCCCCCGGTGGATATTTCAATGCAAAAGAAGCATGACGCGTATCGAAGTGCCGCTTTATATTTGAGCGTTTCATTGATGCAATTTTGTCATTGCATATTAGACATACTGCGGATCCTGCTCTCTCCACAAATGCAAATTCCTCTGTCCACGCAGCCTGGAATGTACGGTAATCATCGTCTTTTTTTCTTTTCGCCATCTTTTCTGTTACAAGGGTTGAAGCGGGTTGAAGGGTTGAAATTTTATCTCTGATAAAATTAATTTCCGTACATTGACAATG
>CM045734.1:51631063-51643563 GCA_024760905.1 Plotosus lineatus
ATGATGCCAGTATGATTATAATAATCCATGTTGATTATTGTAATCCTGGTTGACCGAAACCAGGATTAAATCCTGATTCAAAACCAATGAAATGGAATTCATTTTCTGAACTGCTTAATGATAATTAGGGAGGCTGGCACCCATGTCAATTGACTCCGGGCAGGGTACACCCTGGACAGCTCGCCAGGCCATCGCAGGACCTGTGAGAATTATGTCCAGTAGGTCCTTGAATAGTCACGGTTCAGCACTCACGCCCCCGAATACACACAAATTAGCGGCAAATCCAGAAAACGGCATGTGATTTAAATTTAACCAATGGCTGAGAGCTTTTGTTTCTCCCTCCTGCTGATTGGTTGCAGATAATGTGTACACCTCTTTTTTTTCCCCTCCTTCTCACACATGTCATCAATGTCTGTCTGTCTGTCTTCCTTTCGGCTTTTTCCCTTTTACTCAGGAGTCGCCACAGCGAATCATCTGATTCGCACGTTTTGATTTGGCAGAGGTTTTTTACGTCGGATGCCCTTCCTGTCACAACCCTTTTTAGCAAGGGACAGAAACACGCTGACGACTTTGCAGCTACTCTTTACGAAAGTCAGCAATGGTTCTTTTACATGCCTCTCACCATAGACAGTGAGAGACATGGCCCGCCTTTGATAACCCAGTTAGCCGCACTGGGGGGGACAGTGACAACCTTGTGGAGAGTTGGACTCAAACCCCCAACCTTTGGATCAGCGATCCAGCGCCCTATACCACTAGACCACCGCTGCCCCACACATGTCAATGTGATTGCCTGAATTGTGTTTTAATGATTATTTTAAGCGCTATGATGTCACTCAAATGCTCTGCATCTTCTCTCGCTTCTGGTAAGGAGCCAAAGCACTTTATTCATTAATAAATATTATCACAGTACAAAATTAAAAAGTTTTTACATCATCATTAGTGCATTTTACTGCATTATTGCTGTATTAATGAGTAAGACTGTCTATAGAATGTATTTAATAAGCATATTTTAGCGCATATAATATCATACATAGGGTTTTAAAACCGCGTCAATAACTCGCAGATTTTCTTGATCCGCGGGAAGGGGCGGAGCTGAACCATAACGAAAAATGGGGGCCTACTGTATGTGTCTGGAAAAAAAAAAAAATAATAATAATAAAAAAAATAAATAAATAAAAACTCCAACTAACATGATTAATACAAATCATTTCACACCACATCCAGCAGGGTGCGCCGTCCCACAATTATTACAAGAGTTGGGTTTCTTGTGAGAAACTTGTGTATTTTTATCAGGGCAGGACCACAAGTGCAAGTTCAGGCTTGTGTCAACACTCCTATGATCCAACACTGTTTTCTTTGACGACTGAGAAAAATCCCTCCTTTTTCCAGACATTCAACACTTGCACATCATAAAAATATTTAACATAAAATAAATTATTAATATAAATTTAAACATTACATTTAACATAATATAATTAATAAATATTAAATAGTATATTAAGAGTCAAGGATCTCCTGTTATTACACCTGGTGTATCAACCTCACCCTTTGTTAGTCTATTACACAGGAATTACTACGATGCACCGAAAGCAAATCATTCAGTCACTCGCTTTCTGAACCGCTTAATCCAAATTAGGGTCGAGGGGAGGCTGGCGCCCATCTCAGCCGACTCTGCGTGAGGGCAGGGTACATACACACTGGACAGTGCGCCAGGCCATTGCAGGGCCTACACTCACACAATCATTCAGGCTCACACTGACACCTAGTGAGTGAGATGGAGGAAACTGGAAAACTCTGAGGAAATCCATGCAAACACGAGGACATGCAAACTCCACACAGCAACCCCCGAGCTGGGAATTGAACCCAGGCCTTCTTGCTATGAGGCGGACGTGCTAACCACTATTCCACCGTGAAGCCTCCGAAAGCAAATCACATACACAAAAAAATAAACACTGTAAATAAAATCCATCAAGCGGTTTATGAGAAGTTGCCCCTACGAACATCACTGGGCAGAGACACACAGACTGATAACTGTGTGTGTTTGTGGGAATGCTGCACACATGCTGAATACATCAGACCATGGCGTCCAACATGATATTACCACAGTAAAAGTACCGAGATGGACTTTTTAAGTCCTGCAGAAATCATGCATTGCATACGCATGGTGCCCCATGTACAGCAGAAACCCGAGGACAGGCCACCTTCCATACGTGGTAAAGGACTCAGGTTTGGCATGCTTTTCATTTATAAATTGAAGATAAGATAAGATAAGATACAGCTTTATTAATCTCACAATGGAGAAATTCACTGTTACAGGCTCTTGAGGTACCATCAGTAGGGGGTGCAAAAATAGATACATATACAAACATACACACATACATATATATTATATAAGTAAATAAATAAATAGATACATAAATAGTATAAATTAATAAACAATAAAAGAAAAGAATGGAGTAACTTTATAGACTGGCCTATATTAAAGTGTAATGTATCTGAGGGCAGAGTAGATGGGTTGATATGGTTGACAGTCAGTGGGGTAGATGTGGTTGATTAAAGTGCATGGGGTTTTTATTGCACATAACCGGTATTTTCACAGACAGTTACAAAGTGGCGTTGTACAGTCTGATAGCGGTGGGAATGAACGACCTGCGGTAGCGCTCCTTCCTGCACTGAGGATGTCTCAGTCGTCCACTGAAGGAGCTGCTCAGCTCCTCTACAGTCTGGTGCAGTGGGTGAGAGCTGTTGAACAGGATGGATGTGAGCTTTGCTACCATCCTCCTCTCACTCACCTCCTCCACAGAGTCCAGTGGGCAGCCGAGGACAGAGCTGGCCCTCCTGACCAGCTTGTTCAGTCTCTTCCTGTCCCGCTCTGTGCTGCCCGGGGCCCAGCAGATGGCAGCGTAGAGGACTGCAGAGGCTACCACAGAGTCATAAAAAGTCCTGAGCAGAGGTCTGCATACTCCGAAGGACCTGAGTCTCCTCAGAAGGTGGAGGCGACTCTGGCCCTTCTTGTACAGGGCGTTGGTGTTGTGGGACCAGTCCAGTTTATTGTTAAGGTGAACACCCAGGTACTTGAAACTGTCCACTGTCTCAATGTCCTGTCCCTGGATGTTCACTAGTAAGTGTGTGTGTGTGTCAACAGAACTCTTACATTTTCAGTGACTGCCTTGAACCCTTTATTGACCAGCATAGCATATCTGCTACACTGAGTGAAAGGGTTAACAAACTAAAATATATACAGTGACACCTCACCTTACGAAAATCTCACCATACGAAAAATCCAGGATACGAAAAGCATTTTCCTAAAATTTGGTTTAAAATAATTGGTTTTCTATTATTTTTTATGGGAATAATTGTTTCATCTAACAAACTTTTCAGCTTAATGAGCTTGCCCTCGGAATGGATTAAATTCGTTTGCTAAGGTATCACTAGTATATATATATATATATATATATATATATATATATATATATATATATATATATATATATATATATATATATATATATACACACACATATACACACATACAGGGAGTCCTTGGTTTACATCGGTCCTGACTTACACCGTTCCGTGGTTAAAACGCGCCCCCATAAAAATATATATACGCTAACTAGTTTCAGGCGCGCAAGGTGGAAGAATACGCTGTGTTGTGGTTGTGGGCCGAAGAAGACGGCATCGCTTCCCTTCGCTCAGTCTCAGTACTGTAATATTACGCGTCATTACGTCTTACGCGGTTACGTAAACTAATGCGAACTAATTTCGGGCACGCGAGATGCAGCAAGCGTGGGCAACTTTTGAGGCTCAGGGTCCCGACTTGGAAAGGTTCACTCGGGTTTCCAGAGGCATCATGGATTTGATGCAATGCTACAGGGAGATCTTGGATGAGAAGAGGTTGCTCTCTGTCCAGTCGAACCTGGAGCAGTATTTTAAGAAGATAGAGAGGCCTGTAACAGATCCTGTACCCTCTACCTCAGCTGCGTCTTCTACTCCCGGCTCACCTGCCCCAGCTTCTACAGCACAACAAGCCTGTCTCTCCCTCCTGCACTGTATTTCATTCTTGTGGTAAGGAATTGTTTTCGCGTTTTTTAAATACTTTGTCATTAACTGTTACAGTACATTTTATTATAGCACTGTACGTACAGTACTTTTCAGTATATTTTATGTTCCGACTTACACTGAAATTTGGGTTACATCGCGTCTTAAAAACGACTCAAGGACTCCCTTATATATATATATATATATATATATATATATATATATATATATATATACACACACATATATATACACACACATATATATACACACATTATATATATATATATATATATATATATATATATATATATATATATATATACACACACATATATATACACACACATATATATACACACACACACATATATACACACATTATATATATATATATATATATATATATATATATATATATATATAAAAACAAATGGGGCAGTGGAGGCCTGGTGGTAAAAGGTGCTGTATCACTGATCCTAAGGTTGGGGGTTTGAGTCCCACCCTCCACAAGGTTGTGTCACTGCCCCCGTGCATGAGGAGAAATCGAACACGGGCCTTCTTGCTGTAAGGCAGACGTGATAACCACGGTGCCACCCGGAAACAAAGAGAAAAAATAAATAAATAAAAAATAAAAAAAAATAAACCAAACAGCCAAGTCTCTAATAAGTAGACTAACTACTACAAATTTCAGGGCTAAAAGTGATGGTGGAATATGTTAAAGTGGCCCATTCACTTATCAGACATACAATAAACATGAAGAACAGTGTTAACTCTCGGAAATAAAATTGAACCGGCCACAATGTCTTGCTGAAACCATTTACTTAGGTGAAGGTTAACGGTCCCTCCAACAGGCACCATGATATCAGCAAACACTGGCATCCTTATTTATATTAAAATCACAGGCCTTCTGTCTTTTTTTTTTTAAACACTTGATCTCAGACTTTTACTTTTTGTATTGTTTAAATTGTTCTGTTGTCAAGTTATCACGCGTAACAAGCTTGCTGCTCTGATCATGTGGTCTTGTTATTGTTCCTGTTCTTGCAAAGAGACACAAAACCAAAACTTAATGTAACCCGTCCTCCAGGGTTCTCTGGATGCAGGAACGTATTTTCCCCAGGAACCATATTTACAAGATCATCATGAAGCTGAGTGAGTCTCACCTCTCTCATGAGAATTTGGGCTCGCTGGACAAATACGGATGGGCTGGTGACATCGAAGCGCTGCTGCAGGCCCTCCAGACTCAGCTGCTCCACCTTCTCATAGCAGCACTGCATTTTCACCGGGTGGAAAGCCAGCATAGAGATCTTCTCCATATACTGCAGAGAAAAATAAACATTGTTATATCAGACTAAAATATATAAGTTACTGTTTATAACGTTATATATGAGGACACTAACAAAAACATTTCACTAAATCTATAAATGTTTTATCACCCAACAACATCAAATCATCAACACCACCATCATTAACATGGGCTCTCCATATCTATAAAAGCATCATTATTGATAATTATTTACTGGTAAATAGTCACTGAGAAAAACAATGGAGCTGATTATCGTTATGAATATTGGTAAAATCTCTCGAACAGCAGCTCTGAAGTGCTCAAGGCACTGCAATAGCATTCAGTAATAAAATCATAATCAGCGGCAAAGCGCTATTGCGAAAGGGAAATAGGAAACTTAACGACATCATGTTATATGAAAATAATCAACTTTAGGTCATTGCAGTGCGATACACTTTAAACACAGAAGCCCTATGATAAAATCTTGTTGCGGATAAAAATAAATAAATAAATAAATAAATACAAACAAACAAACAAAAAAAAATTGTTTCACTCACCTCTCCCAGTTTCTCTTTGCTGCCTCCATTTAGCAAGTTCTTGCTCATATCCACCAGCTCCCTGAAGAAAACATCACGCACCTCAAAGAAGCCTCGGCTGGTGGGTTCCATCAGAGCATCCAGGATGGAGCTGATGTACGGTTCAATACTCACTTTCAGGAGCTTCTCAGCTTTGGGCAGTACCAGAGCTTTATTTATGAAAAAAAAAAAAAATTATTAAAAAAAACATCGTAAGTTAATGAAACTTTTTAAAAAACATTACTTGAATTACAATGAATCTTCCTGATTAATACTACTAGGGTCACGGAGTCTCAGCTGACACAGCAGTAATGGGGTGCACCCTGAACAGCTACAAGATAGACCATCACAGAGCACACTTACTCACACACACAGACATGCAGACGCTCGCTCACACACAGACATGCAGACGCTCGCTCACACACAGACATGCAGACGCTCGCTCACACACAGACATGCAGACGCTCGCTCACACACAGACATGCAGACGCTCGCTCACACACAGACATGCAGACGCTCGCTCACACACAGACATGCAGACGCTCGCTCACACACAGACATGCAGACGCTCGCTCAGACACAGACATGCAGACGCTCGCTCAGACACAGACATGCAGACGCTCGCTCACACACAGACATGCAGACGCTCGCTCACACACAGACATGCAGACGCTCGCTCACACACAGACATGCAGACACTCGCTCACACACAGACATGCAGACACTCGCTCACACACAGACATGCAGACACTCGCTCACACACAGACATGCAGACACTCGCTCACACACAGACATGCAGACACTCGCTCACACACAGACACAGACATGCAGACACTCGCTCACACACAGACACAGACATGCAGACACTCGCTCACACACAGACACAGACATGCAGACACTCGCTCACACACAGACACAGACATGCAGACACTCGCTCACACACAGACACAGACATGCAGACACTCACTCACACACAGACACAGACATGCAGACACTCACTCACACACAGACACAGACATGCAGACACTCACTCACACACACAGACACAGACCCAGACAGACACTCACCCCCCACACACACACACACACACACTCACATGTACAGACAGGCAGACACTCACACACACAGACATGCAGACACACAGACACACACAAACATGCAGACACTCACACACACAGACATACAGACATGCAGACACTCACTCACACAGACATACAGACATGCAGACACTCACTCACAGACATGCAGACACTCACTCACAGACATGCAGACATGCACACACAGACAGACACCCCCACACACACAGACCCAGACAGACACTCACCCCCACACACACGTACAGACAGGCAGACACTCACACACACAGACACTCACACACACACACACATGCAGACACTCACTCACAGACACAGACATGCAGACACTCGCTCACACACAGACACAGACATGCAGACACTCGCTCACACACACAGACACAGACCCAGACAGACACTCACCCCCCCACACACACACACTCACATGTACAGACAGGCAGACACTCACACACACAGACATGCAGACACTCGCTCACACACAGACATGCAGACACTCGCTCACACACAGACACAGACATGCAGACACTCGCTCACACACAGACACAGACATGCAGACACTCGCTCACACACAGACACAGACATGCAGACACTCGCTCACACACAGACACAGACATGCAGACACTCACTCACACACACAGACATGCAGACACTCACTCACACACACAGACACAGACCCAGACAGACACTCACCCCCCCCCCACACACACACTCGCATGTACAGACAGGCAGACACTCACCCACACAGACATGCAGACACACAGACACACCCAAACATGCAGACACTCACTCACACAGACATACAGACATGCAGACACTCACTCACAGACATGCAGACACTCACTCACAGACATGCAGACATGCACACACAGACAGACACCCCCACACACACAGACCCAGACAGACACTCACCCCCACACACACGTACAGACAGGCAGACACTCACACACACAGACACTCACACACACACACATGCAGACACTCACTCACAGACACAGACATGCAGACACTCACTCACACACAGACACAGACATGCAGACACTCGCTCACACACAGACACAGACATGCAGACACTCACTCACACACACAGACACAGATCCAGGGAGGCACACAACCCCCGGCACACACACACACACATGTGCAGACAGGCAGACACACACACACACAGACATGCAGACACACAGACACACAAACATGCAGACACTCACACACACAGACATACAGACATGCAGACACTCACTCACACAGACATACAGACACTCACTCACAGACATGCAGACACTCACTCACAGACATGCAGACATGCACACACAGACAGACACCCCACACACACAGACCCAGACAGACACTCACCCCCACACACACGTACAGACAGGCAGACACTCACACACACAGACACTCACACACACACACACATGCAGACACTCACTCACAGACACAGACATGCAGACACTCACTCAGACACCCACACGCAGACAGACACCCCCACACAGACAGACACAGACCCAGACACACACTCACCCCCCCACACACACACACAGACACGCACGCAGACACGCACCCGCAGGCAGACACACACCCGCAGGCAGACACGCACCCGCAGGCAGACACGCACCCGCAGGCAGACACGCAGACACGCACCCGCAGGCAGACACGCAGACACGCACCCGCAGGCAGACACGCAGACACGCACCCGCAGGCAGACACGCAGACACGCACCCGCAGGCAGACACGCAGACACTCACCCGCAGGCAGACACGCAGACACTCACCCGCAGGCAGACACGCAGACACTCACGCGGGCAGACACGCAGACACTCACGCGGGCAGACACTCACGCGGGCAGACACTCACGCGGGCAGACACTCACGCGGGCAGACACCCAGACACTCACCCACATGCAGACACTCACGCAGACACATGCACACGCGCGCAGACACTCACGCAGACACTCACGCAGACACTCACACGCAGACAGACACCCCCACACAGACAGACACAGACCCAGACAGACACTCACCCCCCCACACACACACACACGCAGACACACACCCAGACACGCAGACACGCACCCGCACGCAGACACACACCCGCACGCAGACACGCAGACACTCACGCAGGCAGACACCCAGACACTCACGCAGGCAGACACCCAGACACTCACGCAGGCAGACACCCAGACACTCACGCAGGCAGACACCCAGACACTCACGCAGGCAGACACCCAGACACTCACGCAGGCAGACACCCAGACACTCACCCACATGCAGACACACACGCAGACACTCACTTAGGCAGACACGCAGACACACACCCACATGCAGACACTCACCCACATGCAGACACTCACCCACATGCAGACACTCACGCAGACGCACGCGCACGCACATTTGTTTGAGCTTTCAGGGACATTTATTACTTAATATCTCGACTGAACTATATGACTGAATTCTGTGGAAAATCATCCTGTAACAATGTACAGTAGATACCCGCTACTATAAAACCTTTGGATTTAAGCCAATATCTTTGAAGAGACACCGCTATCTTCAGTCTGATCCCATAGTAACCTTTGATCTGCACTTCGGTATGTAATACATGGGATTTGACTCAAATATTAACACGAGTACACAACCTCTTCAGGAAAAACTGCCAAAAATCACCTCTGAGTTGCTTAACAAGGACAGAATCTCTATCTAGGTTTCTAGGATAGATTTATCTAGATTTCTAGGATTCTCTATCTAGGATTTGAAAACATTACAGTAAACTGTCCTGAGCGCAAGTCCCGGGCTCGGTGTTTGCGTGTTCTCCCTCTTGCTTGCGTGGATTTCCTCCAGGTACTGCAGTTTCCTCCTACAGTCCAAAGACATTCATATGAAGCTGTTCCAAATTGCTCCTAGGTCTGCATGTGAGTGTAAAGGATCATGTGTGTGTTGGCCGTATGATGGTCTGGTAAGCTGTTCAGAGTATGCCCCACCTTTGCCCAGAGTAGGCTGAGCCAGACACCAGCCTCCTTATGACCCTAATAGTAGGATCAAGCCGTTCAGTAAATGAAGGAATGAGTAAATCACAATTTCATTTGATGACTCCACCCCCTCTATTGAGACTGGATCCCTCTCATTTGGAGTGCATAGCCATTAAAAAAAAGAAAAAAAAGAATAAAAACAGTAAAGTCATTGATAGCTGAAACCTCTTTTGCAAACAACCCGCACAATTTGCTGCATGAATTTACGGATCTACGACAGAAGGATTTGATGTGTGTGTTTCAGTGAGGTAGATTTAAGTCACGTAATTGTGTTCACGTATAAAATACGTGTTGTGAATTAGTAGGACAAGTGTGTCGGACAGCTTGTACGATATCCGTACGAAAGTTTGTAAATTTGTATGATATTCGTGTCACACTCAGTTGACAAAAGATCACCATACAGCTGAGGCAAACATGGTCCTAAAATTGTCATGGATTTAAAGAGCAGCTGTGGTGAATTAGTGTTACTTGCACTTTAAAACAATCAGAAATGACACCAGCGGTGGCTTCTGGTAACACCAGTCCCTGCCACTCGTCAAAATACGTGCAAGCGTTACGACTCTATGCATAGTCTGAAACAAGTTGCCTTCCTCATTGGCTGTTCCAGCCTGTCAATGATGCAAACTTGTTGGATTGGCTGGGCTGTGTCACCTGGGCATCATGACACATTATTGCCGGTGGTGAACTGCACAAGCAACAAGTGCAGAAATCTCAGAAAACATTTCTTTTGTGTTCCTGAACCAACTGACGACAGGAAAGCGGAGTTGGCAAACTATTAGCTGCACAAGTTGTTTTGGATGTAACATCACGCTCATCTCCGGCACCGTTCTCATCCTCAGAGTCACTAGAATGTAACATCCCACTGTCTCCGCAAGATGACCTTTTGAACCCGTCTGGTTCAAATAGGTGAATCCATTTCCTACAAACTTGCTTCTTTACTTGAGCTAATCAACCCTACCCAATAATTTCATGGGCGGTTGGGCTGCTAACCAATGGCTCAGCCCTCTCTAGTGATCTACCGAATAAAATTACCAAGTTTTTTACTTTTTATGGTAATTTATGTTAAAATAAGCTCAAATATGTTACATAAGCACTCTTTATGACGTAAGGATGACCAATACCGCTACACTTTATTGCAGGGCAATCGAAGGACTACTCCTTTAAGAAACCTGTACAATGCTGAAAACATCAGATCACTCAAAAAGGGCATGTTTAGCACTACGTCGTTGTATGATACCGTATTGAATACCAGACCAAAAGGTGGGTGGGTTTGATGACATAAACAAACAACAACAAAATTAATAATAATGTGACGTTGAAAATAATCAAACACGCAAAAATTTTTAACATGCTAAGAATTTCAGAATGGCATTCTCCCCACCCCACCCCCCCGACAACGCTGGTGAATTGCATATGACACAACCACAACCATGCTAGGAATTTGTCCTACATTTTAAGGTCCTGATAGGTTGCACTACAGGTACATGAAAAAATGTCGATGTTCCCATCATTGTATTTATATGGACACTCACAGCCACTACTACTGCTACTACTGATGGTTTACTACTGCCGCCTCACCACCCCAAAATCAACCCGAAAAGGCATTTCTAGGACTACAGATAGTGTATTTTTCCATAAACTACTGGGACTTGACCTTATAACTACTCACGGAATGCAGTTTATCGACTCAAGTTGCTCAACAAAAACTGAGCATGCAGTAGGAATGTGTGTTATTAAACCAAAGTGTGTTTGAAATAAAGGATCAAACAGCGAGAGGTGTGTACAAGAAGTGAAATATCAAAAAATTTGACAAAAAAACAACCACACACAACTGCATGACTGTGTTTACAGTTCCTGCACTACCTCGGATTTTGTTGGTCACGTGGTCCTTGGAGGTGATGATCTGATCCATATCAGTGCGAATGGAAGCCTCCAGAGTGGACCGTCCAGCCTCGTTGCTCTGCACTATGGCCTCGTATTGGAACCGCGTTTGAGTCTGAACCAGACTGTAGATGGCATCAGATATCTGACGCACGCACACGCACGCACACACACACACGCACGCACTTAGAGCCAAATATTAACACTGCATTGCAAAACCATTCATTCTCATAGTACAGCTAATTTTGGTTAATTGTCCAATTACCATCATCCAGTTCCTCTGCCTTTCCTGCATCTTTCCCTTCAGTCGTGGACTGATCAGTTCTCTCAGCTCAGGAAGCAGCTTCTCCATCACCAAGTTAGCCAAGATCTGGAAAAAAGTATAAATTTAGCGGTACAGGGATCCCTCGCTACTTCGCACTTCAATTCATGCGGACTCAGTGCATCGCGTTTTTTTTTTTTTTTAATAATCATCGAATTAAAAAAAATGAGGAAATAAAGGAAGAATAGGGGAAAAAAGTTAAGGAAAATGCCGCAAAACAAGGACAATTATGGAAAAAACAAAAACAAAAAAACAAAAATCAACCCTAAACCAACACAAAACAA
>CM045734.1:51651063-51661063 GCA_024760905.1 Plotosus lineatus
AACAGAGCGCGTTTGATGACTTGTATGCTCGGTTGGAAAGTAAGGAGGGAGAAAATGATTTATATAGGTTGGCACAGCAGAGAAATAGAGATGGGAAGGACGTGCAGCAAGTTAGATTGATAAAGGACAGAGAGGGAAATGTATTGACTGATGACAGAAGTGTGCTGGGAAGATGGAAAGAGTACTTTGAAGAGCTGATGAATGAGGAAAATGAGAGAGAAAAAAAGAGTAGAAGAGGTGACTGTTGAGGACCATGAAGTAGCAAAGATTAGTAAGGGTGAAGTGAGGAAGGCATTGAAGAGGATGAAGAATGGAAAGGCAGTTGGTCCTGATGACATACCGGTGGAGGTATGGAAGTGTCTAGGAGAGGTAGCAGTAGATTTTCTGACAAGAACATTTAACAAGGTCTTAGAGAGTGAGAGGATGCCAGAGGAATGGAGGAGAAGTGTGCTGGTGCCCATTTTTAAGAACAAGGGAGACGTGCAGAGTTGTGGCAACTACAGAGGGATAAAGTTGATGAGCCATACGATGAAGTTATGGGAAAGAATAGTGGAAGCTAGACTAAGGGCAGAAGTCAGCATTTGTGAACAACAGTTTGGTTTTATGCCAAGAAAGAGCACCACAGATGCAGTGTTTGCCTTGAGGATGTTAACGGAGAAGTTCAGAGAAGGTCAGAGGGAGCTGCATTGTGCCTTTGTGGATCTGGAGAAAGCATATGACAGGGTGCCGAGAGAAGAACTGTGGTATTACATGAGGAAGTCTGGAGTGGCAGAGAAGTATGTTAGAGTGGTGCAGGACATGTATGAGAGATGTAAGACAGTGGTGAGGTGTGCTGTCGGTGTGACAGAAGAGTTCAAGGTGGAGGTGGGACTGCATCAAGGGTCAGCTCTCAGCCCCTTCTTGTTTGCTATGGTGATGGACAGGCTGACAGACGAGGTTAGACAAGATTCCCCATGGACTATGATGTTTGCAGATGACATTGTGATCTGTAGTGAGAGCAGAGAACAAGTGCAGGAAAATCTAGAGAGGTGGAGGTATGCCCTGGAAAGGAGGGGAATGAAGATTAGCCTCAGTAAGACAGAATACATGTGCATGAATGCCAAGGACCAAAGATGAACGGTGAGATTACAGGGAGCAGAGATAAGGAAGGTGGAGGATTTTAAGTACTTAGGCTCAACAATCCAGAGCAATGGAGAGTGTGGAAAAGAGGTCAAGAAGCGTGTGCAGGCAGGATGGAATGGTTGGAGAAAAGTGTCCGTGTGATGTGTGATAGGAGGGTATCGGCAAGAATGAAAGGAAAAGTGTACAAGGCGGTGATGAGGCCAGCGATGTTGTATGGTTTAGAAACAGTGGCCCTGGGGAAAAGACAGGAGGCAGAGCTGGAGGTAGCAGAGATGAAAATGTTGAGGTTCTCTTTGGGAGTAACGAGGATAGATAGGATTAGGAATGAGCACATCAGAGGGACAGCACATGTAAGACGTTTTGGAGACAAAGTCAGAGAGGCTAGATTGAGATGGTTTGGACATGTACAGAGGAGGGATAGTGAGTATATTGGTAATAGGATGCTGAGGCTGGAACTACCAGGCAAAAGGCCTAGAGGAAGACCAAAGAGACGATTCATGGATGTGGTGAAGGAGGACATGAAGGTCGTTGGTATAAGAGAAGAAGATGCAAAGGATAGGGTGAGATGGAGGCAGATGATTCGCTGTGGCGACCCCTGAAGGGAAAAGCCGAAAGGAAAAGAAGAAGAATACATATATATACATATATATACATATATATATATATATATACACATAGAGGATTTTCTGAGTAGATCCTTCCGTAGGAGAGTGCTCAATACTTTTTGGTAGAGCAAATAACATGTGTATATATGTATATATGTGTATATATATAACATGTGTATAACATATATATAACATGTGTATATATACACATATATATATACATATATATATATATATATATATATATATATATATATATATATATATACATATATATATATATATATATATATATATATATATATATATATATATATATATATATATATATATATATATATATATATATATATATATATATATATATATATATATATATATATATATATATATATATATATATATATATATATATATATATACACATATTATACACACACACACACACACACACACACACACACAGAGAGAGACAGAGAGACAGTCGTCGACTTCAGACTGCTTTTGGTTCCGGCAGACCGGTCGTAAATCGATCTGGTCGTATGTCGACTTTCCATTCAAATACACTCACGCCAAAAAAACCAGATGAATAAATCTCGCGCATTTAAATCTATACATCTATTTTCAAGTCCACGTCACTGTGACACGCAGTAGAAGGCCAATCCTTTCTGTACTCCACTGTGTGGGCGGGTCCGATAGCTTCAAACTCCAATTTTATTGGATTATAACAGCCACAAACTGCGCTCGTTGTTCGAGTTAAAGAGATAAATTTCTCTCGTTTTGATCAGCTCATTCCCACAAAGCCAAGCACAGCTGGCAAGCAAACACAAATGGACAGACATGGAAAAACTTCAACCCGCAGACCAGCTGATTGCCAAAACTTGGGACGCGCTTCCTGTCACATAAACACTGCAGCATGCGAGTCCAATAAAATTAGAGGTCCGATACCTTGAAACTCTAATTTTATTGGACTCGCATTCGCTTTTTGATCGTATGTCCATACGAGGTATATTTAGGTCATAATTTTATTCGACCGCTTCGCGCCACAGTGACATGGTATTGAAAGTAGATGAATAGATTTGCGCTGAGCTCTGAGCAGTTAGAAAGTGAAGCTGCATCATCTCCTGCTTGGCCTTTTAAGATGCTGGTGCTGCCGGCAGCGCAAACAACTGTCGTACGCAACACTGGCACTGCCCTGCCATGAATCATGCTTTACGACTTTTGTGGTCGTAAAGTGATCAGACGTAACTTGCATAGGTCGTAAGTGGACCACTCACTGTGAGCATACATATATGCACACACACACACACACACACACACACACACACACACACACACACACACACAATAAAAAGTGTTATGAGATCAACAGGAGCCGAGCCAGTGTTTTCAAACAGATTATAAAATGCACAAAAACATTCTCAAAGAGATGAAAATCCACCTTCTGCACACAACTGTGCATTTGTCTGAGGGACTATTCCTCATGGAAAACGGCCTGCAGGGACTCTCATCCCCTTTCACCCATTAAAAATCGTGAAGTGTAGCTAAAATGGAATACTTTTGCACAATAAGAGGAAATGAGCTCAAAGCTGCCAAGTCAGTTATAAATAACCTTATTGCTTAAGTGGGGCTGTGAAGCATTAGGTCAGTGCCATGAGGTCCGAAAGAAACTGTAAATACCTCAACTTCAACTTTCACTTCTTCTTACAAAAGAAGGTGGGGTCGAGATCACATGGTGCTTACATGATAGGAAATGTAATACCCTGGTCATTTCTAGTAAACAGTAGGCCACGCCCTTTTAAAAACAAACATCTGAATGAGTTTCATACAAAGCTTTGTGCAAAGACTACTGCTTGAAGTGGCTCATTAGAAGATGGAAGAACATTTATATGTATCTCATTCTGCTCCGATTTCTTCTTCTTCTTTTCCTTTCAGATGTTCCCTTTCAGGGAACGCCACAGCGAATCATCTGCCTCCATCTTTATGGAAGACAGATTAATCATTCGCATATTCGATTTGGTGTAGGTTTTTATGTCGGATGCGCTTAATGACACACCCCTTTAGCAAAGGTGCAGAAACACGCTGACAGCTATGCAGCTTCTCTTGACGAAAGTCAGCAATGATTCTTTTACATGAACCTCTCACCATAGACGGTGAGAGCCATGGCCAGCCTTTGATAACCCAGTTAGCTGTACTGGGGGGACAGTGACAACCTTGTGGAGAGTGGGACTTGAACCACCAATCTTAGGATCAGTGATCCAGCACCTTAACCACCAGGCCACCACCGCCACACCCATTGTACTCGGATTTATAGCTGTGTAAATGAAGTGCCGCCAGTTTACCCTTCTTTCCTTCCAGAAATACAGACATGGTGGTGTCTGCACGTAATGTGCAGAAGATGGAGATTGTCTGTGAAAACAGTATAAAGAAGGTCCTCTGCCCCATGTGCGTGCATGTGTACAATATATAACATGTCCTGTTAAACATGAGTCACCGCTTCCCGACTTACGTTTTTAATTGATTCCGGATGGCCGAATGTAAGTTGAAAGTGAACGCAAGTTGTTACAGTGACGTATGACGCTCATACTGTACTATACATCCATAAATACCATTACCGTATCTCATAAAACACCCCTAAATCAATTATTATAAACATAACATGAAGATTAATATCGTAAAATAGTATATATATATATATATATATATATATATATATATATATATATATATATATATATATATATATAGTAAAATAATATCAAATATATCAAATAATATCAACATTAATTTAAAATAAATTAAATTCAAGCAAAATAATTTCAAATTGATAAATTTTAACCATTCACTCATCAAATACAGTATCAAATATAACCTTTAACATTCTCTATGATGCGAGCTCTCTGCTTGTAAATGGTTCCGATGGTCGACGGATGGTCACCTGACATGAAGCTGATCCAATTCACTTTACATGAAGCTTAAAACAGCCAATCAACGCTGACAATATGTAAGGCGCTCAATACCGAAAGTAGTGCACTTGCTGAAAGTAGTTTACTTGCTTGAAAGAAAGCGTGGGTTATACGGACTTCCTGTCTTTTAAGTGCGCAAGGGCGCTGTTGAACTCGTTTAGTACTCAGCCTTCACTGACGTGAATCAGCATAGCAGAGAGTTGTCTTTCTTGGGCTTTCATTCATTTTACAATGTGTGTGTGTGTGTGTGTGTGTGTGTATATATGTATATATATATATATATATATATATATACACACACACATTATATATATATATACATATATACATATATATTCTTCTATAATCATGTGAAGAGAGGGGATGGTTTCACCACCCCTCGAAACAGATCTGTAGTGATAAATGGAGTTTCAATAGAAAGTCTTTGTCCTGTCCTTTTATTTTTGTGTATATATATATATATATATATATATATATATATATATACATATATATATACACACACATATATATATACACACTCATATATATATACACACACACACACACACACACACACATATATACACATACATGTATATATATGTGTGTGTATGTATATATATGTGTGTGTATATATATATATGTATGTGTATATATGTGTGTGTGTGTGTGTATGTATATGTGTGTATGTATATACACACACACATATATATATATATATACACATATATATATATATATATATATACACACATATATATATATATATATATATATATAAACTGAACTGGGAAGGAGGGGCATGTTCAGGCTCGTTTGTGAACAATGGACACAGCTTCATTACATCATTACGTCAGCGTACTACGTAGGTACATCTAAATCAAAAATTGTCTTTTTTTGGAAAAATAAAAACCCTGGAGAGAGCTGGGCCAATTAGCTCCCATGGATTCCCGGCCACGGACGGCTATGAATAAATGCTTTTCTCAATAAACATCTCAGTTTCTATAATGAGGTCTGAAGGGCTCAGAGCACCTCCAGTTCAGCCAAGTATGTAATCCTCCAATAAAAACAGAAATGCAATGGAAATACAAATTTCTGCATAGTAATTTATATTAAAAAAAAATAAAAAAATCAGACCATGGAAAAAGAAAAGACTTTAGAATTTAGAGGATATGTTACCTGGGGAGGTACGCCACACATCATGTCCCATGTGCCGTACTGGCCCTGGGCCTGGCGATAAAGTCGTACTGCATCAGTAAATGCTGGGGTCTGAACCTTACTTTCCTCTGAGAGTCCTGAGAAAAATACAAAGAAATCAACATAATTAAAATGATTTTTATAATATCACCATCATCACAATCATAAAGCACACTCATTACTATTTATGAAATTTTTTAAATCACCTGTTATGTAAAAACATCGTGAGTACAGGGATCCCTCACTTTCCGCAGTTAATGGGGACCAAGACCCCTCATGACCGCTGATTTCCGCAAAGTAGGATCGACCCCCATGTACGTACATGTATACGTGTATATAATATAAATAAATACATATTAAACACTGTAATGCTTATAATAACAATTAAACATTCAAAAATAACGCACAAGATGTAAATAAAATATAAATACACACATACAGACGCGCGCAGACTCAGATGCGCACCTCACATAAAAATGTAAGTAGTTTTGTTGGGGGGTTTTGGGTTGTTTGTTTTTGTTTGCTTGTTTTTTTTTTTTTTTTTTCTTGCATAATTGGCCTTGTTTTGAGGAATTTTCCTTAACTTTTTCAATATGTTTCCTCAATTTCATTAAAAAAAAAAAATTTTGATGAATATTTTTGAAAAACCCGCGATGCACTGAAGCTTCAGAAACTGAAGCATGAAGTAGCGAGGGATCACTGTATTATATATTGCGTTTTCTTCTCGCCTAATGTTAAGTCGTATCCAATTCCCACCTGTCAAGTGTTGCATCCCGATCGCATACGACAACTAAATGGAGAGGGGCATAAGCATGCACCCTCCTCCTTCCAAACTGCTGTGCACACGTTTGGTGGCAGCCTTATGCACACTGAAGGAAAGCGCTATCCGCTTCTTTTTGTACGAATGAGGTCACAGACACCTCTGGCTTGGCTGGTGATCACTATGAGAGCTTGACCAATTAGCTCCCATGGACGCCTGGACGTGAAATATCTGCACCAACTACCTGGAATCCAGCTGGTGATCTCCGGGTAGATATAGTCAGACACCTTGTCGATTTAGCCCAACGCCACAGTGTTTTATTGGAGTTTGGCATTACAGATTAACGACAGAAGAAATCAAAGCTTTAAACAAAGGAGCTTTATCAGTTAAATGTGAAGACAGTACTTGTTAAAAAGTTAATCTCATTTAAATCTCTGGATAAATTTCTTTCTGAGAACAAGATCTGAAGCCCATTGTTTCTATTTCCAAGCTTTCATGGACAGCTATGTGAAAACTGAGACTCATGATGATGTCATCGATACTCAGGTTAACACAAGTATCGGATTTTGATACATTCATTTACTACCCTGTCCCTATTCATTACATGGCTCATTGGCAAGGCCAATCCAAGCTGTTGCTGAGTAAGAGGCGGGGCAACAGATCAACAGTCAATCACAGCCTAACACACAATACACAAACAACTCTTCACACTCACACCTGTAGGCGGGTTCAAGTAGCTAGTAGCCCTAACATGCATGTCTTTGGACTACAGAAAGAAACCAGAGTACCCAGAATTCTAACTGAGCCACAGTGACATCCTTGTCTAATTCACTAAACCTTTACCGTTAGTAATAAAGCTAATCTAAATACCAAGCTACAGTACACAAGCTAGTCAAGCTGATACCATAACAGGATTGGTGGGAGTGTTATGATTACACGACACATGACCCCGTTTCTCCATATCAGCGGAAAAAAAACACCAGCTAGCACTATTTATGATGGGAGGGAAAAGAGCCAAGGATTTTAACAGCTCTGACTTTAGGAAAGAGAATCTTTTTGTTACAAACGGGTAGAACTCCCATATTATTTCCCTTACTTGACAACTTTTTTGTTTGAAATCTCTCATTAATGATGACATCACATCATGTGACCTGAGTATTATATACCCCATGTTCTTTATATACTAGGAAGGTAGCCTGCAAAGGACTAGCGTCCCATCCAGGAGCAGCTGGACTCCTGGTAGCTTCACGCTACGGAAACCGGGAATAAGCACCGGCCTGATGAGCCACCAGGCTCGAGTGTAAAGGCCCAATAGACAACCGTGTTCTTTATATAGTGTTTCCGTTTTAAAGATATGAGGAGTCTACAGGAAAAACCTGCCAAGTTAGTCAAGAGTCTCGCTTATTCTGCCACAATTTATTATACGAGTGGGCAGGTTTTGAAAGTGGAGCAATCGGTGGGTCATGTGCAGGTGATTGAAAAAGACAGAAATATATATTTATAAAATATATACACTTTTATGTTAGGACAGTGGTGGCCTGGTGGTAAGGTGCTGGATCACTGATCCTAAGGTTGAGGTTCAAGCCCCACTCTTCATGGATTGTCACTGTCCGCCCAGTGCAGTTAACTGGGTTATCAAAGGCGGGCCATGTCTCTCACTGTCTATGGTATGAGGTGCATGTAAAAGAACCATTGCTGACTTTCGACAACAGTAGGCACATAGCCGTCAGCGTGTTTCTGCCCTGCGATAGCCTGCTGAGCTGTCCAGGGTGTACTCTGCCCTTGCCCAGAGTCGGCTGGTATGGGTGCCAGCCTTTCTGTGACCCTAATTAGGATTAAGTGGTTCAGAAAATGAATTATTATCATCATCATCATCATCTTCTTCCGCTAAGTCCGGGGTCAGGTCGCGGGGGCAGCAACCTAAGCAAAGAGATCCAGACATCCCTCTCCCCAGCTACTCCCTCCAACCCCCCCTGGGCGGACACCGAGGCGGTCCCAGACAAGCCAAGAGACAGTCCCTCCAACGTGTTCTAGGTCGACCCCAGGGTCTCTTCCCGGTTGGACATGCCCGAAACACCACACCAGGGAGGTGTCCGGGAGGCATTCTGACCAGATGCTCGAGCCACCTCAACTGGCCCCTCTCAATGCAAAGGAGCAGCGGATCTACTCCGAGCTCTCCATGGATGGTAGAGTTTCTTACCTTATCTCTAAGGGAGAACCCCGCCACCCGGCGAAGGAAGCTCATTTCAGCCGCTTGTATCCGTGATCTTGTTCTTTTGTTCACTACCCAAAGCTTGTGACCATAGGTAAGGGTTGGAATGTAGATCGACTGGTAAATTGAGAGCTTCGCCTTGTGGCTCAGCTCCTTCTTCACCACGATGGACCGGTACAGGCACCGCTTAACAGCAGACATGTCAACATCCGTCTGTCGATCTCTTGCTCCATCCTTCCCTCACTCGTGAACAAGACTCCAAGATACTAAAACTCCTCCACTTGGGGCAGGACCTCATTCCCGACTCAGAGGGTGCATTCCACCCTTGTCCGACTGAGAACCATGGCCTCAGACTTGGAGGTACTGATCTTCATCCCGGCTGCTTCGCACTCGGCTGCGAATCGCTCCAATGAGAGCGGGAGGTCCCGACTTGATGAAGCCAAAAGGACAACATCATCCGCAAAAAGCAGATAAGCAAAGGTCCATAAAAATTATGAACAGAATCGGTGACAAAGGACAGCCTTGGCGGACTCCAACCCCCACCGGAAATGAATTCAACCTGTTGTTGCCAATACGGACCAAACTCTGGCTCCGATGATACAGCGACTGAATGGCTCGTAGCAACGGATCTGGAATGCCGTACTCTCGGAGCACGCCCCACAAGATCGTTCTAGGGACACAGTCGAAAGCCTTCTCCAAATCCACAAAGCACATGTGGACAGATTGGGCAAACTCCCATGCCCCCTCCAGAATCCACTTTTTATTCAGGTTTTATTGAAAAAAGAAAAAAGGAAAAAAAAAAAAGAAAAGAAAACCAATATCTCAGGAAAGGAACCACCTTTTGCAACCAAACTTGGGCCTCTAGGGGGAGATCGAAGGTTAAACAGATTCATTTAGCTTGGTGAGCAGAATTACGCAGGAGGGATTTATGAAAATGTCTTGATGTTCCAAAAGCAACTTTGTTCATCGCTTTTCATTGTCAATGGTGCTCTGCTTTTTAAATCTTTAAAGGGTTCCTCTATGGAATGCAAGTTTTCACATTTACATTTGCGCTAACCAGAGTAGCTTCCATTTAAAAAAAAAGAAAAAAAAAAGAAAAAAAAAAGTGTCTTTGAAGGAAACTTCGAAACCTTTGATGTAAAAGCACAAGATTTAG
>CM045734.1:51666063-51691063 GCA_024760905.1 Plotosus lineatus
ACAGCAAGTAAATGTCCAGAAATTAAAGTGTGACAGGAATACGGACGGACGGAACCCATTCTAGTAGCTACTAATGGGCGGGAGCTAAAAATAAAAATGCATAACCCAGGTTCTGAATCATACCCAGAACCCTGGAGCTGTCAGTCAGAAACACTACTCACTGCATTATCCAGTTCATACACTTCCAAATTATTTATTTATTTATTTAAACAGACAGAAAATCTTTAATGGTTTCATATCACATTAATGTGAATACACCTATTACCAGAACCTTTAACTTTACGCACGTATCTGGCAGCTCAATGAAAGGAGGTAATTACTCTATGTGTTGTAATCGAGAGTACAACAGATACAACGTCCAGATTTGGTGCATATAATCATTCAGTGAATGTGATGGGTATTAAGTGGATATAATCCTTCTCACAGGAAATGGAAATGAGAACAGTGACAGTTAAGCTTTGTCCTCTGAGAAAACACAAGGTTTCTTGTATGTACACCAGTGAATCATACCCATCCTTATTATACACACCAAGTGGTTAGGTTACACAAACGGTACAAGATGTTATTGCCTCTAAATCACTATTAATGGCTTCATTGTGAAATACTTGAAAATGTTACTGTAAGCGTTTCAAGATCTTTAAACCAAACAGGTCGAACCGACTTTTTATTTCACTTTTTTTTGATGACGCTGATGGGGCTTAAAAGGTGGAAGGGAATCAGCAGGGAGAACACTGTACAATAATCAATATCTACATTCCCTTGCAATTTGTTAGCATCGCGGTTCTATAAACACCTTTAGAACTTTTAACCGGGTAAAAGAACATTTGTTAATTACGTCTATACAAAGCTAACATCATAAAATTTTATTAATAATTCATTCCTGCCAAGCTCATACGTAACTAGATCAGTGGTTCTCAAATAGTGGCGTGCGGTGCGATGCCGGGGGGGGGGTGTGTGTGTGTGTGTGTGTGTGTGTGTGTGTGTGTGTGTGTGTGTGTGTGACCCTAGGGAATATGCTTTTTTTTTTCTGTATTAGGATAAAGTGTAATTTTACATCCATTACAGCAGGTGGCACTGGTTTCGTCACTGTCAGAGTGTGCCCAGAGGTAAAATAATAAGTGAAGTGGTGGTCTAGTGGTATAAGGCGCCGGATCGCTGATCCAAAGGTTGGGGGTTCGAGTCCCACTCTCCACAAGGTTGTCACTGTCCCCCCCCCCCCCAGTGCAGCTAACTGGGTTATCAAAGGGTGGCCATGTCTCTCACTGTCTATGGTGTGAGGCATGTAAAAGAACCATTGCTGACTTTCGACAAGAGTAGGCTGAAAAGCCGTCAGCGTGTTTCCACCCTGCGATGGCCTGGCGAGCTGTCCAGGGTGTACTCTGCCCTCGCCCTGAGTTGGCTGGGATGGGCACCAGCCTCCCCGTGACCCTAATTAGGATGAAGCGGTTACAGAAAATGATGAACTGATGAAGGATAAAGTGTAATTTTACATCCATTACAGCAGGTGGCAGTGGTTTCGTCACTGTCAGAGTGTGCCCTGAGGTAAAATAAGAAGTGAAGTTAATAAACCCACCATGGAAATATTTAACAGGGACAGATAGAGAGGCGGCGACAGACGGAGACGGTGAGAGAAACGAAAGTCTCCCGAAAGCTAAGTCGAGCCAAAACATTGGCAGCAGACAGCATGAACCCAAATAAATTCAGGCGTCAATTAAAGACATCACACCCCGATCACATGATGAGTCGTGTGAGTTTTTTCAGCGAAAATGTGCCGAGTATTGGCAACAACCATCCCGCTTTGTTAATGATATTCCAGCAAACCGAGCTCTGTTAGCATCAGATAAGGCGGAGTACCAAACTGCTCAGTGCAGAAAATCCCACAGCAGAGCAGAGGAACTGATCCTACCTGTAGCACACACGGTCTCGGTCATGCTGGGTGACATAACGACTGCGGAAATAAGTCCAGGTCCCAGTTCAGCATTGAGCAGGAGCTGAGAATGGCTTCGAAAAGCTGAGCACTGCGAAACATGCTCATTATAGCCATTAATCTGGACTTCATCATTTTGACAACAACAATAATAATAATAATAATAATAATAATAATAATAATAATAATACAAATTGTCTTATTCATGTTTGTTTTGTAGGTTAAAGTGTTTTACATATAGTGCTCCTGAGTTAATATTGCCGATCAATTTGAATTTATTAGTATTTATTGATTTTATTTTTCAGTATAAAATGGTTCAAATTGTTGGTCAAAAAATGTTGACAGTTTAAATTAGGATACTTTTTTTACTTTCAGGCAAATTGATGCACTTTATTAACAATTTTTTAGTATTTAAACAAAAAGATTTAAAGTTATTCTTTGTTGGAAGTTGATGTGTATTTCTTCTTGTTTTTCTATTCCATAATGAGGATAAGGATTTATTATGTTAATAAGGATACAGTGTATGCAGAGGATTACTTATAACAATAACTATAATAATTTTAGACAAATTACACTATTTATATTTGGGGAGGGCGTGTTTTCCCTCTTCCTAGGGGGGGCGCGACAGAAAATAATTGAGAAGTACTGAACTCGATTGAAGTGGGTCATCTACCAAACTATTGAAAAACAGCAATGTTGTGCCATCTCGAATTAAAGTATAAATTATACATCAATTTAATAAAAGATATTTTGGAGTTAAACTGAATCGGCCCCGCCCACCCCCATTGCTAGTCTTGAGTTTAAATTTAAAAAAATAATAATTTCCTATGTTGTTGTGCATCATGTAAAACACATGATTTACTCAAACCTCATCATGACGTGTCCTTTACCTTGATGTGTGACGCTGTGGTCAAGGTCAAGACAGATACATGGCTGTTTACTCATGAGCGCTGCTTGACAGAGGACGGAGGAAATGAACTCGTGTAGCATATTTTGGGAACCAGAGTGCAGACAACCCATGTTGAACACAGCAGAAACAAATGGAGCCAAGCTTTGTAAAAATATAACTTCAAAATTCTCTCTATCATTTGCCAGACGTCCTTATCCAGACCTACTTACATTAAAAAACAAAAACACACGCACACACACACACAAAAATCTAATTTATATAGCTGAACAGCGGAGGGTTACATTGACAAATAGGTGGTACTAAGGCTTGAACCCCTGAGCTTTGGATCAGTAACCCCAGAGCCTTAACCCCTGAGCCACCACTGGCAAAATCTTATCAAGTAAGTGAATTATAACCAAAACAAAACACTTTTTATGCACATCTGGAATTTCAGCATCAGCTTAGGTACCGAGATCACATATTTGACACGTACACCAGAAAAACAATTCTGAGTGTCATCTCTTCGTACACCACTGTTGAATGCTCAAATCTGATTGGTCGGGAGGTATTTGATGAACTTTCCTGAACCGCAAAACTCAGGCTTATGCTAACGTGTGACTTCAGATCCGTTACCATTTCCATGGTAACAATATATAAAAGCAAGGTCAGATTTATGACTTTTTTTATTTTTTAGGGAGTCTTCACTGTTAGTGTTGCACAGCAGCCAGAAATAAAGCTGTGTTTTTTAGTCCATCACTAATCCTCCGCAGAGACAGAGACTGCTTTTTGTGGGACATACTTGAATTTCTGAGCTTATCAAGTTCAAGAAAAAAAAAAAAAAAAAGAGAGAAGCAGTTGGCAGAAGTGACTGTATATACTCTTGCTATAACATAAGTGATAGCAGGAACCATGCAGTTTCACAGCTAGCAAATATGATTGGGGGAGGGAAGGAAAAATTTTTGTGACCTGGCGATATTGGAAAATAAATTTTGCTGTATGGGCACCAGCATCACTTTGATTATTTTTCTATATCAGCAAGTTTCGAGGGAAAAGTACATTTTATTTCATCCTGAACTCACCAGTGAATTCCAAGAGTCAAACCATCATGTGTGAAATCTGGTACTTGACTTGGAGAATCCTTTGAGTTCAGAATTTCTCTGATATCCCGCCCCTCCAAATTTGCTCACATATTTTCAAAGCCCCGATGCATTCCAGCAATAACACGACCCCTTGTTCAGTTCAGACGGGCCGCTGAGAAAGTCAAGCCCAGGGCTCCCCTTGCCGCTGGAATGACTGATACGGCCGCATTCCTCTGCATGTACTTCATGTATTGGGTTACACACGGCATTCGAGTGTTTAAACAGAGAAGCAAGCGAGAAGTGCAGCTGTGCAGATTTTCACACAGACCTCAGGCCAGACCTGCAGAACACATTAAACTCGCTCCTGACTCATACTTTCAGTTTCTCCATTAAATTCTCACAAAATTCTCATTTATCATTTCAAGATATCACAACTACACTTCCCAGGAGCTTCTATTTCCTCAAGATCCACCCATTACAGCTAAACATATAGACATAGTTTTCACTGTTATATTTCATGTCAGTCACACTTTTAAAATGAGGAAAATCTGAATCATTATTTTCTTATGGAACATAATTTTTATGGAACCAAAGAGACGATTCATGAACGTGGTGAAGGAGGACATGAAGGCAGTTGGTGTAAGAGAAAAAGATACAGAGGATAAAGTGAGATGGAGGCAGATGATTCGCTGTGGCGACCCCTGAAGGGAAAAGCCAAAAGGAAAAGAAGAAGAAGATTTTCTTATGGAACATAACCTATACGGGTGCATTTTTAAATCCACCAAATAATTAATTTCAACATTTATTTTAAAATGCTTATGAATTTTTTATCCATGTAAATGCAGTGATCCTCGCAACTTCGTGCTTCAGTGCATCGCGGGGTTTTTCAAAAAATATTCATTGAATAATTTAAAAAATAAGGAAATTAAGGAAAAATAAGGGAAAAGTTAAGGAAAATGAGACAAAACAAAACCAATTATGGAAGAAAAATAAAAACAAAAGGCAAAAAAACCCAAACAAAAAACAACCCAAAACCCCCCAACAAAACTACTTACATTTTAATGTGATGTGAACATCTGTATGTGTGTGAATTTATATTTTATTTACATCTCATGCATTATTTTTGAATGTTTAATTGTTACTATAAGCATTTATAGCATTGAATATGTATTTACTGATATTATATATACATATACGTCAGTCAAGGGGGTTGATCCGATTTCGTGGAAATTGGCGGTCATTGGGGGGGGGGGTTCAGTCCCCATTAACCGCAGAAAATGAAAGGAATATAAACACACCCACACACATTAGCATTCATCATTAATGCATTTAATTTGCCAAACTACTTTATCCTACTAAGGTTGTTTTGAGGCCGGTGCCCATTACAGAGGACAATGTATGAAGACAGGATACTTTCTTAATAGTTCACCAGTCCACCCCCCCCCCACCCCCCAACACACTCACACACAGGAACAGCCGGGTAGCCTACTGTCTCAAGACTGTAGAAAAAGTGTCTAAGGGCTGTGGCAGGAAACCGGTAGCTGGACGAAGCCCACAAAACACAAGGAAATCATGCAAACTCCACATAGAGACACCATTGCTGAGCCCAGGACATTCTCGTTGCGAGGCAGACATGCTACACTACAGACACTACACCACTGTGCCAAAATAAGGGCCTATTCAGGAGATTCAAAAGCTTTTCTCAAACACCATCATACACAAAGTCACAGGTGTTAAACTCTGACTCGTCTGCCAAATCAGGCCCGCCTCCTCATTTTATGAAGCCCGCAAGAGCTTTCAAAAGAATATGATTATCATACATTTTTTTTTCATGAATCGTTACCATAAAATCTAATTCATCATCCTTCCACTAGGTGACAGCAAAGCTATTTCAAATAAACAGGTATTCATGAATAAAGAAAGATTACGTGCTAGCTTGTCACTTTGAAGCCCCTTTTGAATAGATGCTCAGGGATTATTTGGCCTTCGTTCACCTTTAGATTTAGTGTCGCGGCTCTCAGTGAGAGCGAGTGACATCCCTGCACTACGTAGTCATTACTAACAATAGCGTATTGATTTTAATATCCTAAATGATATAATAAAAATATGCAATAGATAGATGGAATACAAATTGATCCATTATTGAATAGACATGATGCATGGGTTACTTTACTCGGGGTGATACATTGGCATAGTGGTTAGTATGTCTGCCTCAGAAAGGTGGTTCTGGGTTCAAGTCCCAGGCTGAGGTATTTTTATATATGGAGTTTGCATGTTTTCATTTTTCTTGCATAAGTTTCCTCTGTTTATTTTGGTTTCACAAGCCAAAGACAAGCACATTAAGCTGCTCCAAATTGTCCCAAAGTTCAAGTGCGAGTGTAAATGGTTGTGTGCAGTTGCTCTGCAAAAGTCTGGAAAACTGTTCAGGGTGTACTCAGCTTTCACTCAATGTCAGCTGAGATAGGCACCAGCTTCCCTAGTAGTAGCAGTTAAACAAATGTTGCTGATATTTTTTAAATACATTTCATAAATATAATTACAAAAACAACATTAAAATAACCTTATTGCAAAAAATTAATGATGTATACTTCCTATAAATTAGGAGAACTGACACTGTCCTGCATTTGTCAATCAGTTTTTCTTGCTATGGTTACAACATTGACATTAAAAGAAAAGTTATTCATTATTTTGGCATGTTACAAACTCTCAAGTCGCAACTTCCAATCAATAACCATCAAGAATCCCAACCGGCGGAAATAAAGTGATTTCATAACGCCAAGTGTTCATTATTAACAGGCAACACCGTACAGAATAAATAGTAAAATATTCATTTTGCATACCGATGTGGGTTAAGGAAAGCTTTTATTTGCACTTTCATGGCTAGTGTGACATGGATATACCCGCTGGAAAAAAGGTGTGGCTGTGGACGAGTGAGTTACGCCTTCCCTTCCTCCACATAAACAGCTGAAGAGTTCTTGAGCAAGGTGCCTAACCACCAACTGCTCTCCAGGCACCCTCATTGTGTGTTGCAGCCCACTACTCCGAGTGTGTGAGTATGTGTGTTTACTCTGGATGGGTTAAATGCAGAGGAAATAGTTTCCCTTATGGGCGTGTGTGTGTATATTTTATATATATATATATATATATATATAAATTAATATCAGATGTGTCTATAGTACAATAATAAACTAGGCTTTGTATAAAAACTTTAAAGCAATACATTTGTATTCAGATTTTAGTTCCACCAGCATCCAACCTCAGCATACATGCTCCCCATACTGCATATCTGGGCAGCTGGGTAATTCACACAAACAACCTAATTACGGTTTCTTAAACACAAACAGTGAACTAAATTAGGACTTAATCCTCCAACAAACGCCCAAAAGATGACAAGTAGAAAAGGAAGTGGACAATACTGGGTAAGAGAGAGTCACGATTACAGTACATGTCAGTCATGCAAAAACAACTCAGCACAGTGCTATGGAGATGAGCTAAAAACAACAGCAAGCGAAGAAAAAATACGCTGAAAAACAAAAGGGTTCCCTCAGCTATGGCACCAAGGAAAAAAAAAAAAAAAAAAAAAAAAAATCCACTAGATCTGAATTATAGGGCTTTGCCTTGATTATGCCTGAACACGTTGCATTAAGCTTGTAGAACTTAAAGCTGGAAGGAGTGACGGAGATGAGAAGTCAAAAATCTGTCTCTCTCATATATATATATATATATATATATTTATATATATATATATATATATATATATATATATATATATATATATATATATATATATATATATATATGTGATGTGTGTGTGTGTGTGTGTGTGTATATACACACACACACACACACATTCGTGTGTGTATTGTGTATTGTATGTGATACTTTCTGAACAGTTTACCAGTCCATCATAGGTCTCTCTCTCTCTCTCTCTCTCTCTCTCTCTCTCTCTCACGCACGCGCACACAAAACAGAATGACTATGATTATAATCATCGACATTATTGTGATGGCTAGTTTAAAACACTGAAATGAAAAATTATAAATAGGAAAGATGATCTAGCCTTCAGTCAATTAAGGAGAATAGTAAAGGAAAAAAAAAAAAAAAAAAAAAGAAGAGTTTGAAAATTGAGATTTTACTCCAGGCCTTTTTAGGAAATGTGTGTCCTTTCAAAGAAAAAACAAATAAAAAATACACACACACACACTCTCTCTCTCTCTCTCTCTCTCTCTCTCTCGCTCTCTCTCACACACACACACACACACACACACACACACACACACAGCCAGCATGCATTCCCTTCTCTGTAGGCTCCCACCCAGACACAAGGAAGGAATCTGAACTCCAGCAGAGATGCAGACTGAGGGGGGGGGGGGGGGGGGGGGCGCTAGAATTTATGAAGCAGTAAGAGCCACGAAGCTAGAAAGAGCAGTGCTTTTATTTTCTCTCGTTTCGAAATGATTCCCAGCAAGCGTCTGACGCAGCAGCATCGCTTTAAAGAATAGTAAAGCACATGCACAGTCTGAGGGACCGCTTACAGTGCATTGCTCCACCCAAATAGATTTATTGTTGAGCAGCTGCCTCATATTTATTACAACATCATTACTGACTGAAAACTACACCAAAATAATTATCATTATCAGGTGGCACAGTGGTTAGCACGCCCGCCTCACAGCAAGAAGGTCCCGGACTTGATTCCTGGGCACGAGCCATTTCTGTGTGGAGTTTGCATGTTCTCAATGTACTTGTGTGGGGTTTCCTCAGGGTAGTCCAGTTTCCTTCCACAGTCCAAAAAGCATGCACAATAGGCTGCCTGGCAGTTCCAAATTGCTACTACATGTGCGTGTGAATGGTTGTACGTGTGTCTGTGTGGCCTTGCAATGGTTTGGTAAGGTGTACCCAGTCCTCGCTAGAGTCGGCTGAGATGGGAGCCAACTTCCCCACAACCCCAATTAGAATTAAGCGGCTTCCAAAATGAATGAATGAATTACGGTGGTCTAGTGGTATAGGGTGCTGGATCGCTGATCCAAAGGTTGGGGGTTCGAGTCCCACTCTCCACAAGGTTGTCACTGTCCCCCCCAGTGCGGCTAACTGGGTTATCGAAGGCGGGCCATGTCTGTCACTGTCTATGGTGAGAGGCATGTAAAAGAACCATTGCTGACTTTCGTAAAGAGTAGCTGCAAAGCCGTCAGCCTGTTTCGGTCCCTTGCTAAAAAGTGTTCTGACATGAAGGGCATCCGACGTAAAAACCTCTGCCAAATCAAAACGTGTGAATCAGATGATTCGCTGTGGCGACTCCTGAGTAAAAGGGAAAAAGCCGAAAGGAAGACAGACATTATCAGCATCACGTCTCACCTGCATTATACCGCAAGGTCCAATCAATGGAGTAATAAGAGTCATGTTGGTAAAACTTTATTGCTCACTCACTCATACTCTGGCTCTGACTTAACGGCATACAGTAAGCCCCCGCCCATTCGCGGTGAATACTCGTGAATTTTGCTCTCAAAGGCTTTTTTTCATAATGCTTTTAAATTAGCAGAGTTGATGCCCCCTCTAGGAAGAAAAAAAAAAAAAAAAAAAACATTTCATACCCCTCCAGTGCCCCATGTGCAACTATAACTAGTATTTTTTGTCTATACAATTGTTAATACATCTCTGCATAACATTGTATCTTCATTAACATTAAATAATCCCCCCACACACTTAATTCTAGTACAGTATGGCAAAAAAAGCATGTTCCTCAGGGTCATATCTACTCCCCCTGGCATCCCATCCCCGAGAGCTTTTGTTTCTCCCTCCTGCTGATTGGTTGCAGATGATGTGTACACCTCTTTTTTCTCCTTCATGCACATCATCAATGTGATTGCTTCAATTGTGAAGTCATGTTTTTTTGTGTGTTTTTAATGATTACGTATTTAATTCTATGATGTCACTCAAACACCTTGCATCTTCTCTAGCTTCTGGTAAGGAGCCCAAGTTCTTTATTTATTAATAAATATTATCACAGTACAAAATTAAAAAGTTTTACTGCATTATTACTGTATTAATGAGCAAGACCGTCTATAGAATGTGTTTAAGAAACATTTTAGCGCATGTAATATCATACATAGGGTTTTAAAAATGCATCAATAACTCGCAGCCTTCCAGGATCTGTGGGTGGGGGAGGAATAAAACCCCCGCAAATAACAGGGGCTTTCTGTATAAATATTTGTGATTTTTACTTTATCTCAGTTTTCCTTTTTTAACAAGAAAACAAAAACCACCACGCTCTCCTTTTGCAAAATTAAGAGCTCAATTTATGGCTACATTTCTTGCGTGGCTTTTTAATCAATGCTGATTTGCCAAAATTGCATGAATCTACAGTGCAGCCTGGGCTAGAAAGAAATCAGACACCTCCTTGTCTGTCTGTCTTCCTTTCGGCTTTTTCCCTTTTACTCGGGAGTCGCCACAGCGAATCATCTGATTCGCACGTTTGATTTGGCAGAGGTTTTTACGTCGGATGCCCTTCCTGTCACAACCCTTTTTAGCAAGGGACAGAAACACGCTGACGGCTTTGCAGCTACTCTTTACGAAAGTCAGCAATGGTTCTTTTACATGAACCTCACCATAGACAGTGAGAGAGACGTGGCCCGCCTTTGATAACCCAGTTAGCTGCACTGGGGGGACAGTGACAACCTTGTGGAGAGTGGGACTCGAACCCCCAACCTTTGGATCAGCGATCCAGCGCCCTATACCACTAGACCACCACTGCCCTGCAAATCAGACACCTCCTTGTACGTATCTGAAAAGCATTTGGTGCAATTTTTCTTGTGACCACTGGTGGCGCTGTTAAACGGATTTCCACAAAAATCTAAAATGAATTTTAAGTAATTTCCTTTAAATAATACAATATGGCTGCCAGAAATGAAACCTTATAACCGTGTCTTATTACTGAAAGAAAGGAAGGATTCCATTCCAGCCACAACTGGAGAGAACAGTCAGTACTATCTTTATAAATGAAACACACCGTTAGTTAAAAATTCAATAACTGAAGTGGATAGAAAGGGAGTTATCTTTTACCCAGCATGTTGCAAAAAACGAGGGCATTCTTCATGACTCAAGCTCTTAGTTATTTTTAAAACTAGCACTTATGATGACAACGATGGCTTATCTATGCCGAGTCACTGGGTTCCTTCATAAACACATGCAGAGATAAACAAATAATTCTCTAAGGAAGTGGATCTTATCAAATTAGAACATTAATGATGTCGGAACACAGCAATGTATTGTGTAAAAATTGACAAATCTGCCGTGAATGTCCAAAATACTTGTTTAGTGGCCTTTCAGTTTGCTCATCAACACGGGTTTTTGAGCCCAATGGCTGAAATGGAGTGCAACATGGACTGCTTGAAATCTTGTCAGACTGAACAGTTTTTAAAGATTAAGGTCATGTTGCAGACTTTGAACAAATTAAACGTTATGTATGAACCCATGTCATCTTTAGTATCTTTCATGAACCTTAATAAAGTAATTTTATAACACTATTCATTACTAATTCATTCATTTTCTGAATTAGGGTCACGGGGAGGCTGGCTCCCAACTCAGCTGACTATGGGCAGTGTACACCCTGGACAGCTCGCCAGGCCATCACAGGGCAGAAACACACTGACGGCGATGCAGCTACTCTTGACAAAAGTCAGCATTGGTTCTTTTACATGAGCCTCTCGCCATAGGCAGTGAGAGACATGGCCGGCCTTTAATAACCCAGTTAGCTGCACTGGGGCATTATTAATTATATTTAAGCTATTTTATTCCAACAACCTGGATAATAACCCACTTAAGTTTTTATTTTTTAAAATAAATAATAAAAATTATTATATACCTATACATACACACACACACACACACACACACACACACACACACACACACATGGGGATCCCCTGCTACTTCGTGCTTCAATTCATGCGGCTTCAGCGCATCGTGGGTTTTTTTTTAATATTCATCGAATTTAAAAAAATAAGGAAATTAAGGAAGAAAAGGAGAAAAAGTAAAATGCACCAAAAACAAGGCTAATTATGCAAAAAAAACAACAACAAAAAACAACCCTAAACAAATAAAAAAAAAACCCAACCCAAAACCTCCCAACAAAACTATTTACATTTTTATGTGAGGTGCGGATTGGAGTGTGTGCGTGCGCGTCTGTATTTATAGTTAATTTACATCTTATACATTATTTTTGAATGTTTAATTGTTATTATAAGCATTTAGAGCATTGAATAGGTATTTATTGATTTTATATACACAGATAGGTCAGTCGGGGGGTTGATCCTACTTTGCGGAATTCGGCGGTCGCAGGAGGGATCTCGGTCCCCATTAACCATTACGGTGAGGGATCCCTGTACACACACACACATACATATATACATATACATTATATATATATATATATATATATATATATATATATATATATATATATATACATATATATATACACACACACACACACACACATATACACACACATATATACATATATATATATATATATATATATATATATATATATATATATATATATACACACACATATATACATATATATATATATATATATATATATATATATATATATATATATATACATATATATATATATATATATACATATATATATGTGTATATATATATATATATATATATATATATATATATATATATATATATATATATATGTATATATATATATATATATATGTGTATGTATATATGTATATATATATATATATATATATATATATATATATATACACATACATATATATATATATATATATATATATATATATATATATATATATATATACATACACATACATACACACACACACATATATATACATAAATAAATAAATAAAAAGGGTTTCTGGGGTAGTCTTGGGAGCCTTGGAACGAATCACGCGTTTTACATGTAAAATGCGCCGCCTCTACTTACGAAAACTCCAGGCTATGAAAAAGGTTCTGCAACGGATTAATTTCCTAGGTAGAGGGCCGACTGTGTGTATATATATATATATATATATATATATATATATATATATATATATATATCTATATATATATATAGATCTACATATATATATATATATATCTATATGTATATATTTCATTTAGATGGCAGATTAAATATAAAACTATGCATATTTTTCTGGAACACCTGATCCCCAGTGACTTCTCAAATACTCCCACATTCCAAATGTTAAGTTTAATGCAAGATTATCAAACTCTTATTTGGTGGGAGGTGGGAATGGGAATGGAACCTGAAGAACCAGATGTGATTTCGTCATTGAGATGTGTACCCCAAGGGTTGTTATTTAGCAGGAGATAGCCGCTGTTCCACCCGACATAACCTGTTGAGTCATGGCAGCCTTCAGAAATTATAGCCGTATAGCCAATCCAAGCGTGTAGAGAATGTCGCCCACCATTTACAAGAATAAGATATAGAAACTGTAGTGGTGGAAATAAATAATTTAATTATCTTGAACATTTCCCCTTTGTTACCTTGGAAATGGGGGAATTTATTGGGTCATGCTGTACTAATAAAATATTTTCACATGATGCAGTGCACTAGCAAAAAAAGTCAAAAAGGTCAATCCTACTTTCAGGAAATGCTAAAAGTAGACACTGTAAATTAACTAAGTATGGGAAAGACTCAGATATTCACTCTTCATGTTGACAAGTGTGGGCTTGTTCATATGGAGAGGAGTTACTCAGAACAACTACAGTCGGTCTCACAACTCACTGTGCAAGTGGGAGGCAATTCAGAAAAGTGGCCCAGTCACAACAACAGGACTTACAACACAGTGGGCCAAGATTCACCAAGCTCTATGTTTGGGCAAGACAGAATGATCAGTTTCGCAAGACAAAGTGACACACACACATTCCCAGAGAGAGAGAGAGAGAGAGAGAGAGAGAGACAGAGCAACAGAGAGAGTGAGAGAGAGAGAGAAGGAGAGAGCGGCAGAGAGCAACAGAGAGAGAGAGAAAGGCAAAGAGCAAGAGGCAGAGAGCAAGAAAGAGACTGAGGCAGAGATCAAAACAGAGAGAGACAGACAAAGCAACAGAGAGAGAGAGAGACAGATACAGAGCAACAGATAAAGAGAGGCAGTGAGAGAAAGAGAGTGAGAGACAGAGCAACAGATAAAGAGAGAGAGAGAGAGAGAGGCAGTGAGAGAAAGAGCGAGAGGATCAGAGACAGAGCAACAGAGCAAGAGACAGAGAGGGAGAGAGCAACAGAGAGAGAGAGAGAGAGACAGACAGAGAGAGGGGCAGAGAGCAACAGAGAGCAACAGAGAGAGAGAGAGAGAGAGAGGCAGTGAGAAAAAGAGAGAGAGACAGAGAGAGCGGCAGAGAGCAATAGAGAGAGAGAGAGAGAGAGAGGCAGAGACAGAGAGCAACACAGAGAGAGAGAGAGAGGCAGAGAGCAACAGCGAGAGAGAGAGAGAGAGAGAGAGAGAGAGAGAGAGAGAGAGAGAGAGAGAGGCAGAGATAGAGCAACAGAGAAACAGAGTGAGAGAGAGAGAGGGAGAGAGAGAGAAGGAGAGAGTGGCAGAGAGCAACAGAGAGAGAGAGAGAGAGAGAGAGAGAGAGAGAGAAAGGCAAAGAGCAAGAGGCAGAGAGCAAGAAAGAGACTGAGGCAGAGATCAAAACAGAGAGAGCGAGAGAGACAGACAAAGCAACAGAGAGAGAGAGAGACAGATACAGAGCAACAGATAAAGAGAGGCAGTGAGAGAAAGAGAGTGAGAGACAGAGCAACAGATAAAGAGAGAGAGAGAGAGAGAGGCAGTGAGAGAAAGAGCGAGAGGATCAGAGACAGAGCAACAGAGCAAGAGACAGAGAGGGAGAGAGCAACAGAGAGAGAGAGAGAGAGAGAGAGACAGAGAGAGGGGCAGAGAGCAACAGAGAGCAACAGAGAGAGAGAGAGAGAGAGAGAGAGAGAGAGAGAGAGAGAGAGAGAGAGGCAGTGAGAAAAGAGAGAGAGAGACAGAGAGAGGGGCAGAGAGCAACAGAGAGAGAGAGAGAGAGAGAGGCAGAGACAGAGAGCAACACAGAGAGAGAGAGAGAGGCAGAGAGCAACAGAGAGAGAGAGAGAGAGAGAGAGAGAGAGGCAGAGATAGAGCAACAGAGAAACAGAGTGAGAGAGAGGGAGAGAGAGAGAAGGAGAGAGCGGCAGAGAGAGAGAGAGAGAGAGAGAGAGAGAGAGAGAGAGAAAGGCAAAGAGCAAGAGGCAGAGAGCAAGAAAGAGACTGAGGCAGAGATCAAAACAGAGAGAGCGAGAGAGACAGACAAAGCAACAGAGAGAGAGAGAGACAGATACAGAGCAACAGATAAAGAGAGGCAGTGAGAGAAAGAGAGTGAGAGACAGAGCAACAGATAAAGAGAGAGAGAGAGAGAGAGAGGCAGTGAGAGAAAGAGCGAGAGGATCAGAGACAGAGCAACAGAGCAAGAGCCAGAGAGGGAGAGAGCAACAGAGAGAGACAGAGACAGAGAGAGGGGCAGAGAGCAACAGAGAGAGAGGCAGAGACAGAGAGCAGAGAGAGAGAGAGAGAGAGAGAGAGAGAGAGACAGAGCAACAGAGAGAGAGAGACAGAGAGAGGGGCAGAGAGCAACAGAGAGAGAGAGAGAGGCAGAGACAGAGAGCAACAGAGAGAGAGAGAGAGAGGCAGAGAGCAACAGAGAGACCAAGGCAGAGAGCAAAACGGAGAGAGGGAGAGAGAGTGAGGCAAAAAGCAAGAGAGAGACAGAGAAATAGAGCGAAAGAGAGAGGGATAGACATAGAGCGAGACAGAGAGGCCGGTGGTGTAGTGGTTAGGGTGCTGTGCTCATGATCAGGAGGTTGTGAGTTCAAATCCCACTGAGACCCTCACTGCGCGAAGACCCCTGGGCAAGTGGGCCTCTGTTCACCCGGCAGTATAAATTTTACCAGTAAAAATAGATTGGGACGGTAACCTGTGATGGACTATCGTCCCATCCAGGAGAAGTTGAACTCCTAGTTGCTTCACACTACAGAAACCGGGGATAAGCGCCGGCCTGATGAGCCGTTGGTATAGAGAGAGAGAGAGAGAGAGAGAGCGGCAGAAAGACAGAGACAGATAATACATAAATACATAAGATGACAAACCTGTATGCAATAATGGTGAAAACATCGTGCCTCTCTTTAGATCGATCTTTTTTTCTTAACTTACAATCCTACAGTTCTTTTCAAAGGTACCGCCCACCAGGCAGTTAAACCATGTCCAACAATGACATCATTGATTTTATGTGAAAAGCTTTAACACTGTACATTCTGTAAGAGAAACTCATTCATGTCATCGTCGATCATTTTAACAGGAGTAAGATTAGATACAAGGGGTGATCGCTCTCGAGGTGCGAAAAGCTACCGACACGAATAGCAGCTTGCGACCGTCAGACTTGCGACATTTGTAGCATCGCATTTTGATCATCTGGTTTGCAAGGTCACAAAGGTGTTGTTTTACTCGTAAAATTATTCGTTTTATTCACAAGAAAGATCAACAAACTGGAGACTTCCACAAGGAAAGTTTTGGGTTTCCGCTATATTCCTTACACGTTGTCATTTGTATTTTATGTGCATTTTGTTTGCGCTAACATCGTGTGTATCACACAGAGTACACCCTGGACAGCTCGCTAGGCCATCGCACTCTATCGATCTCTTCTTTTCCTTTCAGCTGTTCCCTTCAGGGGTCGCCACAGCGAATCATCTGCCACCACCTTCATGGAAGTCATGTTAATGATTCGCACGTTTGATTTGGCGTAAGTTTTCACGTCGGATGCCCTTCCTGACACAACCCTTAGCAAGGGGCAGAAACACGCTGACGGCTATGCAGCTACTCTTGTCGAAAGTCAGCAATGGTTCTTTTACATGAACCTCACACCATAGACAGTGAGAGACATGGCCGACCTTTGAGAACCCAGTTAGCTGCACTATGAGGGACAGTTACAACCTTGTGGAGAGGGGGGGACTCGAACCCCAACCTTAGGATCAGCGATCCAACACCCTTTACCACCAGGCCACGAGTGCCCATGCGATTAGCCTGATGTGCATGTTTGAATTAAGGAAGGAAACCAGAGCACCCAGAGGAAACCCATGCAGCACATCCAAACATTCCACAGAAACAACCGGGTCGGGCATGAAGATCAAATCCAGGACCCAATGCTGTGAGGCAAACTGTGACGGCTCTAGCCCAATGTGTTTACATAAGGATTTCGTAATGACAGTTTAAAAAAAATTGTTTGACGTGTTGGTTATTGAGATTATCTCGTCAGGCAGGAAATCAAATACAAACATAATACAGTGGTACCTCACTTTACGAAATTAATCCGTTCCAGAGCTTTTTTCGTAACCTGCATTTATTGTAAATTGAACCGCATTTTACATGTACGCGTGATTCGTTCCAAGGCTCCCAATACTACCCCCTAAACCCTTTAAAAATGATAAAAGTATACCTTTTAAGACCTTCTGCTTCAATATCGTACCGATGGTAGACAGGTTTGGCCATATTCCTATGTGATATCACTCGAGCCCGTTTCTTCTTCCCACTCACACCAGAAATCACACGCGTGTGTGTGTGTACGTGTGTGTTGACCATGTCTTCTTAGCAGAGTTATAATCTTACAAATGTTTATGGAAGGTTAAAAGCCTGAGTCCAGAAATAAAGCATAAAACAACAGTAACTCTGTCCTTGACACGAAAAGCATCATGGTAGATTCAGCTCCATAATAGGCAGTGGGAGGGAGCTGCGTCATCCCTCCTAGCCAATGGGATCCCTGTCCAAGATGGCGTCAGGTGGAACTGTCCAAGATGGCGCTCGAGTGAAGGCGACATGAACGACAGCTCAGTTGTTAGCCAATGGGAGGCCAGTGGGGCGGGATGTTTGAACGTCATTGATGGGAGAGCAGCTCATGCATTGTTTGAATGTTTGAATGGCGAGTTTGAATTTTTAGGATGGTGCTTTCGTAACGTGAACTTGTTTCGTATCCCGAGACAAAAATTTCAGGAAAATGCTTTTCGTAACCTGAATTTTTCGTTTGGTGAGACTTTTGTAAGGTGAGGTACCACTGTACATAAAATTACAGGTCAAGAGCTTCAATTATCGTCACATGAAGTGACATCTTTTGGTTTAAAAATTCGCAGAAACCTCCAATGAGCCCCAGAGGTCTGCAGGCATCAAAGGAAATGGACTAGAATGATTTGAGCTGGCAGGAAAGCAACAATAAGTCAAATTACTGCGGTGAGCAGAAAAACATTTCAGAATGAACAGGTAGCATCAAACACCAGGACATGAAGGTTTCATCCGCTGTTGAGTCGTTAAGTAAACCGTTGATGTCATCTCCCAGGATTTTCATGCACTTTGGAGCGGACACAGAATGAAGTGAAACAAATCATCCGGTTGAACTGCTTGTTTATGCGAGAGACTGGTCAGAGAAGAACCGCCCGACTGGTTTAACCAGTCAACAAGGCTATAGTTAGTCAAATAAGCCCTCTGAGCAGTTGTAAAAAAAAAAAAACGTGTCCCCTGTGTCGTCTCGGTGAGCCTCAGTGAGTACACTCCTTAACTCTGTCTTACGGAGCCAGACCCGGCATGGTCTTGTTGTGTTGTAGTCCATTCACCTGAAGGTTCTGTATTCACATGTATCAGGAGATGCTTTTCCTTTCGGCACGGCTGTAGCCCTCCTGTGAGCTTGAGCCAATTATATATTTCCAGTACAGCTGTTTCTGAACTATTTAAACCAGCCTTTCTGTTACCAACAACAATGTCATGGTCAAGGTCATATTCCCCCTTAATTCCCATCCTGAATATGAAGTGACTGAAACTCTGGACCGGTCTCTATAGGATTTTATTCATTGCTCTCGGGCTACATCATTCAACGATTGGATAGTTGCATGAGAACAGACGTTCCAAATAAGAGTCAATGGTTTCCACTTCATGATTCCTTTAAGTTATTAAAAACAATGAATACAGGGATCCCTCACTTTCTGCGGTTAATGGGGACCGAGACCCCCCCCGCCCCGTGACTGCCGATTTCCGCGAAGTAGGATCGACCCCCCTGACTGATGTATACGTACATGTATATGTGTATATATATATATATGTATATATATTATATATATATGTTGTATACAATCTAATCGATGGTTGTACATTTACAATCAATTACCATCAGTTCAGAGGTCACAATTCAACCGGTTCTTCCATGCTGACTGTACGAGGTGACCTGCTCTGCTCGCTCACTCTTTTAGCCTTGAGCTATGGAATTCCTTCTATTCTCCAGCATGAGAAAAGAATGTTTGCACTGCATGGAAAGCTCTGATCATTGTTCCCTCCTATTAAAAAAACACTGTTGTCTAAAAACTCCTGTGGCCAGAAATATAATCCAGTTTCATCACTGTAATCGACCACCTGCCATATCTCATTAATCATCATCATCATCATCATCATCATAGAGTCATGGGGAATCAAGATGAGCCCTCAAGAGGTCTGGGCTCGCAGCGGTCACAGAAGACATTAATCAAATTCGGTCACGTGAAAGAAAAGAAGTGTGTGTGTGAGTGTGTGTGTGTGTGGACATGCGTATTGGAAACACACTGGATCATCTCACTCCGTCACTCACCATTGTTGGTATGTCGGATGCAGTCCTGAAACACAGCGTGCCACTTCTCCTGTTCTTTCTCCGTGGCTGCACAGAAGTATTGATGGCGCGCGTATGGGTGCCAGAGGATGAGCGGGAACTGCGTGACACATTTTAGGAAGGGAGAACTGCTCACCTTGGCCTTTACATCTTTAGAGTGGACAGAAAAACAACAACAACAACATGTAGATGAATGAAAATATCCACCATGATGTACAGGACATCACTAACTCAACGTTACCACAATTAGAACACCTTTAGTAAATGAAGAATGAATCGAGGATTATATCGTATATGATTCTGTACATTACCAAAAATATTCGGTCACGCACTCCTCTTTTATTTGATTCTCTCATGGACGTTAATAAAGAACGGCAAGTGATATCAATGAGCACAACTACTGTAGACGTTACGGCAGCTACCCGTTGCTTTGTAGTCTTGCATCATCAGAAGTGATTGTTTTAGGGCACAGTAGACAGTCAGTCAGCAAAAGGGTCACCAGGAAGTTGCCCCAGTTTGGCTTCACTCATCTCCCTCCCAAAACAACTTCTGGCTTATTTCGAACTTATCACTTTGGAATCTATTTCTCTGCCTCGACTTCAACCAACTTTGGCAAGAGTTCGGATTCACGGAGCTTGTTATGTAGCAGTTTAACTGCTCTATATTGGGGCCGGTGGCGTAGTGGTTAGGGTGCTAAGCTCATGATCGGGAGGTTGTGTGTTCAAATCCCAGTTAGATCCCCACTGTGCCAAGTGTCGCTTCACGCTATGGAAACCGGGCCTGATGAGTCCCTAGGCTCGGGTGTAAAAAGCCCAAAAGGACTTTACCTTACCTCAGGGGTCAGGAACCTATGGCTCGCGAGCCAGATGTAGCTCTATTGATGACTGTATCTGGCTCTCAGATAAATCAGGTGGCCTTTCTTAACAGAATAACGAATACATAATTTCACTGTACGTTAAATAAAAATACAGAAAAAAAACCCATCAAATTAAACAAAAACAAATAAATCACACACATTTCAATCCATACAGCACATCTATTTTCGATGCCACTTGTCGCTGTGGTGCACAGCGGAGATCCAATCCTTTCTGTACTCCAGTGTGTGGGCGGGGCCGATACCATGAAACTCTAATTTTATTGGCGTATATGCAACAGCCTTCGCAAGTTTTTTTTGAGAAAAGAGGTAAATTTCCCTCGTTTTGATCAGCTCATGTGCAAGAAGCCACGCAGAGCTGGCAAGCAAAACACAAATGGACAGAATGCAAAAACTTGAGCCCGCAGACCACCTGATTGCCAAAGCTGGGGACGCGCTTCCTGTCACATAAACACTGCAGTGTGAGTCCTGTCATATTGACCATGTTTAGCTCCACATGCGCACGTGAGCGGTCCTTCTCACACCTGAAAAGCATCAAGACCAACCTGCAGTCACGTGTAATAGATGGAAGCCTAAACGCCTGCATGAAGCTGAACTTCAGCACGTATCAACCAGACTACAAAGCCATCAGCAAAACCATGCAGCACCAGAAGTCGCATTAATAGTAAGAAGTACTTTTCTTATTAAAAAATAACTTTGTTATAACAATATTGTTTAAAATAAATTCTGAGTCATATGATACTCTAATTGTTGGTCTCAGTATTAAAAAATATATTTGCCTCTCAGAGGATGAGATTTTAATTTATTTTTTTATTTTTGGCTCTCTTAGTCAAAAAGGTTCCCGACCCCTGTCTTACTTTAACTGATGTATAAAAAAAGAAAGCTCAGTAAAATCAATGAGTATGTTACAATTTTTTAAATTCTTCTCACGAATTTTACTGATTTATTTTTTCTATATGCCCACTTAAATAATCTGATTGCATTATTAATAAAGTAAACAATGCTACTGATGGTTGAATGGGTGATTCAGATTTCCCAGACAGCTTCTTATCCAGTGGCAGCCATAGCTCAGTGGTCAGGTCTGTGGGTTAATGATCAGATAGTCAGGGATTTACACCCCAACACCAAGCAGCCACTGTTGGGTCCATGAACGAGGCCCTTAACTGCTCAGGTGTATAAAGGAGATAAAAGCATAAGTTGCTTTAGATAAAAGGATCCAACACAAACAGTAGTTGCCCGTTTTTCGCGATGGTTCAGTTCCAGCCCTTCCCGTGGATTATGAAAATCCGCGTGTTATTGACGCGCTTTTAAAACCCTATGTATGATATTACATGCGCTAAAATATTCTTCTTAAAAACATTCTATAGACAGTCTTACTCATTAATACAGTAATAATGTAATAAAATGTAGTAATGATTATGTAAAAACTTTTTTAAATTTTGTACTGTGATAATATTTATGAATAAATAAAGCGCTTGGGGTCCTTATCAGAAGCTAGAGAAGATGTAGGGCATTTGAGTGACATTATAGGACTTAAATAATCATTAAAAACACACGAGAAAAAAAAAAAATACTTCGCAATTCAGGCAATCACGTTGATGATATGTGTGAAGGAGGAAAAAAAAAAAGGAGGTGTTCACATCATCTGCAACCAATCAGCTAGAGGGAGAAACAAAAGCTCTCAGACACTGGCTAAATTTGAATCACGTGCCAGTTACTTCTGGGTTTGTCGCCAATCCGAGAGTATGTGGGGGCGTGCGCGATGAACTGCGAATGGTCAAGGGCCTACTGTACTGTGTTATCCAAAAAATACAGTTTCTTCTTTCCTGCATGACTAATGCCACAGGTTCGTGATGACAATTTACAATAATTAGAATGAAATTTGCTCGAGTAGTAAAGATCAGTTGCTTAAAAGAACAGGATGATTCCTGTATTAATTATTTTGTATATTTAAAAACACCAAAAATAAACAGAAGTCAGTAAAAAGCTAATGCTAACTTGGCCCCTTTCGGGGTACACATTCTGAACATTCAATTAAACCTCACTTCCCTAATTACCCACAATTCACACCAGCAAATTTTTAGCTTGCTTCCTGTAAGTTGATCTATTTTGGTCAGTGGTATTTGTTCGTACCATGAGTATAATATGAGCGAGTTTACCCACTTATGAATATTTAGCACAGGGATGGCAACATTCCTAGCATGAAATTCCTAGCAGTCACATTCAGAAAAATTTGTTATTGCTTAGAAGTTTTTAATTATCTTACCTGGAAGGCTGGTGTCCAAGAGCTCCAGGTATTTTTCCATTGAGATCAGAACTTTGTAACCCGCACAGTTGATGCTACCTTTGGGATTAAGCCCTCGTTCATGGGCCTGCATACAACAAAAATAAATAAATGACAGCTAGAATTCTGGAAATTAGAGTCAATCAGCACCTTAGTGCATGCATTACATATACACATTATATACACACACACACACACACACACACTAGTATGTATGTATGCATGCATGCATATACTGATATATATATACACACACATACATACATACATACATATATATACATACATATATATATATATATATATATATATATATACACATACATATATATATATATATATATATACATACATATATATATATATATATATATATATATATACACATACATATACATATATATATATATATATACACACATACATACATATATATATATACATACAGACATATATACATACATACATACATATACATACACACACACATATATTATATATATATATATATATATATATATATATATATATATATATATAGCGAGAGAGAGAGAGGATTTTCTGAGTAGATCCTTCCGTAGGAGAGTGCTCAATACTTTTTGGTAGAGCAAATAACAATAAAAATAAAACAGATCTGTAGTGATAAATGGAGTTTCAATAGAAAGTCTTTGTCCTGTCCTTTTATTTTTATTATTGGTACATACATAATATATATATATATATATATATATATATATATATATATATATATATATATATATATATATATACACACACACACACACACACATATACATACACCGTATACACACACACACAGAGCTTCCTTGACCCATACTTATTTAGTACATTAAACTTCAAGAAAACATTTTCCTTCTTTCATTTGTGCACGCTCTAATCTAATTCAAGGTCAGTGTCACCTAATACAGGGATCCCTCACTTTCCACTGTTAACTGGGACTGAGATCCCCCCGCAATAACTGAAATCCGCGAAGTAGGATCAACCCCCCCAATCCCCCCGACTGATGTATATGTACATATATGTGTATATAACATCAATAAATACATATTCAATGCAATAAATGCTTATAAGAACAATTAAACATTCAAAAATAATGCATAAGATGTAAATAAAATATAAATATACACACATACAGATGCACGCACACAGATGCGCACCTCACAAAAATGTAGATTTGATGAGAGATTTTTGGTTGTTTTTTATTTTGTGTTAGTTTAGGGCTCGGGATTTCTTTGTGCATAATTGGCCTTGTTTTGTGGCATTTTCCTTAACTTTTTCCCCTTTTCTTCCTTAATTTCCTTATTTTTCTTTCTATGAATATTTAAAAAAAAAAAAAAAAAAAAAAGCGATACACTGAAGCTGCATAAATTGAAGCGCGAAGTAGCGAGGGATCCCTGTATTTATATCCAACTGAAACAGGAAGCCATGGTTGATGCCTGGACACTCAGCTGAATTGGAACATGCTGTTTATATAATATTTTGTGGTTCTCATCACTTCTTAGTGTGGGGCCAGTGGTGTAGTGGTTATGGTGCTGGGCTCATGATCAGGAGGTCGTGGGTTCATATCCCAGTTAGACCCCCAGCGTGCTCACACCCCAGGGCAAGTGTGCGGTCCTCTGTTCACCTCGCAGTATAAATGGGTACCAGTGAAATAAATAAATAATTACAATTCAGGAGGAATTGAACTCCGAGTCACTTCAAGCGCCGGCTCTGATGTAGAAAGCCTAACAGATTGCCCATAGCTTCTTAGACTTTATTTAATGAAGGGTTGAATTTTCAATCCCCTGACACTTTCAATTAAAATTTGATATACTGTAGTATATTAAAAAAAATAAATAAAAATTATCACCCACACTGTTTACCTTGTCAATCACCATGCTAACAAGCACATAAACAAGCAACCACACGTACAGCTTGGGGACAATTTAGAGTAATTAGGTGACAAAATGTCCATATCTTTGGACTGTGATAGGACACCATAAACCCTACCCAGAATAGGCCTGAAAACTTGAGACACAAACTTTCAAGCTGTGCTGTGAAGTGACTGTGCTAACCATTAGCCATGCGGTATTTTATTCAAAGTCAGCAGGGATCCTGTGCTCAACATGTCTGGGGGGGGGGGATCTTGTTTACAGGAATAACAGGCCGGAACAGGAGATCATGTAAGCAGGGATACACTGTAATCAGGAATGTTGAAGTCACACAATGCAGTGTTTACAGAAGTGAATTGGAACACTGC
>CM045734.1:51693563-51713563 GCA_024760905.1 Plotosus lineatus
CCCATAATTATATAGTACCCAGAGACATTTGCACTGGGAGGCCTTTAGGCCTGCCTGACTTGTGTTTATAGAAATATGTACCCACCCACTGTCAGTCCATTTCCCTCCAACTTTCTTTTAATCACGTGACTCGCACTCGTGAACACGCATAAACACAATTGCACTTAAGAAATGGCTTCATGGAAAAAAAAAAAAGTGGCTTCAAGGGAAATAAACAGTGCACACTTTGTATGTATAATCACCCCGAACCAGTCATTTCAAATATTACAGATCAACGGAAAATTATTTCCTTATGTTTCCAAATGTTCAGAAAATGAAAACATCTACGATTTCACGTGAAAAAAACGCACACGTTAAAGCAGTTAATCCTGTTGTGCTGTTGAGAAAAATAAGCCAATCAGCAAAAAAAAAAAAAAAAAAAAAAAAAAAAAAGTTCCAAACTTTGCATTGATGGCACTTCAGGAGTTTCCTCGTCAAATTATTTGTTGAAATCGAGCACTTAGCATGTCACAGCACATTGAAAAGCAGGATTACAGAAAAGGAGTCCTCGCCTTGCGGTGCAGGAGTTGAGGTTGTGGTCCTCCACTGCCTTCCACGTCATATCGCACCTTATTGAAAAGGGCCACGGCATACTGCTGCTCATAAAGACGCCCAAACTCGGTCAGAACGTCGGTGGTCCTTGCTGTAAAAAACACACACACAAAAATCAAACAGAAGGAAGTGATGTATTTATTCGTTCACCAAACTACTTAAAAAAAATTAAAGGTTATGTCTAAAACAAAACAGTTTTAAGTGTGCATTCCCAGATGTTAGCATGTGTCATGTTCTCATCAAAGAGTAACAGCCCTAAAGCAATGCACTACAGACGGGCCATGGCTTCTTAACTTATCTACGGGGACACTAACTCTAATAATATACTGTACATAATGTATATTATTAATTATAATATACATCTAACTAACACACACACACACACACACACACACCTCACTTTCTGCTGTTAATGGGGACCGAGACCCCCACGACCACTGATTTCCACAATGCAAGATCGACCGCCCTGACTGATGTATATGTACATGTATATGTGTATATAATATCAATAAATACATATTCAACATTATGCTTATAATAACAATTAAACATTCAAAAATAACGCACAAGATATAAATAAAATGTAAATACACACACATACAGACGTGCACCTCATAAAAATGTAAGTACAGACGCTCCCTGACTTGCGTTTTTAATTGGTTCCAGACGGTGGAACGTAAGTTGAAAGTGAACGCAAGTTGTGACAGTGATGTACGACGCTCATACTGTACTATACATCCATAAATACCATTACTGTATCTCATAAAACACCCCTAAATCAATTATTATAAACATAACATTGTAAAATAATATCAAATAATATCAACATTAATTTCAAATAAGTCACTTATTTATACCGAGTCACTTTACATGAAGCTTAAGTCAGTCAATCAACGCTTACAATATGTGAAGTGCTCAATACCGAAAGTAGTGTACTTGCTGTGGGTTATATGGACTTCCAGTATTTCAAGTGCACAAGGGTGCCGTTAAACTCGTTTAGAACACAGCCTGCACTGATGTGGAGCCAGCAGAGCGGACAGTTCTTTCCTGGATTGGGATTTTCATTCATTTTACAATTCTCTTTGCTTAACTGAGTATGCATGGTAGATTGTGCTGATCTGAGCGGATAGTTAATTCATCTCTGTGTATGAGACTTGCACCCATGCTAGTAGGCTTATGCTTCTGACCACCCATATTTACTTATGGTTACAAAAGTCCACAAAACAGTGTAAACACAGATCACAGAGACAACGTCTTAACACAAGGGTAACACGCTATATAACTGATTTTATATATATATATATATATATATATATATATATATATATATATATATATATATATATATATATATATATATAAATAAAAAACTGAACTGGGAAGGAAGGGCACTCAGTCTGTCTTTTGTAAACAATGGACGCAGCGTCATTACCATTACGTCAGTGTACTACGTAGGCACGTCTAAACTCAAAATTTGACTTTTTTGGGGGAAAAAAAAAACAAAACGTAAAACCGAAAAAACGTAAAACGAATGAATGTAAATTGGGGAGCGTCTGTAGCTTTGTTTGGGGGTTTTGGGTTTTTAATTGTTTGGGATTTTTTTTTGCATAATTTGCATTGTTTTGTGGCATTTTCCTTAACTTTTCCCCTATTCTTCCTTAATTTCCTTCAAAATGCGGTTCAATTTACGAAAAACGCAGATTATGAAAAAGGCGCTGGAACAGATTGATTTCATAAGGTGAGGTACCACTGTATGTGTGTGTGTGTGTGTGTGTGTGCGCATGTATCCTTCTCAAAAAATTAGCATATAGTGATAAAGTTCAGTATTTTCTGTAATGTACTGATAAAAATTAAACTTTCATATATTTTAGATTCATTGCACACCAACTGAAATATTTCAGGTCTTTTATTGTTTTAATACTGATGATTTTGGCATACAGCTCATGAAAACCCAAAATTCCTATCTCAAAAAATTAGCATATCATGTTCAGGTAGTCTAAACGAGCTATTAACCTAATCATCTGAATCAACCAATTAACTCTAAACACCTGCAAAAGATTCCTGAGGCTTTTAAAAACTCCCAGCCTGGTTCATTACTCAAAACCGCAATCATGGGTAAGACTGCCGACCTGACTGCTGTCCAGAAGGCCATGAAGCAAGAGGGTAAGACACAGAAAGAAATCTCGGAGCACTCTGGGAACAGCCTATTCGCTCAATCAAGGCATCTCAGTGGGACGTCTGTGGGAAGGAAAAAGTGCGGCAGAAAACGCTGCACAACCAGAAGAGGTGACCGGACCCTGAGAAAGATTGTGGAGAACGGCCGATTCCAGACCTTGGGGGATCTGTGGAAGCAGTGGACTGGGCTACACGTACCACATTCAAGGGTTAAGCCACTTTTGAAGCAGAAACAGCGGCAGAAGTGGCTGACCTGGGCTACAGAGAAGCAGCACTGGACTGTTGCTCAGTGGTCCAAAGTACTTTTTTTCGGATGAAAGCAAATTTTGCTTGTCATTCGGAAATCAAGGTGCCAGAGTCTGGAGGAAGACTGGGGAGAAGGAAATGCCAAAATGCCTGAAGTCCAGTGTCAAGTCCCCACAGTCAGTGATGGTCTGGGATGCCATGTCAGCTGCTGGTGTTGGTCCACTGTGTTTTATCAAGGACAGGGTCAATGCAGCTCGCTATCAGGAGATTTTGGAGCACTTCATGCTTCCATCTGCTGAAAAGCTTTATGGAGATGAAGATTTCATTTTTCAGCACGACCTGGCACCTGCTCACAGTGTCAAAACCACTGCTAAATGGTTTACTGACCATGGTATTACTGTGCTCAATTGGCCTGCCAACTCTCCTGACCTGAAGCCCATAGAGAATCTGTGGGATATTGAGAAGAGAAAGTTGAGACACCAGACCCAACACTGTGGATGAGCTTAAGGCCGCTATCGAAGCATCCTGGGCCTCCATAACACCTCAGCAGTGCCACAGGCTGATTGCCTCCATGCCACGCCGCATTGAAGCAGTCATTTCTGCAAAAGGATTCCCGACCAAGTATTGAGTGCAGAACCGAACATAATTATTTGAAGGTTGACTTTTTTTTGGTATTAAAAACACTTTTTTATTGGTCGGATGAAATGTGCTAATTTTTTGAGATAGGGATTTTTGGTTTTCATGAGCTGTATGCCAAAATCATCAGTATTAAACCAATAAAAGACCTGAAATATTTCAGTTGGTGTGCAATGAATCTAAAATATATGAAAGTTTCATTTTTATCAGTACATTACAGAAAAGAATGAACTTTATCACAATCTGCTAATTTTTTGAGAAGGACTAGTGTGTGTGTATATATATATACATACACACACATATATATATACATACACACACACACACACACATATATATATATATACACACACATATATATATATATATACACATACACACACATATATATATATATATATATATATACACACACACATGTATATATACATATATATACACACACACATTATATATAGTGTGTGTGTGTGTATGCATATATATATATATATATATATATATATATATATATAGAGAGAGAGAGAGAGAGAGAGAGAGAGAGAGAGAGGAAAAAGGCAGTTAAAGAGAAGGAGTGAGACATAGACTACAAGAGAGCGATAAAAAAAAAAAAAAAAAAAAAGACCGGGACAAAGCATAAGAGAATGAAAAAGAAAGAAATGAAGAAAATGATTGAGAGTAACAGAGGAAAAAAGAAAGGAGTGAGACATTCATGCTCTATTGAGGTTTCATGAATCCACAAAGCATGAATGTAACAGAAATTCACACTGTGCTTTTTGTATTTGATCAGAAAAAAGGAACCGGTTGCAGTGCTTGGACTTCTCAGCTCTGGACCCTCACTCCAGCGCTCAAGTCGGCATTGGAAATCATGCCAGCTCTTTATTAAAGTTGTTTGTGTTCTTGAAAAAGGCCAAATTTCACATGGGAGATGTTCCAAATCTGGGTCTCGGGCTTCACTTGTGAAACTATTCTTAAAAGGCTATAGGATCTGGGGGTGGTACGGGTAAGCCAGGGAGGGGGCGAGGGAACATTCCTGCCTGTTTGTTTAAAATGTTTTCGTGGAAAGGAGTATGATGAATGTAGGGCAGAGATGGGAGAAAACAGAGTGGTGATATTATATATGCATGGGGGGGTGTTAAGATGTGATCTGATAAAAAGGTCACCAGGGGTCACATTCTGAATGATCGGACAGGAAAATGCAGAACACAGACTCCTGATGAACATATTCTAGTCCAAGTTGTAATACATTTGCTGCACCTGAATATACAACATTAACACTGTGATCCGAGACAGCAGTGCGGCTGAATGTCTGATTCTGATTGGTCAAAATATGTTTTGGAAAGATGCCCTCAATTGGCACTTTGTAACAGGCAGAAATAAAGCTTTAACTACCATTTCCATTTTCTATGTAACACGATATGCTGTATTTTTCCATCTCATTGACAGGAACAACTGAATCCAGTACTGTATAATGTAAAATGTGCGAATTACATGTTCCACAGCATAAAAGATAAAAGTAAAACATATGACATGTTATCTTTGTCAATATTGACGGATATCTTCAAGATTCACATGTTTCAACAAAACAGACCTCAACTGTTACAGTAATATGTGAATGGGCCACACACAAATAAAGCAAGATCACCTGCTGTGTGCCAAGCCCAGCAAAGCCTCACCTCAAGAGTCTGTCTTATCCAAACTTCCACAACTGGAACAAATTGCATGAAATTCAACCCATAACTTTACATAATTCTGCACACACAAACCCAAAGTAAAACAAGGTCCCTGATGGAGGTGAAAATTTGTACTGTATTAACATGCTGCTCATAGGGGCAGTGGTTGCCTGGTGGTAGGTTACAGAATTACTGATCCCATGGTCAGGGGATTAAGCCCCACTGTCACTGGGTTGTCACTGCTGGTGTTGTGTCCAATAACCACATGAATCTGCACACAGCTGCACGCACCATGAACCACGGAATGGTTTAAGTTTAGACGTGCCCCTCCTTCCCAGTTCAGTTTATATATATATATAAATAAAAGTTATATAGCATGTTACCCTTGTGTTAAGACGTCATCTCTGTGATCTTTGTGTTTACACCGTTTTCCGGAGTTTTGTAACCCTAAGCAAATATGGTTGGCCAGAAGCGTAAGCCTACTAGCATGGGTGCAAGTCTCATACACAGATGAATTAACTATCTGCTTGGATCGGCACAATCTACCATGCATACTCACTTAAGCAAAGAGAGTTGTAAAATGAATGAAAACACAAATCCAGAAAAAAAACAAAGAGAACTGTCCGCTCTGCTGGTGATTCACATCAGTGCAGGTTGAGTACTAAACAAGTATTCAATGGTGCCTTTGCTCACATGAAAGACCGGAAGTCCATATAACCCTCACTTTGTGTCAAGCACAAGCAAGTAAACTACTTTCTTTGGTGAGAGCCTCACATATTGTAAGCGTTGATTGGCTGTTTTAAGCTTCATGTAAAGTGAATTGGCTCAGCTTCATGTAAAGTGACCATCCGTCGACCATCGGAACCATTTACAAGCAGAAAGATCGCATCACAGAGAATGTTAAAGGTTATATTTGTATATTTATATATACAGATGACATTGTGATCTGTAGTGAGAGCAGAGAACAAGTGCAGGAAAATCTAGAGAGGTGGAGGTATGCCCTGGAAAGGAGGGGAATGAAGATTAGTCTCAGTAAGACAGAATACATGTGCATGAATGACAAGGACCCAAGAGGAACGGTGAGATTACAGGGAGCAGAGATAAGAAAGGTGGAGGATTTTAAGTACTTAGACTCAACAATCCAGAGCAATGGCGAGTGTGGAAAAGAGGTGAAGAAGCGTGTGCAGTCAGGTTGGAATGGTTGGAGAAAAGTGTCTGGTGTGATGTGTGATAGGAGGGTATCGGCAAGAATGAAAGGAAAAGTGTACAAGACGGTGGTGAGGCCAACGATGTTGTATGGTTTAGAAACAGTGACCCTGGGGAAAAGACAGGAGGCAGAGCTGGAGGTAGCAGAGATGAAAATGTTGAGGTTCTCTTTGGGAGTAACGAGGATGGATAGGATCAGGAATGAGCACATCAGAGGGACAGCACATGTAAGACGTTTTGGAGACAAAGTCAGAGAGGCTAGATTGAGATGGTTTGGACATGTACAGAGGAGGGATAGTGAGTATATTGGTAATAGGATGCTGAGGCTGGAACTACCAGGCAAAAGGCCTAGAGGAAGACCAAAGAGACGATTCATGGATGTGGTGAAGGTCGTTGGTGTAAGAGAAGAAGATACAAAGGATAGGGTGAGATAGAGGCAGATGATTCGCTGTGGCGACCCCTGAAGGGAAAATCCGAAAGGAAAAGAAGAAGATATTTGATGCTGTATTTGATATTTAATGAGTGTATTTGATTAAAATGTATCTATTTTAAATTATTTTGCTTGAATTTATTTTAAATTTAAATTAATGTTGATATTATTTGATATTTAACAATGTTATGTTTATAATAATTGATTTAGGGGTGTTTTATGAGATATAGTAATGGTATTTATGGATGTATAGTACAGTATGAACGCCATACGTCACTGGAACATACAACAACAACTTGCGTTTGTTTTCAACTTACGTTCGGCCGTCCAGAATCAAACAAAAACATAAATCGGGGAGCTTCTGTAGTCCATGTTACATACTGACTTTTTGAGTCGTCCCTACTGATAAGTTGATGCTCTGCTTCTAAAAAGATTATTATAGTGCATCTACCAGGCTTTATTGGACATTGGCCTTATCATGATACATTGCAAAATAGGGAAAAAAGAAGGGGGAAAAAAAAACCCCCAAAAAACCCCACTTTTTTCTGAATCTGCAGAAAATGTAAAAGGTCAGTGACACATTTCAGTAGCAGTTTCAAGATCAGACATGTATGCGAGTGCGTGTGTGTGTACAGTATATGTATACACACACACACACACACACACACAATATATAAAATAAATCATACTACACACACACTATATATATGTGTGTGTATATGTATATATATATATATATATATATATATATATATATATATATATATATACACACATACACATATATATATATATATATATATATATATATATATATATATATATATATGTGTGTGTGTGTGTGTATATATATATAAAAAACACACACAATATATAACTCACACTTATATATTGTGTGTGTATTTTATTTATATATAATACACAGACTAATATATATATATATATATATATATATATATATATATATATAAAATACACACACAATATATAATACACACACTAATATATATATATATATATATATATATATATATATATATATACACACACACACACACACACACACACTATATAATAATACACAAACACACACACCCCACGAATATGGAGGAAGAAAGGTGCTGCTCACTCTCCTGACTGCCGCACATTTTTCCTGCTGGTTTAGGAATCGAACCAGTAACCCTTGGTCTTAAATCCACTTCTCTAAACATTAGGACATGGCTTCCCCACTTTTTTCCTTCTTGTTGTTTATATTTCTTTCAATGACTGGAATTTAAGGGTGTTTTATTCCTTGTTAATGAAAACTCAAAATAAATAAATTAAAAGAAAAACATGCCCATCATGGATTTCATCTGTTGGCACCATATGTCCTTTCTTTTTTCAGCCATTTGTATTAAGTGCAGCATAAACATTGTTTATTCAAAGACTAATGCACCACATATACAGAGGGAGCAGAGAGTCATTTCACCTGCGCTTAAAAACATTACACTAAAATAACAAAATCTCTCAAGCATGCAAGTGATTGGTTACACGCTCCATAAATCTGCATTTTGAATTTTTTTTTACACAGTCGACATCTTAACATCTCAACTTGACTTCAGCCTGACTACAGAGCTACTATAGCACGATTTCTTTTTGCAGGATTCAAAACTCTGAGGCCAAAAACACACATTACAAATGAACACAAAGATATAGCAAGAAGCTTTTGCCCAGTATCGGCTGATATAGTCACTCGCGTCCCCATGACCCTAATAATGAGCGAGTGAGTGAGTGAGTAGGTAAAGTACCTTGACGGAGAAAAGTGTGAAAAGTAAAACATGCTGCTACACGATTCTAAAATTATGAAAAGTTTGATTCCCTTTGATTGATTGCTCTCATTATGCACTGTGTGCACTGATACACAGCCAGAACCAAAAGAGAATGTAATAGGGGCTGAAGTGAATGAATCTTTTGGATCGGTCTGTACTATCTCCGCTTCTTTAATAAGTAGTTCATATCACACCTTCAATACTCTAGCAGTGGTTTAACATAATCTCAACCCTTTCTGTTACTACAGGGATCCCTCACTTTCCACGGTTAATGGGGACTAAGATCCCCTGAAACCGCTGATTTCCGCGAAGTAGGATCGAACCCCCCCAACTGACATATACGTATGTGCAGATGTGTCTATAATATCAAATACACACAAATGCACGCACACCCACACGCAGATGCACACCTCACATAAAAATGTAAATACAGTCGGCCCTCTACTTACGGAATTAATCCGTTCCAGAGCCTTTTTCGTAAACTGGAGTTTTCGTAAGTAGAGGTGAATTTTACATGTAAAACGCATGATTCGTTCCAAGGCTCCCAAGACTACCCCATAAACCCTTTAAAAATTATAAAAGTACACCAATTTTGTATGAAATATGTGTTAAAAGTAAAAGAAAATTATTCATCTTTTTTTTTTTTTTTTTAAATCTCTCAAACCACCCATGCAACGCTTTAAAGTCCGGGGGTTGCTGGTCTGAAGAACCCTCACCACCACCCTCCCTCACGAAGTCCTTAAATATGGCGGTTGCTTTTTCCGAAATAATCGCCTCCGTCACTGTATCTCCGCTTTTAAGGTCTTCATCTGCTTCAATATAGTCCCGATTGTAGAGGGGTTTCAGCCATACTCCTTTGCGATTTCGCTCAACCGCGTCCCACTTTCGTATTTTTTTTTTATTATCTCCTGCTTCACTTCGATTGATAACGGAGCCCGTTTCTTCTTTTCGGTGTCACCGGGAATCACTTTCTTGGGGTCCATGATGGATAACGAAATATAACGCTGCAATGATCACCCTCAAAAAACTCATGAGCAAACAGTCCTGTTCAACACTCCTTCTCGAACAAACAGGGAGTGACAAACAGGAAGTATGGGTACTGGAATGGGTACAGTTCACCTCCCTCCTGGTCAATGGGAGGCCAGCATGGCGGGATGTTGGGAGACAGCCAATGAGAGAGTAACTCACGCATTGCTTGAATGGCACGTTTGGCGCTTTTCGTAAGAAGAGGTTGTTTCGTATACAGAAGGAAAAAAATTTATGAAAATGTTTTTCGTAACCTGGATTTTTCATATTCAGAGGGCCGACTGTAGTTTTGTTGGGGGGTTTTGGGTTTTTTTTTTTTGCATATTTGGCCTTGTTTTGCAGCATTTTCCTTAACTTTTCCTCTAATTCTTCCTTATTTTTTAAATTTTCGATGAAATAAAAAAAAAAAAAAAAAAAACATAGTGCACTGAAGCCACACAAATTGAAGCGTGAAGTAGCGAGGGATCCCTGTACTGAAATTCATTAATGGTCAGATTCTGGTTCTTCCATCTAACTATGACTTCATCTCTTTTCCATGCCTTACACCTCATAGCTCTACACTTATGACCTCTACTTCTCTTCCTTTCGGCTTTTTCACCTCATTCACATGTTTTTGAGTCATGGCCATTTTATTTTTCTTCTTCTTTTCCATTCGGCTGTTCCCTTTTTCTCAGGGGTCACCACAACGAATCATTATTGAGGGATGCTAATTAAAACTAATGCTATAATTCCACAGAATTCCCCTGAATTCACTGTGAACCCAAAGCCATACATGGCATGAAGCTCATAAAGCACGAGTGAGTGAGTGTGTGTGTGTGTGTGTGTGTAAGCTGTTGAAGTGGGAGCGAGGTACTGGTATCTGTAAGGATAAGTCCGTTACAGCTCAACGTGATTACTCAGGATGTTTGTGGAAAATGTTTGCTTGGTGTGCTGTGAGGGTTAACCTTTACCAGGCTGCACCCACTCTCAATGACACGAGCTGCTCTGTACGATACATAAAGGATTAGTTACTATACCGGTTACGGAAAATAATCAAGAATGAGTGTCTTGTAGTCTTCCAATAGGAAATGATGGATCCTTCTTTACCATGTTGAAGACTTTCTATCAGGTCATTCTTGCAGTGTATGCACTTAAAGAGATAACCAGCCTGCAATACCTAAGACTTATCTCTTTAGATAAATGTAAGACGGATACAATAGCTGTGTTATCATACAGCTTTCCCGCATACACAGCCAAGCGTCTGCGAGCTCTCCAACACGTGCCAAGAGCGCCGAGTGGTGTAACTTCTGGCTGAGAATAAAACAAGTTCTCTCACTATTTAAAAAAAAAACCAGTCATCTCTCTGATAGTGTTGCTTTAATAGCGGATGATTGAGAACGTTACTGACAGCGCTAGTCAAACATGCAGGAATACAAGATCCAGGCCTGTTTCCACTACGGCGAGGGGGAAATTAAGTGGCATCTGGCATCTTTCTGGGGGTGGGGTGGGGGGTGTTTCTGTTTACTCTTCTGAGTGTGACACAGAGTTTCACCCTAACACTTCAAATAGGGTTCCAGAATACAATGAATTACGAGAATTACAAGTGTCAAAGTCAGATAAGTCTCCCAGTCGTCTCCAAGCAAAAAGATTCAACCTTTCAATACAAGTACAACAGTTTCAGCCTTTCAGAGAAGAAACCCAATGGAATGCTAAAAGATAAACGGTTACCCTTACAAGAGTTTTCCATTCAGAGACTGCTACTGTAACTCAAACAACTTGAAATGCTAATAATCCTCAGGCTGCTTTAAAAAAAAAAAAAAAAAAAAAAAAAAAATTTAACCTTACAGACCAGTTCACCAAAATAAAAGACCCTAACATGCTGAAAACACGACGAGAATAAATTCTGCAAGCAAATTCTCTTTCAGAAAAGGTTCCACATAGAACTCCTCAAAAACCCTTAAGGTATGGGTGTGTCATATTTTGGAGCATCTATAAGGAGAAATTAATACTAATTAGTGTCCTAGGGAGGCTAACGCCCATCGCAGCTAACTCCAGACTATGGGTAGTGTATGCCCTGGACAGCTTGGTGGGGGTGGGGTGGGGGGTAATGCATATTATTTGTGCATACAGACGCTCCCCAACTTACGTTTTATTTCGGCTCCGGACGGCCGAACGTAAGGTGAAAAAAAACGTAAGTTATTACTGTATGTTCCAATGACGTATGACGTTCATACTGTACTATACATCCATAGATACCATTACCGTATCTCAAAATACCCCTAAATCAATTATTATAAACATAACATTATAAAATAATATCAAATAATATCAACATTAATTTCAAATAAATTAAATTCAAGCAAAATAATTTTAAATATATAAATTTTAATCAAATTTACTCATCAAATATCAAATACAGTATCTAATATAACCTTTAACATTCTCTGTGATGCGATCTTTCTGCTTGTAAATGGTTCCGATGGTTGACGGAGCAATTTGGAAGAAACGTGCCACAGTCACATGTTTTTCTCCAGCATCAATTTTCTTAATAATAGCCATCTTTGTTTCTAACGAGATGGCTTGCCGCTTTTTCTGATTACCACCATCACTAGTACATGGTAGACCTTGCCGGCGATGTCAGATTTCTTTATGAAACTCGTAAGAGGTCCCGATACATTCCAAGTCTGTTTGCCAATTTTCAACTCAAATTTCACAATCTTATCTAGCCGCTCCCACTTAAACTTATTCTTAACATCCTTATCTATTTCTGACACGCGGGATTACTCTTCTTTCATTAAAGTTCGCACCATTTTAAACACAACACGCTGCAAATTTGCATTGAGCCGAGTTACTTTACATTAAACTTAAAACAGCCAAGCAATGAGCGGCTTACAACGTTTGATGCGCTCCACCGAAAGTAGTTCACTTGCTTGTGCTTGAGACAAAGTGCGGGTTATCCGGACTTCCGGTCTTTCAAGTGAGCAAGGGTGCAGTTGAATACTTGTTTAGTGCTCAGCCTGCACTGATGGAATCACCAGCAGAGCGGAGAGTTCTCTTTCTTTTCTGGATTCGGGTTTTCATTCATTTTACAACTCTCTTTGCTTAACTGAGTATGCATGGTAGATTGCGCCGATCCGAGCAGATAGTTAATTTAGTCTTGGGAAAACCGGAACTTCCGGCATATGCCGGAAAACTTGCACCCATGCTAGTAGGCTTACGCTTCTGACCAACCATATTTGCTTACGGTTACAAAAGTCCGCAAAACAGTGTAAACACAAAGATCACATAGACAATGTCTTAACACAAGGGTAACAAGAAGTTAACTGGGAAGAATTAGGGGCACGTTCAGTCTGTCGTTTGTAAACAATGGACGCAGCGTCATTGCGTCATTACGTCAGCGTACTACATAGGTACATCTCATAATACAGAGAGCATGCTAAACTCAAAATTTGACAATTTTTTTTTTTTTTTTGGAAAAAAAAAACCTTAAAATCGAAAAAATGTAAAACAAATGAACATAAGTCGGGGAGTGTCTGTATTAGCTTGGTGCTCATTTTCTTGAGGTGCCAATTTTTTTTTTTTTTTTCAGAGGGCATTGTGTTTAATAACATGAAAGGAAAATAGTGTTCAGTATAAAGTACTGGAGAATAAACAAACCGCATGACAAAGCAGGGACTACAGCTGATGAGAAGGGCCTAGGGAATGTTTGTGTGTGTGTGACTGTGTTAGTGAGTGAATCACAAGGTGACTTAGTTTCATGTGATACTGAGCACTTTGTCCTGGTCTAACATTAACCAGTGTTAATCAGCATGAGAAAAAAGACCTTTTTTCCAGCAAAGTGATGACAATGACACTAACAGTAAAAGATGAATATAAACATATCAGCAGATCCTGCCTTTGGAAATCTGCATTTCTTCCAGGCTCCCACATTCCTCTCCATGTCTTGCGCAATTTATACAAATGCTATGAAAATAGAATAATCAGCCCAACTGAGACCAGAATAACCTACGCATCAGTTGGAGCACTGCGTACCCCCCCCCCCCAGCCTAAAGTACTCTGTGAACCAAACTTCTCCCTGCTCTGAAAAACCTGGTTCCTCTTGGTTACCACATTATATACAGTCCTGCCACTTCCCCAGTGAATATCCTCCACAGAGAAACTGCCAAGCCCCCAACGAGCCCCTTCATTTACTGTAATGTTCTCCTGCAGAGGCTCCACCTCAAAGTACAACATCCACTACGGAGCCATTTGGAATCCTCCGCAGACGCTTCATAAATCCTCTGCAGTGTTATTTTAAACTCACCATCTAATTTGTGCTGGTGACAAAGGATACACATTACAGATTTTCTTTTTCCAGAAGTATTTGGTTTAGCAGAGAAACACTCTGATCCGATATAATGTCTACGACCTACATCACTAGCTATGTATAAATCTGTACATCAAGCAACCCATGTTTATATTTATAGTTCTTGTACGTGGTTACTGCTTAAATTCCCAGTGAAAACTTTAGAAGTTCCCTGGGTGAGCCACGGGGCATGTCATTTAATTTTGTGGTCCTCCAGAAACCCCGTCACACTCCCCTGTGGAGCATTAGGAGTTCCTCGGTGGTCACTCCACGGAAAATATATATTTGGTAAATGACAGTATTGTATGTCAGAGTTCGGGTCAAATATGTTAATGAGAAACAAATGTCACAAATACCCTCACTTTCCGTGGTTAATTGGGACCAAGATCCCAATGCGACCATCGAAATCCGCAAAGTAGGACCACCCCCAACCCCCAACTGACGTATAGGTGCATGTATATGTGTATGTAATATCAATAAATACTTACTCAATGCTATAAATGCTTATCATAACAATTAAACATTCAAAAATAACTCATAAGATGTAAATAAAATATAAATACACACATACAGACCCGCGCGCACAAACGCAGATGCCTGTGCACACACTCCGACACAATGTATCCAGTTTTGATGGGAGATTTTGAGTTGGTTTTTTTTGTTGGTTAAGGTTTTTTTTTTTTTTTTTTTTTTTGCGTAATTGGCTTTGTTTTTGTGGCAGTTTCCTTGTCTTTTCCCCTCTTCTTCCTTATTTTTTAATTCCATTAATATTTATTTTTTTAAAAACCGGTAAGGCACTGAAGCCGCATGAATTGAAGCGCAAAGTAGTGAGGGATCCCTGTATTCCATTTAATACCAAGATTTTCTTAATACTCTATAGTCTCAAGAACTTCTCTGGATTACTGGCATTGACTTTAAAATGTTTTTGAGCATAGAGACTTTGAGGTACTCGATACAACATTCCAGCTCATGTCAGTAATCAGCCTTGTTTCCAAAACCCAACCAACCACCCATCACCAGTGCTCCAATTGACTAATCACAACCATTCCCAATAACCAATCACTAATCCACCTTGTTCTCAAAAGACCAACCACTAATCACCACTGCTTTCAATTCCAAATCACAACCATTCCCAATAACCAATCACTAATCCAACTGGTTCTCAAAGACCAGCCAACGGTCACCACTGCTCCCAACTACAAATCACAACCATTCCCACTAACCAATCACTAATCCGACTGGTTCTCAAAGGCCAACCACGAATCACCACTGCTCCCAAAAACCAATCATAACCATTCCCAATAACTAGTCATTAATTCACCTTGTCCCCAAAAGACCAATCAATCAATGTTTGACTGGACAACATAACATTTATCACAACTGTTCCGACTGACAAGTCAACAACTAAACACTGATCACGATTACTTCCAGTGATTATCTACTGTTTTGCCTTGTTCCTAAAACCAAATCACTGGTCACCACTGTTCCACATGTCCAATCACAGAGCACCATGACACCCAGCAAGTAAGCATCAGTCAGCAATGATTGTCCCACCAATGCACTTCTCAGTCCTTTACTTAGAACTCCCTTGAAAAATGTATTAAAAGTGTGTTATCCCTTTCCTGTTTCCTTGGTTTGGTTTGGTTTGGTGTGGTGTCCCCCCCAACTCCACACAGGTACTGTTTCTTGTCTCCTTTCTTGGTGGAAATTAAAACAGTAGTATGGTGCCGTAACGAAAGATAAACTGTCTTATGATATCCAACAAACATGACAATTCATTCATTTTTTTATAACCACTTTAATGTATGACGGACGCAGGGAGACTGGAGGCTATCACAGCCAACTTTAGGCTAAGGTATAATACACCCTGATAAGCTCAACAGTCCAGTTCAGGTCAACACACATACCACCATTTACACTTTGGGAGGAAAATGGAGGAAACCCATGCAGTACCCAGAGGAAACCTATGCAAGCACATGGACACATGGAGAACATGAAAAGTAAGCAAAACATGCCCACGCCAAACCCAGTACCTTGTTGCTGTGAGGAAAATGTACTAACCACTACATCACTGTCACCCATATCACAGTCCACTGAACATGGAAATTAGTGTATGATATCATCCAGTGACTTTGAATGACTTCCTGAATATGAATTAGAAAACTACTTTCCTCTGAAAATAGCTGGAACCCTGGCTAATATACATTTTGCAGCTTTGGTCCGGGCAAGCCTAAAATTCACAGATATCAAAATACCTCAATACCTCCAAGTATTATTGTACATTTTTGTAGGTTTATATGAATAAAATCTGAAACTGGAAATATGTTTTTTTTTCAATATGGATGATTTAAAAAGCTAAATGTACACAGTGACTCTGATTCAAACATCCATGTTGTGTTAGTACACGGATGCTAGCCTTAGGTGCTAGCTGGCTAGTTCTGACAACAGTAGAACATGAGAGTCTGGACAACTCAGAAAGCCAGTAACCAACACCATCACCTCACAGCAAGCAGGATCCAAGTTCAAATCTCACGGACAACCAGGCTATGTAGAATTTACATGTTCTTCTAATGCCTGTGTGGGTTTCCTCTGGGTGCTCCAGTTTCATCCCAGAATCCAAAAGACATGCAGATTGCAATTACATGCTTTATGTTTAATATTTCGTCGAACTGAATACAAGTGGAGAGATCTTATTATTTCAATAATGACCGGGCGGTTTTATTCAATGACATTATTTTGCTGGTTGAAAAATGATATACTCGGAGGTATTCTATGATGAGCCTGTGGCTACTGTAGAATTATTGCAGTCAGCAAATTGTGCATCTATGTGATGCTAAATTCATTTGTAAGCCTATGAAGTCTCCTGAGGGAGATCAACGCTTTCTACAAGCAGATGAAATTTCAGTCTTTGACCGAAGTGCCTTTATATTTTCCGAACCCATGACATTTATGCATAATTCCTGTCAGTTTTTACACAAATGCAGACAGGTGGAGTGAGAAAGGTAGCTCAGTAGGTGTGGAAGGTTGCCAGATAACCATGTCAGACCATGTTTTTAACCAAATTACAAACAAACACCACTTAATTTTAAAGAGCACATAAGTAAAATTTAAGCTGTACTGTACAAAGATGACTACATAGACCTTTAAAGTCACAAATATATAAAATAAGCAATTTAAAGTCTTCATTTTACAACATTGGCGTTCGAATAATAATAGCCATACAAACAAAAGTGAACCTTAAACTTAGAAGGCCTGTAATTACTGCATTTGAAAGTATAGCCAGCCTTAGGGCATCCGTTTTAGTACTGTATAGGGATATAGATATTAAAAAAAAAAAAAAAACACCAGGTTAACACCAAGTACTACCACATGGGAAATGAGAGCTGGATCATTTGAAAAGCTGGTTGTTCTCCATTTCATTAGCCGCTGCTCATCAACTGCTTAATTCTAGCCTTGCTTTTGTTTGGATGCATGTTTGTTAATTTGCTGAGCTCTTCACATGGGATAATTGTCCTGAGAGCCTCACCAGTGCTGACTCTACTGCTCAGAACAAGCTGGACCTCACCAAGGAAACATCCAAACACAATGCACCAATATAAATTAATGAAGGTTGTATTTGTGCATCTATCATGGCATGGCGCAATTCTTATTTATTCTCCGAAATTCTAGGTTTAGAGGCTACATATTTGGAGTTTTTTGGACGTTTCAGTGACATGATTACTAAAATATGTCATTTCTGACTTAACTCCAATTCAGTCCTGTGAATTACTTGGAATTTGCCAACTGGTCAAAAGCAAACAGAGCTCAGTTATTCTCCTCCATACTCAGTGAAATACTGATAAAAACACCAATTGTGGAGTGGATGACCGAGATGCTACATGTTGTTGCATAAGATGTCCAACATTTAGCAAGAATTTAGTGCATATAAAAGAGCTAATGTCTACCCTCATGAAGCAAGATACACCCTCCTCGCTAGTTCCGCTAGCAAAAACAATAAAAAAAAAGAAAATAATAAAATGGCCTTGGGGCAAATATACTACTGTGGTATTTCCTGTTGAAACTCTGAGTTACTTTTGACCTGCGACCTTTTTAAGCTGCACATGGTGGTAGACTCCAGTGTAACAAATTAGATTCGGCCTAATCTTGCTGTAATGAGTGCTTTGTGTAAAATGAGTAAAATAAACTAAAAGCTCTTGGAACTACTACACATGAAGCGCTGCAGTCAGATTCAATTCCTCAACTTGGTTGTGATGATGACCTCATTGGTCTAAGCGAAAAGAGGATGGTAAGAGTAGTTATTGACACTGTATCTTGGATACTATGGTTTGAATACCAAAGACAACACTGCAAGAGCTTGTTCTGAATATTCAGTTATGGCTTATTCGCAGTGCTCTTGGCCATTATCCAGTCATATCAAGGACAGGAAATGACCTCTGATGCTGCATCCCAACTAAACCCCCCACCGCTGTTCCTACAGACTATGCAATAATCAGGCCAAAATAGAAGTTTTCCTTTCTAAAAATTGTAAGTCATGTTATAGATGGCACTGTTTAAACATTTCTAAGCGTAGACTCGCCATTTTAACATCATACAGAATGTGTATACGTATTTCCCTCAAACCTCAGAGAGTTCGATCTGACCCGTGTTCATTTGGTTTCGTACAGAGATGGTGAGAAAAAAAAAAAAATCTGCCACCTAGTTGATGGACGTCCTATGTAATAGGCAGACTACATTACAACGTTCCATCTCGGGCCCGAGGCCAGACTTAGTGTCATCTCGTCTCTTTTACATGATGTTCCATCAAAGTGTCACATGACCTATTCTTTCTGACATAATTACTGACTAAACTATACACTCTGTGATGTCACAGATTGTCACTACCACTCTGGTCTATACCACCCATAGAACTAGTCCGCTTAGTGAATAAGTAGCCATTGTGGAATTGAGAACGATCTGTCAAACAACACAGATTGGGATCGATCTTCGATTCAGGTAGGAATACAAGTCAAAATCAACTGGACATAATTCACCTTCATTAAAAAAAAAAAAAAAAAAAAAAAAAAAAGTGTTTTTCTTGGTTGAAATCATTGGATGAGAAAAAAGAACTACACAGGGAAGATTGTGTGTGGACAGGAATGGACACTGGATTGAAATGGAGCCAAAACTGTATTTGTCAAGTGTAAGACCAGGACTAGCAGAAAACATGGAAACACAGGGTCTGAAAAGGTTTGGGTCAAATTGAAGTCAGAGTCCAAAGAAGTCAGAGCCGATCTTAGGGTTACGTCCAAATGAAAATTTCCCAGAATGCGACCAGTTATCATTTCACCAGTGCCAGTGTTAGTTCCAGCTTTAGTAATTAAACCAACACCCACACGTTGAACAAGCTTGCTGAGTCAGCGATTTTGTTATGAAGGCAATGCCACGCCACTAGAGTGTGTGTGTGGGGGAAGGGGGGGTGTTGACATTTTTAAAGGCATTCAGGTTTGATCAAGGCCTATTAGACAGATGTGTAAATGGGCAGCTAGATGAAAGAATGGATAGATGGATGAGTGGGTGTATAAGATTGGACAGATGAATGGGCAAGTTGGGATGGACGGATGAGATTGGATCAATGGCTGGGTGGATGGATGGGTTGATCAGATGGATCAAATGGGTAGGTAGCTAGATGGATGAATGTATATATGGGCGGGTGTATAAAGTTAAACAGATGACTGAAGAGATTGACAGGTGAGATTGGATAGATGAGATTGGATGTATAAATGGGTAGGTGGATGAATAGATAGATGGACGAGTGGGTGTATAAGATTGGACAGATGAATGGGCAAGTTTGGATGGACAGATGAGATTAGATGGATCAATGGCTGGGTTGATCAGATGGATGGATGTAT
>CM045734.1:51718563-51753563 GCA_024760905.1 Plotosus lineatus
TTTTGGAAGGGCAGACTGCGTTTCTCGGATTTTTGTCTGCGACTTTTTGTGTTGTTTTTCCCCCAAAACCATTGAATCCCACTCGGGTCGTAGGAAGGCTGTCTTTTAACCGACTCTGGTCGAAGGTGGAATACATCAGTCCAATACCGGTCCAACACACACATAACAAACAATTCACAGTCACACTAAAACTTAGGGGCAATTTGGGTCAGCCATGTGTAGCCTAATCTGGATGCATTGTGCTCAATATGCTATAATTATGCTCTCTCTCTCTCTCTCTCTCTCTCTCTCTCTCTCTCTTTTATTGTAGCTATGTATAGGATTTGTAAAATTGAGGTGTCTGCATGCCACAAGGTGACTGTGAGAGTGAATAAGTGAACTAGGTGCTGTGCAGTGGCTCTGACATCCGGGGTATTTACAGCCAACGTTTTCAAGATAACGCCTGATGTGCCCTTGTTATCTAGAAAGCTACAGTGCCTCAAAAGGAGATTTGTGAAGAGCTTGGACACTGATTGGGATTAGAGAAAGAGAGAGAGAGAGAGAGAGAGAGAGAGAGAGAGAGAGACTGGATCATGGCTCCTCTTGGGCTGAAAGCGATTGTCGGAGAAAGTAAGTCTTGTACTATTTAAAAGCTGTCTAGGTTTTTTTTTTAGTTTTTTTTTTATCTTTATAATTTAAATTCAGTAAAATGCTGTTGAATTGTAATGTGTTGATTGATGAAGATGAAATGGATTGGTAGTTTAAGTACTGTGCGTTTCGGCACGAATAAATAATAAGAGTCCAAAACTCCAGACTCGAACAGACAACTGGCTCACATTATAAACATTACAGGATTAAGTGTGGATTTATTTTACACGCCAACCAGGAAATACTACAATATCACACTTGTTTGTTTGTTTATTTATTTATTTATTACATGCAGAATGAATTACAGTACCACAGCAGCAGTGTTGGCGCGTAATGTGTGCACTGATAAATACGCAAGGCGCATCAGCACTGCTGGGTTTGGACTGAAAGTTCAGATGCTTTTATTTTGAAGGTTTTGTTGTAGATTTAGTGTTTTTTATATTGATGTGATAAATCAGATGCGCTCTCGCAGTAATCCGCCTGATGGATTGGTAACTCCGTGCCCTATTTTAAATCACACTGAGGTTGTGGTGTTGGGTGGGGTTGGAGGGTTGAAAATTATTTTCACTGCCACTTTTTTCTTTTTTTTGCAGTTTTTCATTTGATTTTATTTTTTTTAAATGCAGGTTTTCCATGATTTTTTTCTAAATTTACTGTGATTTTTGTGATATTCTGATTAAAACACCGTCTCCAATCTGGTGACCCGATACCTCAAATTAAAAACAGGTTGTGCTGTTTATTTTTAATTATTTATTGTTCCTTGCAAGTACAAACTCTGAGCAGTGTTGCTGGGATAAGTGTGTCGGTTGCCCTTGACTGGACCTGGATCTTCATAATACAATGCAGTCCTATAAACCAAGAGACAGGATGAAGTGGTGCACACACAATGGTTCAGTGTTTAAATTTAATCTCCTTACACTCAGTGAAACATGGTAGCTTCAATTTATAAAGTCTAGCTATGTCCACAAATATTCTACTTTAGCCACATTTCCAGGTGGCAGTGGCACATTGAAGTGGGGGGTGGGGGTGGTGGGGGTTGGGGGTGGTGGTCCTGATGCTCTGCGGGGGATTCCGTTGAATTTATTATTATCGTGGATGCTTATATAGCGCAATTTGATACACTTGTATGCTCAATGCGCAATGAGACCCCAGCGCTCCCTGCGCTCCGGGCACCCGTCGCCACTGTACGGCACCAGTTGTTGTGTTGTTCTATCCTTTTGATGCTGAGCACCAACCAGGAAGCAACAACTCCAAAATTTATCCGACCTTCCATAGGATAAAGCGATCGCTCTACCAACTGAATTTCAGGTGGATCTGAAGAATTAACCAACACGCAACGTGCAGGAAGGATTTAAATGAACCGGTGGATGATATGAATATAAACATGGGTAGCTTGACATACAGATTAATAGTTCGTGATCAAGGGTGAAAATCAGATAGTGGGGTGTGGTTTTTTTTTTTTGAGACACAAAAATATCTTTCAATAAGAAAGTCTGGTATTGCATATGAAATGGAAAACTGGAACTGTGAGAGGGCCCATGAAGCATCCTTGGAGGATTTCAGGAGGATCCATGGGGGATGGTGTGTTGTGAAACATTTTTAGCCTCTGCTGAGAATGCTGATATCCTCTAACTTCACCTTTAAAAGCAGACAATTGATAATAAGGAAGTTTTCACCCCAGAGCCTGTGCGGGATTCAGTCACATTTCAGTCTCTGTTTTGCATCACTGCTGGCATTTCAGTTGAATGACATCACACACTGAAAGTGTGAACCTGAAGGCCTGTGTGTCAAACTGTCCCAGTGTGAGACACTTAGCGCACACATGCACACACACACACACACACACACACACACACACACACACACACACACACACACACACACACACACACACACACACCAAAGGCAAATCATAAACTAATTGATGGAGATTGTAATTAGTTTTCATATAGTTTACCTTCATAACAGTCTCAAACTTCATCCATATCTTCCATATAATCTAAATTATGGCTTCATTGCAAGATGTAATTTTAACCGTATTACTGTAATTTAAACACAGATATTGTAAAATATATGAGGTATATTTCAGGTATTGGACTTGTTCCTGCTCAGTGAATGTTTTGATTTTGTCGATAATTTCTTATTATTCTGGTGAATTGTCTGATCGTGAATCCATGTGGGGCAGTGGTGGCCTGGGGTAGTGGTGACCTGGTGATAAAGGTGCCGAATCACTGATCTTAAGGTTGGGGGTTCAAGCCCCAACGGGTTGTCACTGTCCCCCCAGTGCAGCTAACTGGGTTAGCAAAGGCTAGCCATGTTTCTCACTGTTTATGGTGTGAGGTTCATGTAAAAGAACCAATGCGGACTTTCAACAAGAGTAGCTGCAAAGCCGTCAGGGTGTTTCTGCCCTGCGATGGCCTGGCGAGCTGTCCAGGGTGTACTCTGCCCTTGTCCGGAGTCAGCTGGGATGGGCGCCAGCCATCCCGTGACCCTAATTAGGATTAAGCGGTTACAGACAATGAACGATGAATGAACGTGTATCCATGTGTTCTCAGAACTGTGCTTTCCTTTTACAGAGATTTTGAACAATGTCATCAAAAAGGTGAAAACTAAAGGAGAATGGAAGGTAAATTTCACTTCAAATGCTGGTGTGATCGAATAAAGTCACATGCTTCAGTACACCTTGTGTAATTTGATGCCTGCAGTGAGTTTGTTCTGTACTGAACAGCAAGTTGTCCGTAATAATGATCTCTCTCTCTTCCTCTCTCTCTCTCTCTCTCTCTCTCTCTCTCTCTCTCTGTTTGCGTGTGTGTGGCGCAAACAATCTGTTTCAGGTGCTGGTGGTAGATAAATTGAGCATGAGAATGATGTCATCCTGCTGCAAAATGACAGATATTATGTCTGAGGGAATCACAAGTAAGTTGATATACAGTTATAACAGTCATACAGATACTGTATGCTTTCATGATATCATCATGAATGGTTCCTGTATGTATCTGGGAAGTAAAGTCATTAGGCGGCAGTAGCAATTATATCTTTGAATTCAGTCATTCATTCATTTTCCAAGCCATTTAATCCTTTGGGTTGTGGGGAGACGGGCTCCTATCTATAGGCGGGATGGTGGCCCGGGTGTTAGCACGGCCGCCTTACAGCAAGAAGGCCTGAATTCAGTTTCTGTGTGGAGTTCGCATGTTCTCCTCATGCTTCCATGGGTTTCCTCCAGGTACTTCCACTTCCTTCCACAGTCAGGATGAAAATAACATAAGATTCTTGCAGAATTTTTTTTGATTATGTGCAAAGCTACTAAAGATGTTACAAACTCACTCTTTTCTGACTTTGAGTGCATAATTTGAGATGTCAGACACATAGTGGCAAGACATTTTCAGGTAAAGTGCAGTAGGGGGTTTAAGTCTGTAGGGGGAGCAAGAAGCACAACACAATTAAAGCTCAGTTCATTTTCTGTAACCGTTTAATCCTAATTAGGGTCACGGGATGGCTGGCACCCATCCCAGCCAACTTCGGGCGAGGGCAGAGTACACCTTGAACAGCTCGCCAGGCCATCGCAAGGCGGAAACACACTGACGTCTTTACAGCCTACTCTTGTTGAAAGTCAGCAGTGGTTCTTTTACATGCCTCACACCATAGACAGTGAGAGACATGGCCAGCCTTTGATAATCCAGTTAGCAGCACTGGGGGGGTGGGGGGGTGGGACTCGAACCCCAAACCTTTGGGTCAGCGATCCAGCGCCCTATACCACAAGACCACCACTGCCCCTGCACAATTAAAGTGTTTTCTGAAAATTTCTTAATGCCTCAGCCCAAGGCAAATGTAGACCGCACAAAAAATCATACAGCCTACTGTAAACTAGTAACATTGTCAGCCACTCATGGTCCATCTCTGGTCTATTGCATCGCTTCCCTGCTCCATGTGCTTTGTCTGCACTTTCCGCTCTCTGTTCTTAAACTTGCTCATCATCCCTCTTTCTCTAAAACATAAAATCAAAATTTCTTTGCATTTTTTGACTGTTAAGTGCGTTAGGCTGTGTTTAGATCCAGTTCCCTATCAAAAGCATGTACGTCTCATCTGGGGTCACATCACTGTCTGGGGTCCTTCCATCACCTAGGCAACCAGCCATCCAATGAAAAGAATGCATTGAGTTTTCTCTCTTCCACCGGTGTTTGTTTGCGGAAAGGAGTGGTGCTGCTCACATGACAGAGACACAGAGAATATTTCAAGATGTGTAAATCCTCACAATTTATTTCTTGGGAATTTTTGTTTTGTTTATTTTTCAAAAATCACTACCTTTGTTGCCTGCAAAAAAAAGGAAAAAAAAAGAAAAAAAAAGCACAAGTGGACACTGGATTAGGCTAAAGTGAGTGATTACCTACTACAAGTTACAACCCGTCTCAGTGCGTACCGTAGGCTACAAATTCAAAACCCAGTTCAACACGTCACAGAAGCTAAATGCTGTATTTTTATGTATTCATTCATTTTACATTTATTTCACTAAATCCACTTTAAAAAAGAAAGGGCTTGCATTGTATGCATGGATGAAATTGCATGGCATTCTGGCGTGTTCTGGCTTACTTTCACCTCTGTCCACAGTCCAGAACCGGCTGAGATGGGTGCCAGCCTCCCCTGCGACCCTAATTAGGTTTAAGCAGTTCAGAAAATTAATGAATATCAATCTAACCTAATGTAGCTTTCAGAATCAGCAATGCTCAACCGATGTCATTTAAACTATATTAGCCATGGCGCTGTTTGTTTAACCAATCAGATTTCAGATTCGAAACACATTCCATCTCCATTCAGTTGATTGGTCAGAGCAAAACTATTCGAAAAGTGAAGTTTGATATACATTTAGGTTTGATTTACCTTCATATATGAAGATTGCAATACATTTAAGTTATTTTTTTTATACGCCCACAATGGCTGACGGAGGAGGGCAAATTGATTTGGTGTCGGATATTTTTAATAATCCAATTTCAATGCGGGCTTTTCCAGAAAAGCGAGACATTGTAAAGACAGTCGATTAAGTAAGTTTCACCCTTGTTACATCTGCCACACAGCTTCCACAGGTGAACATCAAAGGAAGTTACGTCATGATCAGAGGTACTAGCAGAAATGCAACTCAGGTGTATCAACGATGTATTCAAATATAATAGTGTATTAGTTAGCTGGGTTGCTTGCTTTTGTATTAATGTTATTCACCCTCAACGCACAAAATGTCCCTCTCTTTGCAACACCTTGGCTTGTTATATTGTGTTTTTGTATATTATTGATGGTTTGTATAATTGTGACATGATAGTGGTGGCATGAATAGGTGCAAGGGCGTAGGCTGGTCTGACTGTGGGGGTGCACATCTCGGTTGACCGGAACGCGAGTCGCAGGGGCTATCGGCCTAAGCCTTAAAGAGGAAATGTAACTACGACTAAATAAGTTGTCGGTAGCTTAAGTATAGTTTATTGAAGCGATTGTGGCTTAAATTTTATATAATAAATAAACCATCGCACACACAGCGGTTTTGTTTTATCTGCTTGTCGTATAGGTTATCGACCTGAAGGCCGCCATCGCTAAGTGCCCGCCTACACAAAGTTACCGTGACGTCACTGAGTTGATACAAAGTACCACATGAAATATAGTGCATGCATATCACAGCATATTATAGGATATAAACACCATGAAATCTCACGCCAACAACACGCACAGTTTTTCAGCAGAAGACGATTCGTCTATTACGCTCAGAAAACGAATCAAATATCATCATCATCATCATCTTCCGCTTAGTCCGGGGTCGGGTCGCGGGGGCAGCAACCTTAGCAAAGAGGTCCAGACATCCCTCTCCCGAGCTACTTCCTCCAACTCTCCCGGGGGGACACCAAGGCGGTCCCAGACAAGCCGAGAGACATAGTCCCTCCAGCGTGTTCTAGGTCGACCCCGGGGTCTCTTCCCGGTTCCCGGTATAATATTTCAAATATTATAGTTCAACCAAAAACATTCTCAAATATATTTCAAACTACATCTGCAAGTACATGTGCTAAATACGTTTACAAATTGAGCTAAAGTTATTTATCTATTTAAAGGCAAAAACAAATATTAATACATATTTACAGCACAAAGACATAATATTAATTTTATAAAAGTACTGAGAATTAGGCTGCAGATCCAGGCTGGATGGATTATGATTATTTTATCCATTCATTCTCTGCAAGTCAATGTTTGTGTTCTAACACATGTGCAGGAATCGGAGGCGGGACTAACAAATCTGCTTTATTCTCACACTCGCACTTTGTTTGATTGACAGTGTTCAGCTATTATTACTGACTGATATTATGTTTGTTGATTGGTCAGCTCGGGCGTGCACATGCGCAGTGCCGGTTACACGTTAACTTCCGGTTTACTTCCTGACTCTAGTCATGCGGAACTTATCTCCGACTTTCTCTTCAATAACAGTCATTAAGTTTATTTATAAGATTGTGAATACACATCATTTCTTGTCCAGCGGAACTCAACTCCTGCTGTCGGGGGTGCAGGTGCACCCTGTGCACCCCCCCAGCCTACGCCCTTTATAGGTGGATAAGGTCCATTGAGTCCCCAGTGAAGGCCCGGTACCAAATGCTTGGTCTGCCTCTGATATAAAATAGATCATATTTCTGGTACACTAATTTACAGCCTATTCCTAGTTGAAATTTACATATATTTGTGTTCTGTTTACTCTTCTGCTATAGTTGTTGAGGATATCACTAAAAGGCGTGAACCCCTTCCTACTCTGGAGGCCATTTATCTTCTGACCCCGTCTGATGAGGTTAGTATCATCAGCTTCATTCTCTTCAATGGGCTCATCATAAAAAGCAAAATTAAATGATTTCAGTGCTCCTCACTGGAACTTTTCGATAATATGATCTTAATATGGAAAAAAAATATAGTCTACACCAGTGGTTCCCAACCTGGGTTCGATCGAACCCTAGGGGTTCGGTGAGTCGGTCTCAGGGGTTCGGCGGAGCCTCTGCCACGAAGGTCAGGACACACCCGACTCATCATGTCAATTAATGATGACACGCCCCGCTTGGCCATCACTGGCTGCAGATGATCACATTACATTGCTTGACCAATCAGTGCAGCGGGGAATTTAGCGTAATGTGTGAAGTCGTGAGATTTTTTTCGGAATATTTTAATCCATACTAACAATATCAAGCAAATAAAGAAAGTGGTTGGACGAATATGTACAACATGGATTCACATGCATCACGGAACGTGATGGGACTCAGCGTCCTATCTGAATGATTTGCAATGCCAAGTTGAGCAACTCTAGTCTCACACAAGCAAAACTAAAGGAACACTTTGTGAAACTGCATGGAGATGGGGAATACAAGAACACAACAGTACCTATGTCTTGAATTTGTAAAAAATCATATTTTTATTTTTCACTGATGAAGGGTTCGGTGAATGTGCATATGAAACTGGTGGGGTTCGGTACCTCCAACAAGGTTAAGAACCACTGGTCTACACCAATCAGCCATAACATTAAACCCACGGACAGGTGAAAGGAATAATATTTATTATGGGCAGTAGTGGCTCCGGAGCATTAAGTTCTGGATCGCTGATATGAAGGTTAGGCGTGTAGGCTTCAATCTCACCAACCTCCCATTATTGGGCCCTTAAGCAAGGCTCTTAACTCTTAACTGCTTGGTTGTACAAATGAGATTAAATACTAAGAGATTGAATGCACTTGAGTATGTCAGGTAGGTCTTGAAGTCTATCTGTTGGATGCAGGAAAAAGGTCAAGTGTAAACTTATGAGCGTCTCTGACAGTGGCAACACTGTGATGGCTAAATGGCTGGGTCTGCACACCTCCAAAATGGATGGTCTAGTTGGATGTTCCTGATTATCCAGTGATTCGTTCCAGCCAAAACTGTTCAAAGGTGCCCAAGGCTCATTGGCTCACGCAGGGAGCACAGGCGACCTTATCGCTTTGACAATCATATATGGGACAGTTGTAGAAGCTTAAAACAGCTTTCGACTCAAAACCGGTTCTTGTTGGTTCAACACCTAATGAATAATGTCACCTCTCTGTACAATAGCTGGTCATTTCCGTCTCAAATTAGAATTCTAATGAATTTATGTTGTGGTCATGATTTTGGTTTGTTCTTACAGTCTGTGGAGGGACTCATTAATGATTTCAGGGATCCTAGTGCCCCAACATACAAAGGAGCTCACGTGTTCTTCACAGATGGTGAGATTCTGAAAGGATTTATTCTGTATATCTCATATCAGTATTCAGTACCCGTCAATAGTCTGAACATCTTCTTTTTCAATTAGAATGATCAGATACGCCGAACTTTTAACTGGTGCACTATATAGAGTATCTGGCTTTATTTCAGTCAGTATTCACACCACACTTTTCCTCTGATCATCATTATTTTATGATGATGATGATGATGATGATTATTATTATTATTATTTTTATTATTATTATTATTGTAGATAATCAGTGCAGCTAATTCGGTTATCAAAGGCGGGCCATGTCTCTCACTGTCTATGGTGGGAGGTTCATGTAAAAGAACCATTGCTGACTTTCGTAAAGAGTAACTGCATAACTGTCAGCGTGTTTCTGCCCCTTGCTAAAGGGTTGTGTCAGGAAGAGCATCCGACATAAAAACCTACGCCAAATCAAACATGCGAATCATAGATTCGCTGTGGCAACCCCTGAGAAAAAGGGAAGAGCCGAAAGGAAAAAATTATTATTATTATTATTATTATTATTATTATTATTATTACATTAACCCATAATACCATGTAGCATATTTGTTCATTATTTGATTCTGTGTGAAAATAATATTTGATGTGTTTTTTATACTATACTGATTTTTGTCACATTCACACATTGAGAGAATCATGAAAGTCACATGATTATACTGAACATAAATACCAAATTAACACATGTGGAATGAATGTATAAAATAAATTGATGAGTATAGAAATACAAATATGGTACTAAAGAGAGAAAGAATGAAAGAAAGAAAGAAAGAAAGAAAGAATGTGGAATGAAGGAAGGGAGGAAAGTATGAATGGGAAAATACTGAAAGTGAAAGAGAGACAAATGGAAAGACAGAAAGAAGGTGAAATGAATGAATGAAGGGAGGAAGGGTTGAGCCGGGAAACACAGAAATAGAGAGAATGAAATAAAGAAGGGAAGAAAGAAGGAGACTTGAAGTGAAAACTATAAACAAAAGAAAAGGAAAGTGACAGAAAGGAAAGAGAAAGATATTTTATAGGAATAAAAATGTCCTGGTTTTATATTATACAGCTCAGCCTGCACCTGTTTGTGGACTTTTTGAAAGACTTGAGAGTGTGACGAAGTGCTCTTGTGTTTCTCAGCCATCCCCGACTCTCTGTTCAGCCTCCTCACCAAATCCAGAGCAGCTAAAGTGATAAAGAATCTGACTGAGATTAACGTGGCTTTCCTGCCCTATGAGTCACAGGTTAGTGTCTGCACAGTGTGAATGGAGGAGCTCTGACCTCATAATAGAATATTCCAGATGGTTCTTCTTCAATCCTCTTCTGTTATCCTCTAATAAATCCTGTGCCTAGCTGCAGTGACTGGCCCTAACTCATCCCTAATCCTGCATCCTACTGGATAACATCCCGCCATCAAACAGTGGGAGTGCTATCGTGTATATATATCGAGGACAAATTGTGGTCATGTGACCTGAGACACTGTAAGGGGAGGATAGGAGGGAATGACTGTTCCACATACCGAAGGTTTATTGAACATGCGTTAATATATTACTGCATTATAGGATTAGATCATACTAGGCCAAACCTGATGCCCAGAATGCCACTAATGTGGACTCTAAGTTTGCTGAGACAGGGTGTGAGGAAATGGGAGGGGGCTGGTGCTTGATTAAACTTCAGTACTTTCAAAAATAAAAAAAATAGAATTCGAATATTGGGAGGGACAGATGGAAAGAAAATTCAAAGAAAAAAAAAGAAAACAAAATAATGATCTTTTGCAGGAGGGTCCAATGAAAAGAAAGAAGGAAAGGAAGACTGAAAGTGAGAAGGACAGATGGGGGGGAAACAAAGAAAGAAAAGAAACAAGAAAGACTGTCAGTTACAGAGACTGAAAGAAAGGAAGGAAGGAGGGAAGGAAGAGAGAAACACCAGTATTAGGAGAGACCAATTAATTCAAAGAAAGAAAGAAAGAAAGAAATAAAGAAAGAAAGACTGAAAGAAGGAGGGGCAGAGTAGCTGTTATTAGCGTTTGTGGTATATAGAGTATGTAGATTTGGTAGCTGTTATTAGTGCGTGGGGTATATAGAGTATGTAGATTTGGTAGCTGTTATTAGTGCGTGGGGTATATAGAGTATGTAGATTTGGTAGCTGTTATTAGCGTGTGTGGTATATAGAGTATGTAGATTTGGTAGCTGTTATTAGCGTGTGTGGTATATAGAGTATGTAGATTTGGTAGCTGTTATTAGCGTGTGTGGTATATAGAGTATGTAGATTTGGTAGCTGTTATTAGCGTGTGTGGTATATAGAGTATGTAGATTTGGTAGCTGTTATTAGCGTGTGTGGTATATAGAGTATGTAGATTTGGTAGCTGTTATTAGCGTGTTGGGTATATAGAGTATGTAGATTTGGTAGCTGTTATTAGCGTGTGTGGTATATAGAGTATGTAGATTTGGTAGCTGTTATTAGCGTGTGGGGTATATAGAGTATGTAGATTTGGTAGCTGTTATTAGCATGTGTGGTATATAGAGTATGTAGATTTAGTAGCTGTTATTAGCGTGTGTGGTATATAGAGTATGTAGATTTGGTAGCTGTTATTAGCGTGTGTGGTATATAGAGTATGTAGATTTGGTAGCTGTTATTAGCGTGTGGGGTATATAGAGTATGTAGATTTGGTAGCTGTTATTAGCGTGTGTGGTATATAGAGTATGTAGATTTGGTAGCTGTTATTAGTGCGTGGGGTATATAGAGTATGTAGATTTGGTAGCTGTTATTAGCGTGTGGGGTATATAGAGTATGTAGATTTGGTAGCTGTTATTAGCGTGTGTGGTATATAGAGTATGTAGATTTGGTAGCTGTTATTAGCGTGTGTGGTATATAGAGTATGTAGATTTGGTAGCTGTTATTAGTGCGTGGGGTATATAGAGTATGTAGATTCGGTAGCTGTTATTAGTGCGTGGGGTATATAGAGTATGTAGATTCGGTAGCTGTTATTAGCGTGTGGGGTATATAGAGTATGTAGATTTGGTAGCTGTTATTAGCGTGTGTGGTATATAGAGTATGTAGATTTGGTAGCTGTTATTAGTGCGTGGGGTATATAGAGTATGTAGATTTGGTAGCTGTTATTAGTGCGTGGGGTATATAGAGTATGTAGATTTGGTAGCTGTTATTAGCGTGTGTGGTATATAGAGTATGTAGATTTGGTAGCTGTTATTAGCGTGTGTGGTATATAGAGTATGTAGATTTGGTAGCTGTTATTAGCGTGTGTGGTATATAGAGTATGTAGATTTGGTAGCTGTTATTAGCGTGTGTGGTATATAGAGTATGTAGATTTGGTAGCTGTTATTAGCGTGTGGGGTATATAGAGTATGTAGATTTGGTAGCTGTTATTAGCGTGTGTGGTATATAGAGTATGTAGATTTAGTAGCTGTTATTAGCGTGTGTGGTATATAGAGTATGTAGATTTGGTAGCTGTTATTAGCGTGTGGGGTATATAGAGTATGTAGATTTGGTAGCTGTTATTAGCGTGTGTGGTATATAGAGTATGTAGATTTGGTAGCTGTTATTAGCGTGTGGGGTATATAGAGTATGTAGATTTGGTAGCTGTTATTAGCGTGTGTGGTATATAGTGTATGTAGATTTGGTAGCTGTTATTAGCGTGTGTGGTATATAGAGTATGTAGATTTGGTAGCTGTTATTAGCGTGTGGGGGTATATAGAGTATGTAGATTTGGTAGCTGTTATTAGCGTGTGTGGTATATAGTGTATGTAGATTTGGTAGCTGTTAGTAGCGTGTGTGGTATATAGAGTATGCAAATTTGGTTGCTGTTATTAGCATGTGGGGTATATACAGTATATAGATTTGGTAGTTGTTAGTTGTGTGTGGGGTACATAGACTTTTTAGATTTTGCAGCTGTTAGTAGAGTGGGTTATATAGAGTAGATAGATTTTTCAGCTGTTAGTAGTGTATGAGGTATATAGAGTATGCAGATTTGGCTGTTGTGAGTTGTGTGTATAATTATTTGATATAAATTGGCTCATGTTCAGACAAACCATTAAGTGGTGAAGTTGAATTCTTGGCTGTTTCATACCTTTTCTGCTAAACCTACAAATATGCAATTTCAATGTTGGCTCAATTTTTTTTTTGCCCAGGAGTGTAGAATACGTAGATTTACTATGATGTAGGTGATGTGTGTGTGTGTGTGTATGTGTATGTGTGTGTGAGAGAGAGAGAGAGAGAGAGCGCGCGAGAGAGAGAGAGAGAGAGAGAGAGAGAGAGAGAGAGAGAGAGAGAGAGAGAGAGAGAGAGAGAGAGTATGTAGTATGAAGAGTATGTACTGTATATTTGATTGTTTTTGGTAAGGGGGTGTGGTCTGTCGAGAATATCGACTTTGTAGTTGTTAGCAGTGTAGGGCAGTGGTGGTCTAGTGGATAGGGCGCAGGCTCGCTGATCCTAAGGTTGGGGGTTCGAGTCCCCACAAGGTTGTCACTGTTTCCCAGCTAACTGGGTTATCAAAGGCAGGCCATGTCTTTCAGTGTCTATGGTGAGAGGCATGTAAAAGAACCATTGCTGACTTTTGTAAAGAGTAGGCTGCAAAGCCGTCAGCACGTTTCCGTCCCTTGCTAAAAAAGGGTTGTGACAGGAAGGGCATCTGACGTAAAACCTATGCCAAATCAAATGTGCGAATCAGATGATTTGCTGTGGTGACTCCAGAGAAAGGGAAAAAGCCGAAAAGGAAGAAAGAAAGTTGTTAGCAGTGTGTGTGGTATATGTACAATAGGGAGATTTGGTAGTTGTTGTTGTTGTTGTGTGTGTGTGTGTGTGTGTGTGTGTGTGTGTGTGTGTGTGTGTGTAATATATAGAGTATTTAGATCTGATTGTTTTGGTAAGGGGGTGTGGTTTGTAGATAACATAGATTTGGTAGTTATTAGTGGTGTATGTGGTACAATAGGGAGATTTTCTAGTTGTTGGTAGTGTGTGTGTGTGTGTGTGTGTGTGTGTGTGTGTGTGTGTGTGTGTGTGTGTGTGTGTGTGTGATATAGTAGATTAAGTAGATTTGGTAGTTGTCAGTAGGCGGGACCTAGGTTAATGTATCAGTGCTGCCCAAGTTTTTTCTTTTTTCTCTCTACATAAAGTAATTTCTCTTTCACTTACATTCCTCATTTTTATTTCACACTTACTTAACTTTTCTTCAGTCGGTATGAAATTTTGTTGCAACTATAGCTTTACGGTTAGAGAAGCAGCTTTGGAATGAGATTCACTGGTTCGATTCCTGAACCAGCAGGAAAAATGTGTGTTGTTAGAGGCGATGAGCTGCACCTTCCCCTCCTCCATGTTCATGGCTAAAGTGCCCTTGAGCAAGACACCAAACCCGCAACTACTCACCGTCCACCAGTGATGTATGTGGCAGCCCACCGCTCTGAGTGTCTGTGTGTGCTCACTGTTTACATAAAATGATAAGTCAACATAGTCACTTAATGAATTGAGTGATAGAATTTATGCAGGTGGTGTGAATTTAGACTTTTCTGTGCGGTTCTCTAGGTGTACTCAGTGGACAGAGTAAACGCCTTTCAGGACTTTTACAGCCCTTTTAAAGCAGATGTAAAGCACCAGATGCTGGAACGCTTGGCTGAGCAGATTGCCACTCTCTGTGCCACCCTAAAAGAATATCCAAGTGTCAGATACAGAGGGTGAGAATACACACACACACACACACACACACACACACACACACACACACACACACACACACACACACATTTGACTATCCTGAACTTTTTACTAGCATTAACTTTTGACATTTGACGATCCACCACCGTTATACGTACCTAGTTAATGCTATGCTATGCGACACTTACATGTAAACCTAACTTAACTAACCTAATTTCAGTAAGTAAGATAAAACATTTTGGCTCCTTTAGATTAAAAAAAAAAAAGTTTTCCTCTCTGAGACCAGCCAAATGTATTTTTATCTGGTTCCTCTCAAGGATTTTTACTCATGTCACCTTGGAATGTTTTTTCTTGTCACCATTGCCTTGGTCTTGTTTCAACACCATAACCACTACAATACATGCCGCTACGGGTAAATTCTTAGAATGTGTTGTTCCTGTGATAGAGCTGATGGCAATAATTTATTAAAAAACCTAAAGAAGGTCAGTTATTTAAAGGTGTAGTAATTCAATAGACTTTAAAAAAAAAAATCTGTTAATATCTCATCAAGGCCTGCTGGCATTAAAAAAAAAAAAAAAAAAAAAAAAAAAAAAAAAAAAATATATATATATATATATATATATAAGCGCCCCTGCCCCCCCCCATTTTTTTTTTTAATCTTACGTCTAATAACAGCCCATGTGTACTGGGAGCAATTTTTAGTTTTCTGTTTTCTGTTTATTTTCAGCTTTCATGTAAGTAGTTTGGTTGATATCACAAAAATACCAAACTCTTTTATTGTTCTGTTATTATTCATGTTTTCCACCTCGATGGTAATAAGCACTTACCATTCCACTCCACTGGTAACATTTTAATTACACTCACCCACCCACTCCAATTTTTAAAGCTCATTATGTCGAATACAGAGTATATATATATATATATATATATATATATATATAGAGAGAGAGAGAGAGAGAGAGAGAGAGAGAGAGAGAGAGAGAGAGAGAGGATTTTCTGAGTAGATCCTTCCGTAGGAGAGTGCTCAATACTTTTTGGTAGAGCAAATAACAAAAATAAAAGGACAGGACAAAGACTTTCTATTGAAACTCCATTTATCACTACAGATCTGTTTCGAGGGGTGGTGAAACCATCCTCTCTCTTCAGGTGATTATAGAAGAATGATTACAAAGTGCTGGGGGAGGTACTATGTCGATGAACATGGCGTCCTCTAGATGGGGTGGTGTTCATTATGTATTCGGGGGCGGGTTTTTTTTTTAAATATCGATACATGCATACATGTGCATACATTAGTTTTTCTCATGCCCGTGGACTCATATATGTACACACTTTTGTGATAGTATATATATATAATATATATATAGATATATATTTTTTCTTTCTTCCTTTTGGCTTTTCCCCCTTTTTTCTCGGGAGTCGCCACAGTGAATCATCTGATTCGCACGCTTGATTTGGCAGAGGTTTTTACATCGGATGCCCTTCCGGTCACAACCCTTTTTAGCAAGGGACTGAAACACGTTGACGGCTTTGCAGCTACTCTTTTTATGAAAGTCAGCAATGGATCCTGCGCCCTATCCACTAGACCACCACTGCCCTATCTATCTATCTATCTATCTATCTATCTATCTATCTATCTATCTATCTATCTATCTATCTATCTATCTATCTATAAAATTGATACACAATGATGGTACCACACAACACTATTCCATCGAATTATGAAGAGTCACTGTGGAAGGGATAATCGTCTCCTTAGTATACTATTGTTGGAAGGCAGTGGGCATCCATGGATTTTTGGGAAGAGCTTCTGGTGGGACACTGAAAGAAGGTGATTTCCCCCCAGATTTAATCACTGTCTAGCACAACAACATTGTATGTAGTTGTTCAGTAGTACAGTATGCCTTTACCATAAGTTGCTAAAAAGCAAGAAAATCAATCAATAAAAATCATTAGTGCCCGCAAGCTGGTATATATTTTTTTTAACAATGTGACTGGGTTTAGATGTTAGATAATACGGTACCTCAACTAAATTAGTTCAACCTAAATTCAAATAAAGTGTGTCTGCTGAGCTAGTTCAGTTAGCTGAGTTGTTATAATAACTGTGTCAAACTCATGTAGTGTGTGTGTGTGTGTGTGTGTGTGTGTGTGTGTGTGTGTGTGTGTGTGTGTGTGTGTGTGTGTGTGTGAGACATCTCTCAGAGAGTATAAAGACAGTGCTATTCTAGCTCAGATGTTGCAGGACAAATTGGATGGCTACAAAGCTGATGATCCCACTATGGGTGAGGTGAGTCAGGGAAATTAAAAGAGCCATTATCCAAATGTCCAGAACAAATTCACTTGACTTTATGCAAATAACTCTGCTGGATTACACAAAGTGAGACAATTCAATTTAATGTCTCAATCAATCTCTCTTCTCTATTGTTTTGTTTCTCAGGGACCAGATAAGTCCCGCTCTCAGCTGCTGATTCTGGACAGAGGATTTGATCCTGTCTCTCCAGTGTTACACGAGCTCACCTTCCAGGCCATGGCTTACGATCTGCTACCTATAGAAAATGATGTCTACAAGTAAACTGTCATCACTGTAGAAACGTTTTGAGTGCTTTCATGCCGAGTTATAAAGACTTGATTAATATGCAGGCTGTTGTGTACCTCTGACTCAGATATGAGACAACTGGAATGGGGGACACTCGTATAAAGGAAGTGTTGCTCGATGAGGATGATGACCTTTGGGTCACGCTCAAGCACAAACACATTGCTGAAGTCTCCACGTAAGTCTGTGTGGCAGTTTATAAAAGCTTGATCGGAGGGGAAGGGAAATATAGGAAGTATCCTTGTTATAGTCTCTCTACGAGGGGGGATCAAACGTTTCTGAGAATATTCCTGTAAGGAATGAATGGAGTGCAACACAACCATGTGCAGCAGGAGTGAGGTGTAACTCATGTGGGTCAGTAAGCTGTATGATAGTGTGATGCCAACAGCAGGACTTGAGGTTCATCAGATTTTGTTTTTAAGTGCTTGATTGCATCAAGGATCAGTTCTGAGACCGTTCTTGTTTGCAGTCATGGGCAGGTTCACTCACAATATCAGACAAGAGTCTTCATGAACTATAATGTTTGCAGATGACTTTGTGTTCAGTAGCAAGAGCAGGGAAAGGGAGCAATGAGTCTGGAAAGGTGGAAGTGTACACTGTAGGGGTTATGAAGGTCGACAAATTAAAATACCTGGAGTCACCTATTCTGTAGTTGCTATTTTTGACCACTGGGTCCAATAATCAGGGAAGTTGAATGTGAAAGCCCAAGACACAAGGCTTCACACTTTCAATTGTTATAACAGATCACTGAAAAGAGTTCATCAATATTTCAGTGGAATTGAATTAATACACTGGCCAGACAAAAAAAACAAAAACAAAAAAAACAAAACAAAAAAACAAACCCGGTGTGCACACAAATATATTGTTGTTCTGCCTTTCGCCTTGCTTACAACACATAATCATTATGCCATTGTTTTAACAGACTTCATTCATTCATTTTCTGAACCACTTAATCCTAATTACGGTCGTGGGGAGGGAGGCGAGTACCCATCTCTGCTGACTCTGGATGAGGGCGGGGTACACATTGGACTGCTCGCCAGGCCTTTGTAGGGTATTTTAACAGACTTAAGTTACATAACATTTATTTCCATACAGTGTTGGGTTAATTTTCACCGACAGCTGGAATTGATGAGGAAAAAAAACTGGACCACTTCATAAAGTCTTCTCCAGGACATCTTGAACACTTTCGAAAAAGTTAAGGTGGGGACCCTGCAGTGCCAATACTTTCATTATCAGAGCCCTCATTTTATATATGTGCAATCAGGGAAGAAAAAAATCCATTGATGTGATCATCTGCTTATTAAGTACATTCAGCTCATCACCTGCTTCATTTTATTGCCACATTAATGTTGCTGAGCCTCGACCGGATCAACTGAAGCAACAATGCCATAGAGATGACATATGCTGTGATCAAGGATAAATGCTCTGCATGAAAATATTAGGGTGCATGAGTTTGTTGACCAGGCAGCATGTATATTCATTCATTCATTCATTTTCAGAACCACTTAATCCTAATTAGGGGCGCAGGGAAGCTGGCGACCATCTCAGCCAACTCTGGGTGAGGGCAGAGTGCAGTGTGTATATGGTTAAGTAAAGTTCATATGGATAAATTACCTTTGCTTATTATTTCTCTATACAGGGCTGTGACAAAATCATTAAAAGAGTTCTCTTCTAGTAAAAAGATGAACACAGGAGAGAAGGTATACCAGCTTTTTGTTTGTCTGTTTGTTTGTTTTTAAATCTTTTTCTTTTTTTGTCACCAAAATTTGTTTCCTCATTTTTTTTTTCTTTTTGCTTTGTAGACCACCCTAAAGGAGCTGAGCCAGATGCTGAAGAAGATGCCGCAGTATCAGAAAGAATTGAGCAAGGTACAGCAATGCTCTTCTAGTCTTGCAGTAGTTTTTAGCCAATGCGTGCATTATACAATACAGTATCCAGGAGATATTATGCACTGGAGAAGACGTGAAAGTTTTTAGTGTATTCATGTAGCACCAGCCACGGTACAGACACACCCAAATACAAGTTAAATGTCAGGATGAATGAGACAGGTCGAATGTTCTGCTTCCTCTCGACAGTACTCCACTCACCTGCACCTAGCAGAAGATTGTATGAAGCACTATCAGGGTACAGTGGACAAACTCTGCCGTGTGGAGCAGGTACACACACACACACACGCACACGCACACGCACGCACGCACGCACGCACGCACGCACGCACACACACACACACACACACACACACACACACACACACACACACACACACACACACACACACACAACTTGCTGACTAGCACAAAAGGTAGATGTCTAAAAGAGATTTTTTTTTCCAAGCGCAGGAATGTTATGCGTATCTCCATCAAAGCAACTGATGCTGAATTGAGTTCATGGAATAATTTGCTAACCAATTACATGAGATCTTGTTATGTTTATGGTCGTTGAAGCAAGTCGAATCTTTCTGGATACTTTTAGTTTCTTTTAACAAATCCCAGTGCTTTAACGTTTTAAACTGCTTTTACTTTTTAAAATTTCAAGGTTAGCCCCGCCCTCAGCCAGAGTCTGCTGAGATAAGAGCCATCCGCCCTGCGCCCATAATTAGGATTAAGCAGTTGAGAAAATGAATGAACTGAATGAATTTCAAGGTTATAATCTATGAGGGAATAAAAAATTAAAAGCTATCTATAATTGTTTCCTGTGGAGCTTCCTCGGGAAATGAGGGGTCAACCATAGCCTAATGGTTTCAAAAGCGGGTTTGGGACCTAAAAGTCGAAAGTTCAATTCCTGAACCTTCAACTTTAGTATCAGTGATCCAGCACCTTGACCACCAGGCCACCACTGCCTCCACATATGTTAGTATAGCTTTACTACAGCAAACTCACTTTGATATACAGGTAGTGGGTGTTGTCCTCTTATGCCCAGGCTCCAAACGACATCATGTAACACTGGATTAGCTGAGAACGGTTCCTGAACAGCCACTACTGTAGCAGTCATGGTTCCACCAGTGAAGTGCTGTGGTGGCTTAGTGGTTAATGCAATAGGTTACTAATCTGAAGGTCTCCGATTCAATTCACACTATCAGAACTGGTGGGCCCTTTGAGCAAGGCCCTTTACCCTCAATTGCTCAGTTGCATAAAAATGATAATTGTAAGTTGCTCTGAAGAAGAGCTTCTGCCAAATTCTGTAAATATAAATGAAAGTGAAAATTCAAATCAGAAATTGGTTCAGGATGACATACTGTCTGAAATGTACCTCTAATAACGGAGAATGGTTGTCCTTGGCCATCATCTTCATCAATGACTTTCTCTGACAGGACTTGGCCATGGGTGCAGATGCAGATGGAGAGAAGCTCAAGGACCCAATGAGAGCAATCGTTCCCATTCTTCTGGATACCAACATCACTATTTTCGACAAGATCCGTATCATTCTGCTCTACATCTTTCTCAAAAATGGTGAGAGTACAATTTACAGGCTACAGATCTCATTTCCTGTGTGGGTTCTAAACACCGCTATCATTTTAACTTCATTCATTACATTGAATTGTTCATAATATCAAGGATGGCACGGTGGCGCAGGGATTAGCACATCTGCCTCACGGCAATTGAAGGCCTGGGTTTGATTCCCAGCTCGGGCGTTTCTGTGTGGAGTTTGCATGTTCTCAATGTTTTTGCGTATGTTTCCTCTGGTTACTCTGGTTTCCTTCTACAGTCTAAAAAACATGCACAGTAGGCTAATTGACTGTTCCAAATTGCACCTAGGTGTGAGTGTCAGTGTAAATAGTTCTGTAAGTGTTGGCTCTGCAATGGCCTAGTGAGTTGTCCAGGATGTATCCTGCCCACATCCAGAGTGGGCTGGGATGGGCACCAGCCTCCCCATAATCCTAATTATGAATAAGCGGCTCATAAAGTAAATGAATGAATGATATATATATATATATATATATATATATATATATATATATATATATATATATATATATATATATATATATATATATATATATATATATATATATATATATATATATATAGAGTAATATCTGTTGTTTTTCATTGTTTTTATTTATTTACTTTTTTGTGCTAGGTGTAACTGAGGAGAATCTTTGTAAACTTCTGCAGCATGCACAGATCCCTCCGGAGGACAGTGACATCATCTCAAATATGGCTCATATGGGAATACCCATCATCTCAGAAGTGAGTCTGGCCTGCTTTGCTCTCGTTGATTACACATAATGGTGGGCTTATGTGAACATACAGGTGCACAACATTGTTTTTTGTTATTATTAATGTGTTTGAAAGACAACCTGATAAAATATTCACAATCAGGACAGTATTTTTGGAGCATATTTGTGGTAGTTAGCCTGTTCACCTCACAGCAAGAAGGTACTAGGCTCATATCCCGGGTTCAGTTGTGTCTGTGTGGACTTCGCACTGTTCATGTGAATCTCCTGTGGAGTACTTCAGTGTCGTCCTACGGTCCAAGGACATGTACATTTGACTAACTGGCTGTTCTAAATTGCTCCTAAGTGTGAATGTGAGTGTGAATGATTGTGTGCATTGCTCCTTGTTGGTCAAATGAGCTGTTTAGGCTGTACCCTGCCTTCGCCCAGAGTCTAGCTTCCATTGCCCAGATAGGCTCCAGCTTCCCCTCAACCCTTATATCCAAGTAGTTGAATACATGAGTGATATTTGTAGACATAAAGAAATAAGATTTTAGAGAATACTGATGAACATGGGGGGGTGTCTTTGGATCTAATTGTGATGATCTTGATGGAACTTAAATGAATCGTGAAGATCTTGAAGAAACTTGGTGGGATTGAGATGATCTTGACAGAAATTTATGGGGTCAGGATGATTTTGAGAGAACTTGGTGGGATCGGGATGATCTTGAGGGAACTTGGTGGATTTGTAATAATCTTCAGGGAACTTGGTGGAATCATTATGATCCTGAGAAGTTTAGATCAGCTATATGCAAACACTAAGGATGCCTACAATTCCTCCCCCCACTGAGATCAGACCACAGCTTAATTTGCCTTTCTTCATGCTATCTGCCTGCTGTGAAGAGGGGGCCAAACTTTAGGAGATAGTCGGAGGAGGCCACGGAAGAGCTTCAATTCGTGTTTCAAACTACAGATTGGCCCGTGCTCACAGAACATGTTCTTTTTGTACAAATAACAAGCCATGGGTGACGAAAGACATTAAATTCCCCCTCAACAAGAGGAGGGCATTCAGGGCTAGCAACAGAGAGGAGGTGAGAACAATCCAAAGTTCACTGAGGGTCAAGAAACAACAGTAACTCTGTCCTTTATGGTGTTAGAACTCTGTGACGAACAATGGGTCGAAGGCACATGAAAAGCATCATGGGTTTTTCTGGAGAGGGAGCTCCCTCCTAGCCAATGGGAGGCCAGTGGAGCAGGGTATTGGGAGATAGCCAATGGGAGAGCAACTTGCACATTGTTCGAATTTTTGAGATGGCACATTTCGTAACATGGATAGTTTTTGTGTCCAGAGACGGAAATTTTAGGTAAATGCATTTCAGAACTTGGATTTTTCATTTGTTGGGTCTTTCATAAAGTCAGGTACCACTGTATGTATATGTATATATATATATATATATATATATATATATATATATATATATATATATATATATATATATATATATATATATCTCAAAATCCTGATAATCGCTTTGATTTCCGTGCACACAAATGCATTCTGAACATGACACATCCTATTCTAAATCAAAACATTAAGAGAAAAAAACCTTTAAAGAAATTGAAAAAATGGGAATATTAGACTGTTCAAAATAAAAAGAAATAGCAGCGTCTGCTTCTTCTTTACAAACTAAAACATTTAGTTTATAAACTGGTTCTGAAAACTGCTGCACATCTGTGTTGTGGAGTTGACCAACTTCTGGCACCTGTGAGCAGGTTTTCCAACCAAGTATGTTTGGACTATAGTCCGCAGTTCTGTATTTCTTGGTTTTGATTCAGAAGCTGTATTATTTTTATGTCACCCCACAAGTCTTCTATGAGATGAAGGTTTGGGGATGAGCTGGCCGCTCCATAATGTCAATGTTGTTGGTCTGGGACCGAGATGTTGCCCGTTTACTGATGTGTTTGTGGTCACGGTCTTGTTAGAACCCATTTCAAGGGCATTTTCTCTTCAGTATAAGGCAACACAAACTCTTAAGTGTTCTGATGGATTCAAACTGATCCATGATCCCTGGGATGTGATTAATAGGCCTGACACCGTAGTATGAGAAACATCCCCATATCATGATGCTTGCACCACCAAGCTTCACTGTCTTCACAGTGCACTGTGGCTTGAATTCGGTGTTAGGGGTCGTCTAGGGTCCACTAGACCCAAAAAGAACAATCTTACTTTCATCAGTCCACAAAATGTTGGGCTGTTTCTCTTTAGGCCAGTCAGTGTGCTCCTTGGTAAGATGTAACCTCTATTCTGATTCTGGATGATTGAAGGAACTTGGTGGAATTGTGGTGATCTTGAGGATACTAAGTAGGCCGCGTTATTCATGGTGGTTGCGTTCCGCCCCTTCCCACGGATCCTGAAAATCCGTGAATTATTGACGTGGTTTTAAAACCCTATGTATGATATGACATACGCTAAAATATGCTTCTTAAACACATTCTATAGACAGTCTTACTCATTAATACAGTAATACAGGGATCTCTCACTTTCTGCAGTTAATGGGGACCGAGACCCCCCACAAACGCAGATTTCTGCAAAGTAGGATCGACCCCCCCGATTGACGTATACGTACATGTATATGTGTATATAATATCAGTAAATACATATTCAATGCTATAAATGCTTATAATAACAATTAAACATTCAAAAATAATGCATAAAATGTAAATAAAATATAAACACACACACATACAGATGAGTACACACTCAGGTGCGCACCTCACATAAAAATATAAGTAGTTTTGTTGGGGGGTTTTGGGTTGTTTTTTTGTTTTTATTTCTTTTTTTTCGCATAATTGGCCTTGTTTTGTGGCATTTTCCTGAACTTTCCCCCTATTTTAACTTATTTTTTATTTTTCAATGAATCTTCATTTCCTTTCAGCTTCTCCCCTTTCTCAGGGGTCGCCACAGCGAACCATTTGATTCGCACATTTGATTTGGCGTTGGTTTTTACGTCGGATGCCCTTGCTGACCCAATCCTTTAGCAAGGGGCAGAAACACGCTGATGGCTATGCAGCTACTCTTTACAAAAGTCAGAAATGGTTCTTTTACATGAACCTTTCACCATAGACAGTGAGAAACATGGAGGCCTTTGATAACCCAGTTAGCTGCACTGAGGGGGGGGGGGGGGCAGTGACAACCTTGTGTAGCGTGGGATTCAAACCCCCAACCCTGGGATCAGCAATCTAGGACTCTATACCACTAGGCCACCACTGCCCCTTTTTATTTTTATTTTTCGATGAATATTTTTGAAAAACCCGCGATGCACTGAAGCTGCAGAAACTAAAGCATGAAGTAGCGAGGGATCACTGTCATGCAGTAAAATGTAGTAATGATTAAGTAAAAACTTTTTAAATTTGTACTGTGATAATATTTATTAATGAATAAAGTGCTTAAGCTCCTTACCAGAAGCTAGAGTAGTAGTAGTAGCAGGGCGTTTGAGTGGCATCATAGCGCTTAAATAATCATTAAAAACACTAAAAAAAAATGAATTCACAATTCAAGCAATCACGTTGATGACGTGTGCGAAGGAGAAAAAAAAACAGGTGCACACATCATCTACAAGGGGGCAGTGGTGGTCTAGTGGTAAAGGGCGCTGGATCGCTGATCCAAAGGTTGGGGGTTCGAGTCCCACTCTCCACAAGGTTGTCACTGTCCCCCCCAGTGCAGCTAACTGGGTTATCAAAGGCAGGCCATGTCTCTCACTGTCTATGGTGTGAGGCATGTAAAAGAACCATTGCTGACTTTCGTAAAGAGTAGCTGCAAAGTCGTCAGCGTGTTTCTGTCCCTTGCTAAAAGGGTTGTGACAGGAAGGGCATCCGACATAAAAACCTCTGCCAAATCAAACGTGCGAATCAGATTATTCGCTGTGGTGACTCCCGAGTAAAAGGGAAAAGGCCGAAAGGAAGACAGACAGACACAGCATCTTCAACCAATCAGCAGAAGGGAGAAAGAATAACTCTCAGTCATTTGCTAAATTTGAAACACATGCCAGTAACTTCTGGGTTTGCCGCTAATCTGCAAGTATGCGAGGCCATGACTGCTGAACCGCGAATGGGCGGGAGCTTACCGTACCTATTAAAGGAGGCCCAATGAAGAAAAAAACAGCAAACTGAAAAGAACGTCATTGGTGCCTGAGACTCACTGTTGTCTGTGTGGAGCAAAGGCATCTGTTCCGATCCCACAGAACTACGGTGGCACAAACTGCTAATTCTGGAACTGTTAATGCTGGTGATATATAAAGGAGTCAGGATACACAGAACATTTTCAGAGTTCTATGTATGCTGGTTACCGGTCTGAAGGATGGAGGATTCAAGCCCCAGTAACACCAAGCTGCCACTCTGGGGCTCTTGAGCAAGGCCCATAACTGTCACCTATTTAAAAATGATAAATATAAGTCCCTCTGGATAAGGGTGTCTGCCAAATCCTATAAATGTAAATAAATGCCTCCCTGCGGATCAAGTCAGGTGGTGTTATTGTTATGGTTGATTGGTGTATACAGTTTGCTTGCAAAGCGATCACTGTATCAAGCCTTTTTGTTGTATTCTTAGCAATCCACAACACGAAAGAAGAAATCTGATCGTAAAGAAAGAATCAGCGAGCAGACCTATCAGCTCTCCAGATGGACTCCTCTGGTGAAAGACATCATGGAGGTACATCATCTTGCTCTCTCTCAAACCTCTCAGTATTAAAACATGACCCGAGACATACACACACCACATTCCTATGACAATTTTACAGGACGCTATTGAAGACAAACTGGATCCGAAGCAATATCCGTACATTTCTACACGTACAACTTCATGCAAAACTACAACAGCTACCAGGTACGTTTAATTACGTGCATACACACCATACACACGAGCACATAAACAATGATTTTTCTCCGTTGATGCTATCTTCCTTTCACTGTAGCGCACGATATGGAAACTGGCACAAGAATAAAAGCCCAGGAGAAATGCGAACCGGTCCTCGGGTGATCGTTTTCATTATCGGAGGCGTGACCTACAGCGAAATGCGTTGTGCTTATGAGGTCACGCAGGCCAACGGCAAATGGGAGGCTCTTATTGGTAAGATCGGTGGTACTAGCATCATTCTCAGTACTCAGTGCTTGAGCGAGTGTCACACCTGAATGCTTTCTGCACTCGAAATGTCAAGAACTACGATGACAGGAAATAGTATTGAGAAAATGCTGTTCCTTTTCCTGATCCCGCAATAACAGGATGCCACTTTAAATCTCTTTATTTCTTAAGTGCCCACATCTGTCTTTTATATGCATGACATCAGCGCTCAGGGTTTTGGAGAAGGAAAGAAAAGCGCATGCATGAGTGTCTTGGCAAGAAAAATATTGTTTTGGATGATTTTTTTTTTTTTTTTTTTAATTTCTGAGCACAACTTCTGCGGAAAACAGGAAACGGTTCAGGGCCGAAAAATCACTTTTTTTTGCTCAGTATACAGTATTTATTTTATAGCAGCGATTGGCTGTTATTCCTCATGCCTCATCTCAGTAATCATAAAAGCAGCAGCACGTATTCTGTATATAAATATATAAATATACAAATAGTTATACATTTTCTCTATTAGTAAAAAAATAAAAAAATAAATAAATAGTTTCATTCCGCGATTCCGTCTCCACAGGCTCTACACAGGTTATCACTCCCAATAAGTACTTAAAGGACCTGCAGCACCCAGACTTCCTGGACCCTAATGCAGCTCCAGAGGACAAGGTGACCCCTGAAGACTGAGACGATTCACAAGCTCCATGTCCATCTCACAGCAGGTTTACAAGCTGAGTCTCTTGATCCTTTGTGAACCATTTTCCACTGACATGGTACTGATGTCTAATTCATTCATTCATTCATTCATTCATTCATTCATTTTACAACCCACTTAATCCTACTGTGGGCGTAGTAGGACTGGAGACCATTTCAGGCAACTATGAATAAAGGTGGGGTATACCCCTGAATAGTATGCCAGTCCATCATAGGGCCAGCACACACACAGACATATAAAAAATTCACACTGACACCTAGCAGTAATTTAGAACTATCAATTAGCCGAATGTGCATGTCTTTGGACTGTGGGATGTAACCTGCTCTCGCCTCCACACAACCTTATTAGCATTAAGCCATTCAGCAAATGAGTGAATGAGTGGTTCTGTTCTTATATAAGTGATGGATCAAACTTTTTTAACTTTAAACCGCTCACCTCTGTGTTCCACAGGGGTCGGGTTTGGGTCCATTTCTCTTTACTCTATATGAATAATTTTAATAATTGTGATTCTAAAGTGCTGCTGGATCACCAGTCCAAGGAAGAGAGCTAAAAAAACAACTTTTCTGCTCAGAACAACAGTGTCGATAATAAATTGTGACGAGTGGTATTATGAACTGTACAGGTAGTTTTATAAATGTAACTAATGAATATCACTGCGCCCCCAGTGCAGCTAACTTGGTTATCAAAGGCCAGCCATGTTTCTCACTGTTTATGGTGCGAGGCTGTAAAAGAACCATTGCTGACTTTCGGTAAGAGAAGCTGTATAGCCGTCAGCGCGTTTCCGCCCTGCCATGGAATATATATATATATTCCTTACTGTAACAGTTCCTTACTGTAACGGGGGGATGTTTTCCTGCTGGCTCTCATGTTTGCAGTAAAGTGAAATGAAAAAATTCTCTATTTATAGATCCAGCGCTACAGAAACTTTTACGTTGATGCTTATTCTCCAAAATCTATTTCCGCCCCTGAATCTGAATGTGTTTAAAAACAAAGTTTTCACATCCAAACCGGCCAGTTTAGATCTGCCACTTGATGTGTTTCATATCCTTATATAACTTGTTATGTAGGGTGAATCAATACTACCTCCACTTTCATCTCAATATAACAATTCAGCTAAATATATCAAAACAACGAGGTGAGCAATCGTGCATCGGTTGAGTGTGTAGATGAGTAACATGAGTAGATGTCTAGCATTTCTGTATTATAGCATTTCTACACTAGTGTGGAATTAAATTGGTAAATTTGAATTGTTGGACACCTACATGGACCAGAATATGAAGAAAAACAGATGGAATATGAATGAAGATTTTGAAATTTAAATTAGAATTAGAAAGATAAGGTAATATTTAATTATTTTAACAACAATTCTAAGTTCATGTTTACAATAACAGAATTGAATTTGTAATTATTTATTTGTTATTGTGCATTTTTAGGATCTACTTTTCCGCTCATCTGTTATTATTTTTAAAGCTTAATTTTTGAGATTGTTAGTTGTATTATTGTTGGGGTATTTGTGTGTGTGTGTGTGTGTGTGTGTGTGTGTGTGTGTTTGTGTTGCTAATACCGGTCTTGTACATTTTGTGACAGACTTGATATACTGCATTGTGTTTCTATTGTCCTCTTGTGAGTCATGTGACCTGTTTTTCCTTTTTTTCGATATTGTTAATATTTAACTCAGCTTGGAATTTGTGATGTAATTGTCGATCTGTATACAATAGCACAAAGATGATCATCTTGTCTCAAATCACTGTGAAACGAGTGTCTAATAAAATGTGTCTGTCTGTGTGGAACTGTTTTTCATTAATTCTTTGCCCTTTAATGAAAGTACGATGGATTAGGATTGAGGGATAATTACGTTTAACCAGGACTAAGGGCTGGGCTACTGTTACAGTAAGGATTAGGGTTTGGTTTTAAACATTAGACGATGGTTTAGTAAATGCAGGATGGGGTTAGGATTGGGATTAGGATTTGGATTAAATGAATTTGTTGTAATTTTTACACTCACCCACCTCATCAAGGCTGGATCTTATCCCAGTTTTCGCGGCTTTGGCGTTACAAGGATTTTGACTCCTCTTGGATAGCAAGTTACATTTCCCAGTTTCTTTTTTTTTACATTTTTTTACTGGTACCCATTTATACTGCTGGGTGGACAGAGGCAGGATTTTAGGATTTTAGTTAAGACCTTGCAAAGTGGGAGTCTAACAGGGATTCGAACCCATGACCTCTCAATCATAATCCAGCACCCAAACATTTTTCTCCTAGTAACATGCAGCGGTACCTCACTTTATGAAAGTCTCACCAAACGAAAAATTCAGGGTACAAAATGCATTTTCCTAAAATTTTTGTCTCTGTATATGAAACAAGTTTAAGTTACGAAAGCGCCATCTTAAAAATTCAAACTCGCCATTCAAACAATGCACGAGCTGCTCTCCCATCAATGACGTTCAAACATCCCGCCCCGCTGGCCTCCCACTGGCTAACAACTGAGCTGTCGTTCATGTCTCCGTCACTCGAGCGCCATCTTGGACAGGTCCACCTCACGCCATCTTGGACAAGGATCCCATTGGCTAGGAGGGATGGCGCAGCTACCTCCCACTGCCTATTATGGAGCTGAATCTACCATGATGCTTTTCGTGTCAAGGACAGAGCTACTGTTGTTTTATGTTTTATTTATTGATTTAGGCTTTTAACCTTCCATAAACATTTGTAAGATTATAACTCTGCTAAGAAGACATGGTCAACACACACACACAAACACACACACACACACACACACACACACACACGCACACACGCGCGCGCGCGCGATTTCCGATGCGAGTGAGAAGAAAAAATGGGCTCGAGTGATATCACAAAGGAATACGGCTAAACTCGTCTACCATCGGTACGATATCGAAGCAGAAGGAGGTCTTAAAAGGTCTACTTTTATAATTTTTAAAGGATTTAGGGGGTAGTATTGGGAACCTTGGAACGAATCACTTCAACTTACAAAAAATGCAGGTTACAAAAAAGGCCTGGAATGGATTAATTTTGTAAATTGAGGTACCACTGTACTTGGGTTTGAGTTTGGATATGGTAATAGGATTGAGGTAGGCGTCAGGGCACAGGTTCGGACTGGGGATGGGTTACTGTTTAGTCAGGGGTAGGGTTTATCTAGTCTATCTAGAATTAAGGTTTAGGTAGTCTGCTGGGCTTTGTTTAGGCATCCAACATAAAAAACCTATGCCAAATCAACCATGCGGATGGAATGATTTACTGTGGCGACCTCTGAAAAACTGGAAAAGAAGAAGTCTGTTGGGTTTGTACACCTGAGCCTAGTGGCTCATCAGGCCGGTGCTTATCCCCGGTTTCCATAACGTGAAGCTACCAAGAATTCAACTCCTGGATGGGACGCTAGTCCATCGCAGATTACCTTCCCAGTATATTTTTACTGGTACCCATTTATACTGCTGGGTGAACAGAGGCACACTTGTGGTTAAGACCTTGCCCAGGGGTCTTAGCACAGTGGAGGTCTAACTGGGATTTGAACACACAGCCTCTCAATCACGAGCCCAGAACCCGAACCACTACACCACCGACTCCAACTAGAATTAAGGTTTGGCATCAATAAACTCAACAGTGTGTGTGTGTGTGTGTGTGTGTGTGTGTGTGTGTGGGTGTGTGTGTGTGTGGGACGACATTCTTGTTGTTGGAAACAGAGTCGACAACGACTTGATTACGATTTCTGTTGTTCATATTTAAACACATGAGGGCGCCAAAAAACCACTCAGAGCCTATCAGTGCCAACTCAGTGTTTCAAGAGCTGTTTACTGAAGTTCATCTCGAGAACACTGGGAGTGAAGTGTTTTTTACACTCTGGATGGGGCAGAAATCCATTCAGTTGGTAATTGTACAAAGCGTAATATTAATAATAATAATAATTTATTCATTAATTTTCCGAACCGATTAATCCCAGTCAGTTTCTCGGGGAGGCTGGTGCATATCTCAGCTGACTCTGGGCGAGAGCAGAGTACATCCTGAATAGCCATCCCAGGACAGAAGCACCCTACCACCAGGCCACCACTCCCCAACAACAACAACAACAACAATACTACATTAATAATAATAATAATAATAATAATAATAATAATAATAATAGTGATAAAAATAAATAAAGACCATCAACCTCAGTTGCTTCGATATTAAATCCTTTAATTAATGTTTGCAAAGTGCCATAATTCATGAACATTTCAAGCAAACAGTAGAATACTGAATCAAACCGCACACCTATTACTGCACTGCCAGGTCAGAAACTAAAGCCTAATATTCTTAAAGCCAATCAGTTATGATATCATCTACATCCAACACACAGTGCTGAGCACTGAATTAACAGTTTTACTCACCTTCTAAGTTTTAAGTCAAACACTGAAAAAAAAAAAAGAAAAAAAAAGAAAAAGAAAAAACCCAGCAGGAGATGATGTATTTATTACATTGCACTGCGTGCATGAGGAGACAGTTCTAATCCTATCAGATAATATTTTAATTACATCAATAACTCTTGATAATGTTTCGGTATATTATGACATCATAATCTGATATCATACCTGTAGCTACAAAAGACATAATTAAGCTCTGCTTGTTTATATATCGGCCTATTTGGGACATGCATTTATATTAGCAAAACTAAATGATTATTCTTTGTGAATTACTGTATATACCTGATGTCAAAAATATGGATATAGGCATCTCGATAATGCTGTCATCTTATCAGAAATCATTCTAAAAATAGATCTGTCATTATTTTGAGAGGCATGGCAGGGCCTGTCAGGCCTGCTGATTGAGAGAAATACGAGCAAGGGTGAGAAACGGGGAAGAGAAATAAATCAAGTATCGAATCATCATGAAAAGGGTCCCATCTGAACGGGTCGCATACCTGTGCACTCAGAATAATGGATGGGAATTAAAATGGAAAATCCACGCAGGCATTGCGCTGTGAATAACGCAGGACCACCAGGACTATTATCTATATTAACTCGTGGGATTTTGTCAATTACTCGTTTCCTTCAAAGCTGAAAAGTTGTCACCTCATGACTGTGACTAAGTCCATAAACGTCCCCATTACGTCCTGATTATTCTCATTCTAGCCAAACAACACGGACTCGTCATTCTCCACCAGGTCACGGAAGCACTGTCACATGGTTTCTATTGGGAAATATTCTCATAAAGGTTCTGAGCATCTCCTAGACATTAACACACTACACTGCCACGCCTAAATATTACCAGTGGTGCTGCTTCACTACTAATGATACATTAAATCAATGTAAATTTTAATATTGTTATCTACAGAGATTAATAATCGCTCAACCTCACCACTGTGGGATCACTCCTGTGATGATGGAACAATAAACGCTGATGAAGGGGAGCAAGGATTTAAATTTAACAAGTCGATCCCATGGCTCCATTTTAAATTTTCAGCACAGTGGCAAATTGGTGGTGAGTAATTGTACAGCGGAGGCCAATTTTGACCTCAATTTGACCTTGAAAAACTAGGTCATGTTTACGTTCCTCAGGACTCATGCAAGAGGGTGTCAGGTGGCCTTATGTCATAAATATCAAAGTCTTGTGACAAACTATTGATCTGTTATTGCGTGACAGACGGATTGACAGACACAGGATTATTATATTCCTTTCTTAGCATTCTGTGATGTATTTTACCCGTAAAAAAAAAAAAAGACGTCCTTAATTAAAGATCCTCGTGTCTGGTACTTGTGCTTGCATGGGTTTCCTCCAGGTACTCCGGTTTCCTCCCACAGTCCAAAAACATGCACAGCAGGCTAATTAGCGGCTCCAAATCGCCCCTACTTGTGAAAGTGAGTGTGAAGGGTTGTATGTGTGTTGGCCCTGCAATGGCCTGGAGAGCTGTTCAGTGTGTACCTCGACTTTACCCTGAGATAGGCACCAGCCTTCCCGCGACCCTAATTAGAAGTATGCAGTGTAGAAAATGAATAGAATGTATGAATGTATGATCATACAGGGATCCCTCACTTTCCAAGGTTAATGGGGACAGAGACTCCCGCGACCGCCGATTTCTGCAAAGTAGGATCAACCCCCCCCCCCCCCCCCTGACTGACGTATACGTACATGTATATGTGTATATAATATCAATAAATACATATTCAACGCTATAAATGCTTATAATAACAATTAAACATTCAAAAATAATGCATAAGATGTAAATAAAATATAAATACACACATACAGATGCGCTCCTCATATATAAATGTAAATAGTTTTGTTGGGCGGTTTTGGGTTGTTTGTTTGTTTTTTTTGTTTTTTTTTGCATAATTGGCCTTGTTTTGGGGCATTTTCCTTAACGTTTCCCCTATTTTTCCTTAATTTCCTCATTTTTTAATTTTTCAATATTTTTGAAAAACCCGCGATGCACTGAAGCCGCAGAAACTGAAGCATGAAGTAGCGAGGGATCGCTGTATTTGTTCTCGCTAAAGGACACCAACACCAGATTGTCATTTCAGAACAGCGCCCGAGACTCATCGCTTGACTCGCCAGGTCCATCTAATAAATCATCACAACACAACATGTCACTTATGATTATATCACTTTGGGAATATCTTTGGCATTATTGGCACTATCTCACACCTTTCGAACTTTCTTCCCTTAAATGGTGCCGTTTATAATATTTAAAAGTGCGTATAGACCTGTAATATCGAAATAATTTTACATACACAAAAGAAAAAAACTGTTATCCTGATGTAAATTTCTTTACAATGGATTCGAATAGGTTTTGTCTTTTTCTGGCCCAGAAATTAGCTCCTCCCCCATTTATAACAGAGCTGCTCAGTCACCCCTTTCTTCAGCAATACTCTCTAGCTCCTCCCAGGGAATATGGATACATTCCCGGGCCATACAGGATACAGTACATAACCCATCCAGCAAGGTCTGGGTCTGCCCCGGTGCCTCCTCCCAGTTTTAAAGTGCCTGAAGTACATGTTAAGTGAAGCAACCAGGAGGCATTTTAATCAGACGTCCGAACCACCTCAACTGACTTCTTTCAAAATGGAGGAACTGAAGGCTCTACCTCGAGTTTCACCTTCATCCCTATTGCTGATGCTACTCAGTCAAAATTCTTATATATATATATATATATATATATATATATATATATATATATATATATATATATATATATATATAATAAAATGAATTCAACATGGGTCAGTTCGTCTCAGGGGGTGGGGCCAGTTTGAGTGAAAGATAAAATCTTTTAGTGCTTACAGTGCAAACGCAGTTCACTTCACAGACAGCAGAGGGCTCTACGATTTTACTGTACAAAATTCTCCTTTAAGTACTGTAAGCACGTTTACTATTCTAGGGCAGGACAAATTAATCACTTTGAAGTAGGAGGACATGATATGGGTTTTTTTTTTTTTTTTTTTTTTTTTTTTGTGTGCACCAGATTAGCTGTTAGGGCTGCATGAGAAATGATTTTCAAGCCAGCCGTATTCTTCAGCCTAGATTTGTTTTGCCATTTAGACAGTGGTGTATAGACAAGTGCTATAAACTCCCCATCGTTATTTAAAATATAGGACAGGGAGCGAAATGAGGGCACGCCACCAGCCACCCATATTGCTCATACTTAGACAAAGTGGATTTTAAGCACTGTCCATTAGCTTTCTCCATCTATCTCTAGTCTGCATGAACTGGGATGTCCTTGAACACGGGGAAGAGACAAGTCATTTCGAGCTTTCGTTTTCTTACTGCTTCATGAGATGGATTTTAATCATTGTTGTAAAAACCGCACCGGTTGTCCCATTAGCACAGTCCACCTTATAAACATCCACAAATCCTGGACACATGAAGAGACACAGATACAGAATGAAAGCAAAGCAGGACCTCATTTC
>CM045734.1:51758563-51811063 GCA_024760905.1 Plotosus lineatus
TTTTAATGTCGGATGATGCTTTTGGGAATAAATGGTTTTAGACTGCGGTGATGCTGAATTCTCAAATATTATTTGTTAGAAGGTGTTAATTTATGTTTATTTCATTATATTCATTCATTTTCTGAACTGCTTAATCCTAATTAGGGTCACGGGGAGGCTGGCACCCATCTCAGCCAACTCTGGGTGAGGGCAGAGTACACCCTCGGCAACTTGCCAGGCCATCGTAGGGCAGAAACACGCTGACGGCTATGCAACGACTCATGTCGAAAGTCAGCAAAAGTTCTTTTACATGAACCATAGTCCATCACACCATACCCAGTGAGAGACATGGCCGGCCTTTGATAACCCAGTTAGCTGCACTGGAGGGACAGTGACAACCCGTGGAGAGTGAGGCTTGAACCCACAGCATTGGGATCAGTGATCCAGCACCTTTACCACCAGGACACCACTACCCCTTGTTTCTTTTCTTAATCTCTCCCTATTATGTGATGGTTTCTGCAATAAGAGCTTACACAGAGATGGTTGTATATCTTAAAAAAACATGTATATGCTGATATTAAAAAAAAAAGTTTAACAGCGATTCCATTATATATATATATATATATATATATATATATACAGAGCGAGAGAGAGAGAGAGAGAGAGAGAGAGAGAGAGAGAGAGTAGGCCCTTGATTATTCGCAGTTTTGCACTCGTGCCTGCACATATTCACGGGTTGCCGAGCAACTGTCATGTGATTCAAATTCAGCCAATGGCTGTCCTCCTTCCTGCTGATTGGTTGAGATGATGTATACACCCCTTTTTCCTCATTCACGCACAAGTTGTCAATGAGCTTTTTTTAGTGTGTTTTAATTACCAGTTAAGTTCTACGATGCCACTCAAATGCCGACTGAGTGCCAGAAACAGGTAATGACGTTGGATGTCTCTTCTGAAGAAATAAGACTCTCCTGAAGAAATGACAGTTTCCTCTGAAATATCTGAAGAGGAATAATCATCTGAACTGTTGTAAAGCACTGTAGTATTAAATTCTTTTTCAATCATTATTCTAGTACAGTACCTCCCCAGTGCAGCTAACTGGGTTATCAAAGGCGGGCCATGTCTCTCACTGTCTATGGTGAGAGGCATGTAAAAGAACCATTGCTGACTTTTGTAAAGAGTAGGCTGCAAAGTCGTCAGCGTGTTTCTGTCCCTTGCTAAAAAGGATTGTGACAGGAAGGGCATCCGACGTAAAAACCTCTGCCAAATCAAACGTGCGAATCAGATAATTCACTGTGGCGACTCCCGAGTAAAAGGGAAAAAGCCAAAAGGAAGACAGACAGACATTCTAGTACAGTACCTAAGTTAATGTTTAGAATGTTTGTGTGTGTGATTTTATGTACTGTGCTGTAGCATGTGTAGCCTTTTGCTTTGTTTATCCAATTTATTACACTTCAAGTTCTTTTATGTTCTTTTTGTTATGGTCAGTGTTTTTGGGGGACTTTGATCTTGGCAGCTGTGCCTCTAACTGTGTTTTCTCTCCACTCCGGCTGAGGGGTGTGGCTGAGCTGCTTGGTGGCTCACACCTGAATTCACTTTTCTCATCTACACCCAATAAACACAAGCATGCTCACTTTAGTTAAAGGGCCTGCTTAAGTGCTTCCCCTTTGAATAATAAATCCACCCTGCCATTTCATGCTGCCTCCTGCATTCTGGGCTTGGCTGAAGGCTCATTACGTCATTAAGTCACACTTTCATGTTCTTTATGTACAGTACAATAATGCAATTCCTCCCTCTAATGGGTGTTTGAGAAGCATTTTTAACCATTAATGTGTTGTACCTGTAAGTTCTTTTATATACAGTATACAATATATATATATATATATATATATATATATATATATATATATATAATATAATATATATATATGTGTGTGTGTGTGTGTGTGTGTGTGTGTGTGTGTGTGTGTGTGTGTGTGTGTGTGTGTGCTGTATATGTTTATATATTTTATTGATAAATATCACAGTACAAAATTAAAAGTTTTTCTTAATCATTGCTACATTTTACTACATTAATACTGTATTAATGAGTAAGACTGTCTATAGAATGTGTTTAAGAAGGATATTTTAGCGCATGTAATAGATACATGGGGTTTTACTTCCGGGTACAGAACTCGCGGATTATCTTGACTCGCGGGAGGGGCCGGAACCGATCCCCCGTGAATAACGAGGGTCTACTGTGTGTGTGTGTGTGTGTGTGTGTGTGTGTGTGTGTGTGTGTGTGTGTGTGTGTGTATACATATATATATATATATATATATATATATATAGTTAATTATTTTAACAGATATTCTTCTTTTCCTTTCGGCTTTTCCCCTCAGGGGTCGCCACAGCGAATCATCTGCCTCCATCTCACCCTATCCTTTGCTTCTTCTTCTCTTACACCAACGACCTTCATGTCCTCCTTCACCACATCCATGAATCGTCTCTTTGGTCTTCCTCTAGGCCTTCTTCCTGGTAGTTCCAGCCTCAGCATCCTATTACCAATATACTCACAATCCCTCCTCTGTACATGTCCAAACCATCTCAATCTAGCCTCTCTGACTGTCTCCAAAACGTCTTACATGTGCTGTCCCTCTGATGTGCTCATTCCTAATCCTATCCATCCTCGTTACTCCCAAAGAGAACCTCAACATTTTCATCTCTGCTACCTCCAGCTCTGCCTCCTGTCTTTTCCCCAGGGCCACTGTTTCTAACCCATACAACATCGTTGGCCTCAACACCGTCTTGTACACTTTTCCTTTCATTCTTGCCGATACCCTCCTATCACACATCACACCGGACACTTTTCTCCAACCATTCCAACCTGCCTGCACACGCTTCTTGACCTCTTTTCCACACTCTCCATTGCTCTGGATTGTTGAGCCTAAGTACTTCAAATCCTCCACCTTTCTTATCTCTGCTCCCTGTAATCTCACCGTTCCTCTTGGGTTCTTGTCATTCATGCACATGTATTCTGTCTTACTGAGGCTAATCTTCATTCCCCTCCTTTCCAGGGCATACCTCCACCTCTCTAGATTTTCCTGCACTTGTTCTCTGCTCTCACTACAGATCACAAGGTCATCTGCAAACATCATAGTCCATGGGGAATCTTGTCTCACCTCGTCTGTCAGCCTGTCCATCACCATAGCAAACAAGAAGGGGCTGAGAGCTGACCCTTGATGCAGTCCCACCTCCACCTTGAACTCTTGTGTCACACCGACAGCACACCTCACCACCGTCTTACATTTCTCATACATGTCCTGCACCACTCTAACATACTTCTCTGCCACTCCAGACTTCCTCATGCAATACCACAGTTCTTCTCTCGGCACCCTGTCATATGCTTTCTCCAGATCCACAAAGGCACAATGCAGCTCCCTCTGACCTTCTCTGTACTTCTCCATTAACATCCTCAAGGCAAACACTGCATCTGTGGTGCTCTTTCTTGGCATGAAACCAAACTGTTGTTCACAAATGCTGACCTCTGCCCTTAGTCTAGCTTCCACTATTCTTTCCCATAACTTCATCGTATGGCTCATCAACTTTATCCCTCTGTAGTTGCCACATCTCTGCACGTCTCCCTTGTTCTTAAAAATGGGCACCAGCACACTTCTCCTCCATTCCTCTGGCATCCTCTCACTCTCTAAGACCTTGTTAAATGTTCTTGTCAGAAAATCTACTGCTACCTCTCCTAGACACTTCCATACCTCCACCGGTATATCATCAGGACCAACTGCCTTTCCATTCTTCATCCTCCTCAATGCCCTCCTCACTTCACCCTTACTAATCTTTGCTACTTCCTGGTCCTCAACACTCACCTTTTCTACTCTTTTTTCGCTCTCATTTTCCTCATTCTTCAAAGTACTCTTTCCATCTTCTTTCCATCTTCCCAGCACACTTCTGTCATCAGTCAATACATTTCCCTCTCTGTCCTTCATCAATCTAACTTGCTGCACGTCCTTCCCATCTCTATTTCTCTGCTGTGCCAACCTGTATAAATCATTTTCTCCCTCCTTACTTTCCAACCGAGCATACAAGTCATCAAACGCGCTCTATTTGGCCTTTGACACTGCTACCTTTGCCTTACGCTGTGTCTCCCTGTACTCCTGTTTACTCTCTTCGGTTTTCTCAATGTCCCACTTCTTCTTAGCTAACCTCTTCCTTTGTACACACTCCTGCACTTCCTCATTCCACCACCAAGTCTTCTTATCTACTTTCCTTCCAGATGACACACCAAGTATTCTCCTACCTGTCTCCCTGATCACATTAGCTGTAGTTGTCCAGTCATCTGGAAGCACTTCCTGACCACCCAAAGCCTGTTTCAACTCCTTGAAGACAACCCGACACTCTTCCTTTTTCAACTTCCACCACTTTGTCTTCTGCTCTGCCTTTGCCTTCTTTACCTTCCTCACCATCAGCATCATCCTGCACACCACCATCCTATGCTGTTTGGCAACACTCTCACCCACTACTACTTTGCAGTCACTGACTTCCTTTAAATTAAATCGCCTGCACAAGATGTAGTCTACCTGCGTGCTCCTACCTCCACTTTTATAAGTCACCCTATGCTCCTCTCTCTTCTGGAAGAAAGTATTCACCACAGCCATTTCCATCCTTTTTGCAAAATCTACCAACATCTGTCCTTCTGCGTTCCTGTCCTGGATACCAAACCTACCCATCACTTCCTCATCCCCTCTGTTTCCTGCACCAACATGTCCATTGAAGTCTGCCCCAATGACCACTCTTTCACCTCTGGGGGTACTCTGTATCACTTCATCTAACTCCCTCCAGAATCTCTCCTTCTCTTCTCGCTCACATCCTGTCTGTGGGGCATAAGCACTAACAACATTAACCATCACACCTTCAATTTCTAACTTGAGACTCATCACTCTGTCTGACACTCTTTTCACTTCTAGAACATTCCTGACAAACTCCTCCTTCAAGATGACTCCGACTCCATTTCTCTTTCCATCCACACCATGATAAAACAGCTTAAACCCTGTTCCTATGCTTCTAGCCTTGTTACCTTTCCACCTGGTCTCCTGAACACACAGTATGTCCACCTTCCTCCTCTGCATCATGTCAGCCAGCTCTCTACCTTTTCCTGTCATAGTTCCAACATTCAAAGTCCCTACTTTCAGTCCTAGACTCATGCTTTTCCTCTTCTCTCTCTGGCAACGGACACGCCTCCCGCCTCTCCTTCTTCGACGTCTTCGACCAACAGTAGTCCAATTTCCATCAGCACCCTGTTGGTTGACGGCACTGATGGCGGTCGTTGTTAACCCGGGCCTCGACCGATCCGGTATGTCATTCTTTCTTGTGATTCGCATAGTTTATTTGGCATTTGTTTTACGCCGGATGCCCTTCCTGACGCAACCCTCTGCATTTATCCGGGCTTGGGACCGGCGTGAGGGAGAGACACTGGTTTGTGCCCCCTCCCCTCACGGCTGCATTTATTATTTTTCAACACATGCTAATATTTAATAATTATTTACCTGAATATTCACCAATCATCAGTTGCATACACATGTGACTCATTCACACGGAGCCAAAGATGTTTTAGTGTACAGGGATCCCTCTTTTTCGACTTTTAATTGGGACCAAGACCCTCCCACGACAGCCGAATTCCATGAAGTAGGATCGATCCCCCCCTTGCTGATGTAAATACTCAACACTATAAATTCTTATAATAACAATTAAACATTCAAAAATAATGCATAAGATGTAAATAAATATATAAATACACACACACACACACACACATGCACGCATCACTTAAAAAGGTAAGTAGTTTTGTTGGGGGGTTTTGGGTTGTTTTTTGTTTTTGTTTTGTTGCATAATTGGCCTTGTTTTGCAGCATTTTCCTTACCCCCCCCCATTTTTCCTGAATTTCTTTCTTTTTTTAATTTTTCGATTAATATTTTTGAAAAACCCTTGATGCACTGAAGCCACAGAAACTGAAGCTCGAAGTAGCGAGGGATCACTGTATATACTATATCGGAACAGAAGAAAAGCCAACAAGACCTCCTATAAGAGTCCCATAGGCTATGAAGCATGACTTTGATGATTTCCTGATGTCCATGCAACCTTTCTGACTTTTTTCTGTGCCAAATCAATCACTGATTTTCAGCCCATTGGCACCAAAATAGACGTGGAGGTTCATCACAATATGAACACCAGGTTAATTTAAATTAAAAACACACCAGGTTAATTTAAATGACTCAATGAACTGCACTGAATGCATACATTCACACTTTATGTAGTGTAGAGACGTCATAATTGTATTTTTATATATATAATTTCCCAGTCTAAGGTTTTTTTTGTTTTTTGTTTTTTTTTGTGTGTGTGTATTTTCAAAAACCATGCTCTGAAAACCTTGGAAAATGTCCCAGACAAGGTAAAAACCAGACAGAAGGTGGTCGGGTGCTGTGATTGTGATTGTGAGATCGGTTAAGTTCTGCTTGAAAAAGTTCTATTTTTAAAAGATGTTTGGAACTGCACAGCTGCTGTTCTATAGACAGTTGGTCAGAATTTCAGAGTTGAATTCATGTTAAATTCAGGTGTAAAAACCTGGTAATGAGAGAGCTTTCCTTTCGGCTTTTTCCCTTTATCAGGGGTCGCCACTGCGAATGATTCGCACGTTTGATTTGGCATAGGTTTTTACATCGGATGCCCTTCCTGACACAACCCTTTAAGCAAGGGGCAGAAACACACTGATGGCTTTGCAGCTTTTTTATGAAAGTCAGCAATGGTTCTTTAAGATGAACCTCTCACCATAGACAGTGAGAGACATGGCCGGCCTTTAATAACCCAGTTAGCTGCAATGGAGGGACAGTGACAACCTTGTGGAGAGTGGGACTTGAACCCCAACCTTAGGATCAGCGATCCAGCACCCTATACCACTAGACGACAACTGCCCCTACCTGGTAATGTAGAGCTTATTATAGCAGTCCAGCCTCATTCATTGTACCGTCATTTAGCCCTAAACGCTTTCAGGCTGGGGCAGTGGTGGCCTGGTGATAAAGGTGCTGGATCACTGATCCTAAAGTTGAAGGTTCAAGCCTTACTGTCAACGGTTGTCACTGTCCCCTCCCTGCCCAGCTAACTGGGTTATCAAAGGCTGGCCATGTCTCTCACTGTCTATGGTTTGAGGTTCATGTATAAGAACTATTGCTGACTTTTGTCAAGAGTAGCTACATATCCATCAGCATGTTTCTGCCCTGCTGCCCTGATGACCTGGTGATCCGTCCAGGGTGTACTGTGCCCTCCCCCGGAGTTGGCTGACATGGCCTCCCCATAACCATAATTAGGATTAAGTCGTTCAGAAAATTAATAAATGAATAAATTATATCGCTTAATTTCAATAAAGAGTATTGAGTTTGGACTGTGCTGCTCTTTCACAGTCCCACTATCAACAATGTCATCAAAACGTCCCGAGGTCTTGTGGACAATTAACTTTGACTAAGAGCAAGGCAGCTATGAAATTAAAAAAAAAAAAAAATTTCATTTGATAAGAAAAAGTACAAGTGTAATCATTCTCACCGCATCGACAAGGACAAACTTCACAGCCATGTCCTCCACTGCTCATTCAAACCTGATATTAACTTTTCATAGCTACTGTCCAGCAAAAAAAATCTAGTCAAGCAGAGTTAAAGTGTTTGCCTTGTGTTAAGAGGTTAGGGAGCTAATCCACGAGCCCGGGGACACAATACGGCATAAAGAAAAACTGACCTGACAAAAGTTTTACCGGTAGTCATTCAATGGAAAAGAAAATCTAGATTTTATTACATCTTTCATTTTAGGAAACAGTTTATTAAGGTCTGCATGGTGCTGGATCCAGGATCTACCCCAGGAAGACTTGATGAAAGGTGGGAATATGCCTTCGATGGGTAGCATGGACACCTAAATTTACACATTTTGAATTGTACACCACAATTCTATTGTGTAAACTTGGCATTTATTCTGTCATATTACATTAATCACTGTAAATACTACAGACATGGCTTAAATCCCAGACGGACAACATTAAACATAAGTGTGGGCGGAAACCAGGAAATCAGTCCAAAAACCAAATTCTGGGAATACAATAATCAAGAAGAAATGCTCAGAAATAGCCCATACATTCGATAAGCCTTCTGAACAAGAAAAAGGACACCAGTGAGTGTATAGAGACAAACTAATCAGGAGATTAACCAAGAACATGGACAAAGTCTAGGACTCACAAAGCAGCAAAGACAAACATGTAGACATGACTGAAATCAAAGCAAAAGCCTGTAGATTCTTATTTTCCTTTCAGCTGATCCCTTTCATGGGGTTGCCAGAGCAAATCATCTGCCTCCATCTTCATGGAAGTCATATTAATAATTCGCATGTTTGATTTGGCGTAAGTTTTTACGTCTGAAGCCCTTCCTGAGAGCGAGGGGCAGAAACATGCTGACTGCTTTGCAGCTACTCTTTACGAAAGTCAGCAATGATTCTTCTACATGAACCTCTCACCATAGACAGTGAGAGACATGACCGGCCTTTGATAACCCAGTTAGCTGCACCGGGTGGACAGTGACAACCTTGTGGAGAGTGGGACTCAAACCCCCAACCCTAAGATCAGCGAGCCAGCGCCCTTTACCACCAGGCCACCACTGCCAAAAACAAAAGCCTGTAGACTCTGCATCTTATGGATCAGGCTCTTCAGAGTGAACCCAGTGTACTGCCATTTTCCCATGGGATTGGAATTAGAATCAGAACATTATTGATCCCAGAGGAAATTGTGTGCACACAGTTGCTCCATAGAAGTCAGACTGAGATAAAGATAAAGTCTCGATAAAGAATATTATATCTATATGAACAGATACAGAATGAATTATCTCCTTACTCTGACCTTCACCCTTTAAATTATCATTCAAAAATCAAATCGGCTTTGGACTCAAGTGGTCTACCAATTTTAATGAAAATCCATGATTGGGTGTGTGTCTCATTTTGTTGACAGGCAAAGTGACAAACAAACTAAGAGACACACTCACAAACGATTGTGATAACAACACCTCAGTTAAAACTCTGTTTTAAGCTTCAGTTCGAATGATATTTTCTGATGACACAGCTTACAACAGCTTGATGTGCTGTCCAGGGTGTAGCCCGCCCTCACCCAGAGGCCACAGAGATAGGCACCAGCCTAGCTTCAACCATAATTAGGATTAAGGGGCATTGAAAATGAATGAATGAAAAAATGAATGGATTAATTCCAGCCATCTGCTGAGTCAATTAAGTAAAACGTGGCCATAATATCTGTGTAAAAGGCTCCTGTCAGTCAAAATAAGACTCAATTGACAACTGTTAGTCATCTGTAATCTTGTGTATGTAGAAGAAGGCGGATAAAGCTTCCTTCTAAGAGTTTCACACTGCTCTGTGGTGCAGCACTTTTGAAATTTATAGTTGGTTTGGCTATACATGTCTCAGGAGAAGAATACATTGTATGACTGGAAAGTGATATTTAGACATCTGACAATCACTCCCAGACACAGAACGGTGTTGGAAAGTTGTAGTAATAGGCCTCTGTCAGTCCCAAAGGACTATGGCTGCACTCTGGCTGGTATCCCAGCTGGTGATACTCTCAAGTGCACAGAGCCGGGGTAGGGAGTAATGGAGCTGTTACCCCAACAGCAAATCCCTCCTCTTGGCGCCACCGGCAGGATCCAATGGAAAGGCAAGTGCCGATACGACTGGGTTCCAGTGGCGGTGCAGGAGTTCCCAGAACGTTACTGTGAATGAACTGCCTCAGGGGACTCCGACTCCCGATTAGAAACACGCTGACGGCTTTGCAGCTCCTCTTGTCAAAAGTCAGCAATGGTTCTTTTACATGCCTCACTCCATAGACAGTGAGAGACATGGCCGGCCTTTGATAACCCAGTTAGGTGCACTGGGGAACAGTGGCAACCTTATGGAGAGTGGAACTCAAACCCCGAGCCTTAGGATCAGTGATCCTGTGCCCTATACCACTAGACCTCCACTGACAGATTTTTATTAAATGAGTGGCATATCATATAAAAATGTCCCCCTCTAGTGGCTGGCTGATGAACAGTTATTTACACAATACTTGCACTTATTGACCTGAATACATCCCCCCATATATTCTCATGCACAGATCACCTATTTTTTTAACTTGTACCACACACTACTGTAGAAAAAAAAAATACATGCCTTTAACCTTTTGTGTTATATTGCATGCAGACTTAAAAAAACAAAACAAAAAACAAAACAAACGAACAACCAAACACATAAAACAACACACTTGTTTTTTTCAGTCTTGAGTCTAAAATGGAAGGTTGACTGCGTGCCAGTCTTCCCTTACTTCTCATTGCCTGACCTCACTAATGCTCTTTTGCATGAATAAATACAAGTCCCAGAGCCATACTCCAAAATCTAGCAAAAACTTGGTATAACAGGGAATGAGGAGCTCAATCCAGAAACATATACGGCTGTGATTTACTCTATTTAGTGTGTGCTATGTTCAGACTTTAACAGTAAATCTGTGGTGTGGAGAAACTTCAAGTCATTTTCGAGTCTTTTTACAGCACAGTCCTTGACAAAGTGCCCACTACTTCATGGAGTCATATAAACAGTGGTGGCCTAGTGGAATCGATTGCTGTGCAGTGACCTTGAACAGTGTAAACATGGGTTAGTAGGATCCAATCTCTTTCGTACCAGGTCCTAGCAGAAATTCAAATTTCAGGATCTTCCAGTAGATGCTTCTGTTGACCACTAATCATCTGGCTATTGTTTTCGGGAGGTAAAATCTATGAGTAATTCCTTTCAGACAGTGATGACATCTGAGTCACTGCTGTATATCTCCCTGGGTGATGGCAATCTTTAAGAGTTTACTATTTACTGTCATTTCAGTAATTAGGTAAATAAATATTTGCAAGTGCAAGTCAGTAGTGGAATTATTTAGACCAGAGAACATCTGCTATTATTCACACTGTGTTGTGCAGCTGGACTGATGCTTTAGGTAAGAAAATCTGGCCCATATTGGAAAGCACTTTTCAGCCACACAATAGCATGGTCAATGCACCTGCACCCCATGTGGATAACCCCATGATCATTATCAACTAGTGCTGCAACAATGAATCAATAAAATAGATAAAAATAGATTAATAAAAGTGTTGGCAACCATTCTCTTTATCTCGCGATTATTGCAGAAGTCAGCCCCTACAGACAACTGTCACTCAGTATAGAGTTGAATGGACCTGTCATAAGTGCGCCTCATATTTTCCCATCTTCATAAACATTATAAAACATGGCTCAGTCGACTGCCAGTGGCACTTGGATGGAAAAAGATGTCTGCAAAAGTTTGGGAGCATTTTAATCTCCATCGTCCCTGAAAATGTGTCGAATTCAGGCTTTGTAAAAGTGAGATGGCTCGGCACGGGAGCACGACAGTGATGCTGGAGCATCTTACAAGAAAACATGTAGGAATTATTATTGATGGGGAAGCCAGCCTATCAGCAGGGTAAGTGACTACAGAATCTTTAATTTATTCTGTTTTGAAGGGGAAAATATAGTTTATTCCGAAAGCTCACAATGCAATTAATCGGCTCATTCTGCCATTTTCGTACTTTGAGAACTAACCTCGGCACCCGGCCTGGGCAGCTAATGAGATAAGAGTAGTAACACACAAGTGTGTTTGCTTGTCACGTGACCTTTAAGTTGGTCCGGTAAGTCAGGGTGGCAGCTGTCATGTTCCTAGCAAGGTTGTTTAACCTTTATGCGCGGGCCGAAATGTTGTATGATTGCGAAAGTTAATTAAGCCATTTGAAATGTTAGGGTTGTTTTTCATGCTCTCTTCATCAGCATTTAATAATTGTTTACGTTAGAAACTCATGTTGAGTGCTGAGAAATTACTGTATTATTTCTAGAAGTAATAGACGTCTTTCATGATTTGCAATTTGCCAATGCTAATTGAGAACAAAACATCTCTACTGAGTCTTTAGGATACACAATTTGCATGAAAATTGAAATACAGTGGTACCTCACTTTACGAAAGTCTCACCAAATGAAAAATGCAGGTTACGAAACGCAGTTTCCTAAATTTTTTGTCTCTGGATACGAAAGAAGTTCACGTTTCGAAATCGCCATCTTAAAAATTCAAACACGCCATACAAACATTCAAATAATGTGCGACTTGCTTTCCCACTGGTTGCCTCCCAGTACCCCGCCCTGCTGGCCTCCCATTGCCGAGGAGGGAGCTGAATCTCCATAATACAGTACTGTACCCATAATGCTTTTTGTGTGCCTTCGACCCATTGTTCGATACACACGTGTGAAAGAGAGTTGTTCTGTTGGTTCATGAGTTTCGTGTGTTTTTTTGAGTGTGCTTATTACAGCGTTATTTTTCGTTATTAATCATGAGCCCCAAGAAAGTGATTCCCGGTGAGACTGAAAAGAAGAAGCGGGCTGCGTTATCAATAACGGAGATTTGGGATTGGGTTGAATGAAATCTCAAAAGAGTACGACTGAACCCCCCCCCCCCCTACAATCGGGACGATATTGAAGCAGAAGGAGGTATTAAAAGCGGAAATACAGTGACGGAGGCGATTATTTCAGAAAAATTAACAGAAATATTTAAGGACCTCGTGAAGGAGGGTGCGGGTGGGGGTGAGGGTTCTTCAGACCAGCAACCCCTGGACTTTAAAGCATCGCATGAGTGAGTCAAGAGATTTAAAAATGGTAAATATTCATTGACTGAAAAAAATAAGGAAATTAAGAAACAATAGGGGAAAAAGTTAAGGAAAATGCTACAAAAACAAGACCAAATATGCAAAAAAAAAAAAAAAACCCTAAACAAACACAAAAGAAAACACAACCCAAAACGTCCCATCAAAACTACTTACATTTTGTGTGAGGTGTGCATCTGAGTGTGAGCATCTGTATGTGTGTGTATTTATATTTCATTTACATCTTATGCATTATTTTTAATGTTTAATTGTTATTATAAGCATTTATAGCATTGAATAGGTGTTTATTGATATTACTAGTCCTTCTCAAAAAATTAGCATATTGTGATAAAGTTCATTATTTTCTGTAATGTACTGATAAAAATTAAACTTTCATATATTTTAGATTCATTGCACACCAACTGAAATATTTCAGGTCTTTTATTGTTTTAATGCTGATGATTTTGGCATACAGCTCATGAAAACCCAAAATTCCTGTCTCAAAAAATTAGCATATCATGTTCAGGTAGTCTAAACGAGCTATTAACCTAATCATCTGAATCAACCAATTAACTCTAAACACCTGCAAAAGATTCCTGAGGCTTTTAAAAACTCCCAGCCTGGTTCATTACTCAAAATGTATGTATAATGGGTAAGACTGCCGACCTGACTGCTGTCCAGAAGGCCATCATTGACACCCTCAAGCAAGAGGGTAAGACACAGACGAATAGGCTGTTCCCAGAGTGCTGTATCAAGCCACCTCAGTGGGACGTCTGTGGGAAGGAAAAAGTGTGGCAGAAAACGCTGCACAACCAGAAGAGGTGACCGGACCCTGAGGAAGATTGTGGAGAAGGGCCGATTCCAGACATTGGGGGACCTGTGGAAGCAGTGGACTGGGCTACAGGTGCCGCATTCCCCAGGTCAAGCCACTTTTGAACCAGAAACGGTGGCAGAAGTGCCTGACCTGGGCTACAGAGAAGCAGCACTGGACTGTTGCTCAGTGGTCCAAAGTACTTTTTTGGGATGAAAGCAAATTTTGCATGTCATTCGGAAATCAAGGTGCCAGAGTCTGGAGGAAGACTGGGGAGAAGGAAATGCCAAAATGCCTGAAGTCCAGTGTCAAGTCCCCACAGTCAGTGATGGTCTGGGGTGCCACGTCAGCTGCTGGTGTTGGTCCACTGTGTTTTATCAAGGGCAGGGTCAATGCAGCTCGCTATCAGGAGATTTTGGAGCACTTCATGCTTCCATCTGCTGAAAAGCTTTATGGAGATGAAGATTTTCATTTTTCAGCACGACCTGGCACCTGCTCACAGTGCCAAAACCACTGGTGAATGGTTTACTGACCATGGTATTACTGTGCTCAATTGGCCTGCCAACTCTCCTGACCTGAACCCCATAGAGAATCTGTGGGATATTGTGAAGAGAAAGTTGAGAGACACCAGACCCAACACTGTGGATGAGCTTAAGGCCGCTATCGAAGCATCCTGGGCCTCCGTAACACCTCAGCAGTGCCACAGGCTGATTGCCTCCATGCCACGCCCGCATTGAAGCAGTCATTTCTGCAAAAGGATTCCCGACCAAGTATTGAGTGCATAGCTGAACATAATTATTTGAAGGTTGACTTTTTTGTATTAAAAACACTTTTTTTATTGGTCGGATAAAATATGCTAATTTTTTGAGATAGGAATTTTGTTTACTTTGATATTTGTATATTTGGTAATTTGAAAACAAATGATCTACTTTTGAATATAGAAGTTGAAATTAAATAATGTTTGCACGCTTTCCGATTAATTGAAAAAATAATCGACCGAGTCATCGATTATTAAAATAATCGTAAGTTGCAGCGCTATTATCAACCCAGGGACCCAGAAACTTTGATACAGCATAGTCATCTAAATGTTTTCAATTGCTTTTCAACAATCCGAAGAGTTTTGCATATGTTCAAGACGCATTCCCTATAATGTTGTTCTGGTTGAGTTTGAGATTCTACACATAAGTGGGTGAATAAGAGGCTCTGACAAGTAACACTACAGCTCTGAGCTCTGTTCTAATCAGAGAAAAGGCATCTTGAGAGCGTGACGCTTGGGTTCAGAACTACACTACTCTCAGTACTGATGAAGCTCACAGCAATCAAAGAGCAGATTAATTGTAACATCCAACATATTCGACTTGATGCTTGAACATGTTTGTGTCTGTGGGTGAATGGGGTGGGTGGGGGGTTTCCTGCTAATATATATTTTCTTTTGATAAACAGAGATTTAGACATTGCCTAAAAGTGGAGCTTCCATATGATGTCCCTTACTTGACAAGTTTTTGGTATCCATCCAAACCCCGTACACACATCCTACAACTTTTTTATGAGAGGGCATTGAGGTAGCCATACACACGGTCTTGGTGTCAACTTGTAATGTACTGTACATGATTTCGAAGAATATTTTAACACCACATGAGTGTAATTGTTTATTTATTTCACATCATTAATGAGGAAGTGATATACCTCTTGTTCTGTATACAGGGATCCCTCACTTTTCACGGTTGATTGGGACCGAGATCCCCCACACGACCATCGAAGTAGGATCACCCACCCACATACCCTCCCACCCCGGACTGAGGTATACGTACATGTATATGTGTATATAGTATCAACAAATACATATTCAATGCCATAAATGCTTAGAATAACAATTAAACATTGAAAAAATAACATAAGATGTAAATAAAATGTAAATATAGACCCTCTCCAACATTCGTTTTGCAAACATCCGGCTGGTCGAAAGTGAAAGTGAAATGAAATTGAAAAACTAGGAGAAATAGAAATTGAATAAAATCTACAGAAAGATATATCATAAATATAAGCATGAAATATGATTAAACATTATCCTAGGTACACTTAATACTAGGCTCCGGTAGAGGGGGCTGTGGCTGGTGTGATGTGTGATAGGAAGGTATCAGCAAGAACGAAAGGAAAAGTGTACACGACGGTGTTGAGGCCAGCGATGTTGTATGGTTTAGAAACAGTGGCGCTGGGGAAAAGACAGGAGGCAGAGCTAGAGGTAGCAGAGATGAAAATGTTGAGGTTCTCTTTGGGAGTAACGAGGATGGATAGGATCAGAAACGAGTACATCAGAGGGACAGCACATGTTAGATGTTTTGGCGACAAAGTCAGAGAGGCTAGATTGAGATGGTTTGGACATGTACAGAGGAGGGATAGTGAGTATATTGGTAGTAGGATGCTGAGGTTGGCACTACCAGGCAGAAGGCCGAGAGGAAGACCAAAGAGACGATTCATGGACGTGGTGAAGGAGGACATGAAGGTCGTTGGTGTAAGAGAAGAAGATGCAAAGGATAGGGTGAGATGGAGGCGGATGATTCGCTGTGGCGACCCCTGAAGGGAACAGCCGAAAGGAAAAGAAGAAGAAGAAGCATGAAATATGATTAAACATTATCCTGAGGTACATGTGATATAGTGTGGGGCCGATGGCATAATGGTTAGGGGGCTGCGCTCATGATCGGGAGGTTGTGAGTTCGAATCCCACTGAGTCCCTCACTGTGCTAAGACCCCTGGGCAAGGTCTCCACCACAAGTGTGCCTCTGTTCACCCAGCAGTATAAATGGGTACCAGTAAAATATACTGGGAAGGTAACCTGCGATGGACTAGCGTCCCATCCAGGGGGAGTTGAACTCCTGGTTGCTTCACGCTACGGAAACCGGGGATAAGCACCAGCCTGATGAGCCATGAGGCTCGGGTGTAGAAACCCAACAGACTTACCTTACACGTAATACAGTACTAGGCTCCGGCAGAGGGGGAGGGGGCGTGGCTGCGCAGACGTGCACACACAGATGAAACAAGCCAGTTGATGGAAGATTTTGGGTTGTTTTTTGTTTTGCGTAGGTTTAGGTTTTTTTTTTTTCCCATCATTGGCCTTTTTTTGTGACATTTTCCTTAACTTTTCCACCTATTCTTCATTAATTCCCTTATTTTTTAATTCGACGAATATTTATTTATTTATTTTAAAAAAATACAAACGAGATGCACTGAAGCCGCATTAACTGAAGCGCAAAGTTGCAAGGGATCCCTGTATTACTCTCTCTGAGAAAGGTTTTCTTACATTTTTCCATTTTTCAACACAGAAAAAATTTAAATAACACAGGATTCCTATGTGTACACATACGACAGAGTATGGGTTTTTCTGGACATTCCAAAATCAACTTGATGGTTATATGGCTTTCCCTGATCAATGATATAACTGCTACAACTACTATTCCGACTTATTATTATTATTATTATTATTATTATTAGTAGTAGTAGTAGTAGTAGTCATGTTGGTGCGTCAGTACGTATGTGAATCGCATCATTGGCTGGAGCAACCAGTCGCCCCTCACTCATTGAATCACATTCCAAAATAGCACAGACTGAATAGTTATGTTTATTTAATTTTTCACTTCAGGTGGGATTTCTATTTTTTGTGCGCAGCGCAAAATGTCTGTGCGAGGAGACCGTAACACCAGTGCGTGATTGCGCATGCGGGCAGCTTAGAGGGAACATTGGTTGCCACTGTACCACCCAGTGCAGCTAACTGGGTTATCAAAGGCTAGCCATGTCTCTCTCTGTCTATGGTGACCCATTGCTGACTTTCATAAAAAGTAGCTGCATAGCCGTCAAGTTGAATATTATTGATATTATATACACATATACATGTATGTATATGTCAGTTTGGGGGGAGGGGATCAATTCGGCCGGCGCGGGTGGTCTTGCTCCCCATTAACTGTGAAAAGTGAGGGATCACTGTACTAAAGTTTAAATGCTGGTTATGATATCAAGGTGTTGGACTGGTAGGTATAGGAGCTGCAGACCAGTTCGGTGGTGTTAATGTTATGGCTGATCGGTGTACATTTGGGATAATATTTTTCATCCCACTTCACCGATCCCTACTGAATGAAAGCATCCATAAGAAGTCATCGAGGCGCACATTTATTTAAAAAAAACAAAAACAAAACGGGTTCAACTGAACTTGAACGAGAGTCATTTTCCTGTCTTGAATGCCTTTGGAAGCGAAACTTGAAGTAGACAGATGGAGTATTAGCTCTAATCAAAGCACAAATTGCACATAAGGACAGACGGCAGAGCTGTAAGTGGTTTCTGGTTAGGAAGGGTTGCAGCTTTTCTATTTACTGTGTCTAGTATTAGGAGAAAAAACTCACCAAACAACATTATGAACTTAAAAACATCTGCAGCTAACAGCCTGTAAGTGGATTCAAATTGCAATCATCATCAATATATCCCCAAAAAGGGAAAAAATCAGAGTGAAAAAAGAAAAGACGCCATATGTTGGAGAGACAGCTGAAAATGTTATACTGCAGGAAGAAGAGGAGGAGGATTCCTTCCAGAGGTCAAAGAGGTAAAGTTAATACGAAAGCGGTTAAAAAGCCGTAGCGTAAATGATCTGTAGGCTATTAATCGCGTGACTAATTGGCTAACAGGCAGTTATACGAGCGATGCTGTTCCACTGACCCGCAGCTTAAGTGTCCACCAGAAAATTGCTTTTTAAGAGGACGTTAATGTCTCAGCGTGCCGTTCCGGCTGAGCTTGGCCGTCTGATGGTTGGTTAAACAGACACTTTCTTTCGTCTCATTACTGCTGCCTATAGAGTCCAGGAAGAGTTAAAACTATCTCAGCTTTCAGTGAACACGTACTGCTCTTACAGATAGGTCTTCCTCATGGTGGATAGAAATTATTCATTCATCAATTTTCTGAACCGCTTAATCCTAATTAAGGTCACGGGGAGGCTCTCCAGGCCGTCGCAGGGCAGAAACACGCTGACGGCAACAGCATTACTGATGGCTACTCTTGACAAAAGTCAGCAATGGTTCTTTTACATGCGTCTCACTATAGACAGTGAGAAGCCGTGACAATCCTTTGACAGTGGGGCTTGAACCCCTTACCTTGGAAAGAGTCATCCAGCACCCTTCCACCAGACCACCCCTGCTTGGGGCGACATTTAGCAGATGCTCTTGGACAGTGGTGGCCTGGTGGTAATGGTAAGGTAAAGTCCGTGAGGTTTTTACACCCGCATCATTAGTGACTCATCAGGCCGGTGCTTATTCCCGATTTCTGTAGCGTGAAGCGACCAGGAGTTCAACTCCTCCTGGATGGGACGCTAGTCCATCGCAGGTTACCTTCCCAGTATGTTCTACTGGTACCCATTTATACTGCTGGATGAACAGAAGCACACCTGTGGTTGAGACATTGCCCAGGGGTCTTAGCACAGTGAGGGTCTCAGTGGGATTTGAACTCACAAGCTCCCGATCATGAGCGCAGCACCCTAAACCTCTACACCACTGGCCCCACAATGGCGGTAATGGTGCTGGATCACTAATTCTAAGTTTGCGGGTTGAAAGCTCCACTCTCAACAGGTTGTCACTGTCCCCCCACCAGTGCAGCTAACTGGGTTATCAAAGGCCGGCCATGTCTCTCACTGTCTATGGTGTGAGGTTCATGTAAAAGAACCACCGCTGACTTTCGTGAAGAGTAGGCTGCAAAGCCATCAGCGTGTTTTCATTCTGCGAAGACCTGCCCAGCTGTCCAGGGTGTACTCTGCCCTCACCTGGAGTCGCCTGGGATGGGCGCCAACCTTCCCGCGACCGTAATTAGGATTAAACAGTTACAGAAAATGAACGAAATGAAAGGAGCAGACGTTCTCATCCAGAGCAACTTCCAATTATCCTTTTTTTATACAACTGAGTAATTTAGGGTTCAGGGCCTTGCTCAAGGGCCCAACAGTAGTGAGATTGGCGATTGAACTACTGAACTTTAGATCAGTAGCCCATCGCATTACCCACTAAGCCACCATTGCCTCATTGCATTACCCAGATACGCCACCACTGGGCTAGAAATTCTCATTCTAAAAATAAACACACAGAATTGATACATTTTTTAGATCTTCTTTTCCTTTCGGCTTTTCCCTTCAGGGGTCACCACAGCGAATCATCCGCCTCCATCTCACCCTATCCTCTGCATCTTCTTCTCTTACTCCAACTACCTTCATGTCCTCCTTCACCACATCCATAAATCTCCTCTTTGGTCTTCCTCTAGTCCTTCTGCCTGGTAGTTCCAACCGCAGCATCCTACTACCAATATACTCACTATCCCTCCTCTGTACATGTCCAAACCATCTCAATCTAGCCTCTCTGACTTTGTCTCCAAAACGTCTTACATGTGCTGTCCCTCTGATGTACTCATTCCTGATCCTATCCATCCTCGTTACTCCCCAAGAGAACCTCAACATTTTCATCTCTGCTACATCCAGCTCTGCCTCCTGTCTGTTCCCCAGGGCCACTGTTTCTAAACCATACAACATCGCTGGCCTCAACACCGTCTTGTACACTTTTCCTTTCATTCTTGCCGATACCTTCCTATCACACATCACACCGGACACTTTTCTCCAACCATTCCAACCTGCCTGCACACGCTTCTTCACCTCTTTTCCACACTCTCCACTGCTCTGGATTGTTGAGCCTAAGTACTTATGATATATTTTTTTAGATATTGGAATCAATTTAGTCATTTGACATGTCGGTTTAATCATGTCAGTCGTGCCGCTCATACACACCTGTATAGTTGCTATGCGTGGAAGAGGCTGTCTAGTATTTGCTCCACCTTCCACAGCAATGCCGAGGGTATTAGCGCTCTTGGACACCCGGACAAGTGTAGGCCCAGACTGCACTGACTGTAACACATAGAGAGGAAGAGACAGAGAAAAAAACATTAATACAGAACAAAAAAATGCTGAAAATCCTCTCAAACTCCCATGATTCCACTGCTCTGGCTTTGATCACCGGCATATCCTCAGGAGCCTTGACAGCTCTCTGCCTGATAAAGCTCTTCAACTGTGTGGTTCCTAATTTATTCAGAATTGGTAGTGGAGTGATGAGGTGAAGCTCAGGGGGAAACCTGTTGTTCTCTGACTTTTAAAACCCCATTTCTTTCTCCAGCCAGAATCCCGAACCAGCATGAAAAAAAGTGCGGCAGCAGGGGAAGTGAGCTGCACCTTTCTTCCTTCACCTTCGTGGCTGAAGTGCCCTTGAGCAAGGCACCTAACCCCTAACTGCTCTTTGTTTACCCTGACTGTGTGGCACCCCACCGCTCTCAGTGTGTGTGTGTGTGTGTGTGTGCGCACTCTTTGTATGTGTGTGCTCACTTTGGATGCGTTAAATGCAGAGGCAATAATTTCCCCTGCAGGATTAATACAGTATCTACACAGTAGGCCCCCGTTTTTCACGATGGTTCAGTTCCAGCCCTTCCCATGGATCATGAAAATCCGCGAGTTATTGACGTGGTTTTAAAATCCTATGTATGATATTACATGCGCTAAAATATGCTTGTTAAACAAATTCTATAGCAGTCTTACTCATTAATACAGTAATAATGCAGCAAAGTGGCAGCATGGTGGCGTAGTGGTTAGCACGTCCGCCTCACAGCAAGAAGGCCTGGGTTCGATTCCTGGCCTGGGTGTTTCTGTGCGGAGTTTCTCCCAATGCTTGTGTGGGTTCCCACTGGGTGCTCCGGTTTTCTCCCACAGTCCAAAGCCATGCACAGTAGGTTAATTGGCCGTTCTAAATTGTCCGTGACCTGGAGAGGGACAGGAGCCGCCAGGCCAAAATCAGCCCAAGTCTCGCCATGAAGGTGACCCAACGACATCCCTGATGTTAAGGGATAAGTGAAGAATGCAGTAAAGTGTAGTAATGATTAAGAAAAAAAACTTTTTAATTTTGTACTGTGATAAAATTTATTAATGAATAAAGTGCTTAGGCTCCTTACTAAAAAGCTAGAGAAGATGCAGGGCGTGTGAGTGACATCATTAAATATATCATTAAATCATTAAAAACACACACACACACAAAAAAAACTTTGCAATTCAGGCAATCACATTGATAACTTGTGCTCGAAGGAGAAAAAAGAGGTGTACACATCATCCACAACCAATCAGCATGAGGGAGAAACAAAAGCTCTCAGCCATTGGCTAAATTTGCATCACATACCAATAACTTCAGGGTTTGCCGCTAATCTGCAAATATAATAATAATGCAGTAAAATGTAGTAATAATGAAGTAAAAACTTTTTAATTTCGTACTGTGATAATATTTATTAATGAATAAAGTGCTTAGGTTCATTACCAGAAGCTAGAGAAGATGCAGGGCGTGTGAGTGACATCATAGGGCTCAAATAATCATTAAAAACACACGAAAAAAATTTACTTCGCAATTCAGGCAGTCACGTTAATAACCTGTGCGCGAAGGAGGCGTACACATCATCTGCAACCAATCAGCAGGAGGGAGAAACAAAAGCTCTCAACCATTGGCTAAATTTGAATCACGTGGCAGTTACTTCGGGGTTTGTCGCCAATCCGCGGATATGTGGGGGTGCGAGCGCCAAACTACAAACGGTCCAGGGCCTACTGTATACACAATTCAGTCTTTTTTATGAATGTGGGTGAGTTTTATGTAAAAATATAATGTTCAAAGACCATCCTTTCCTTCAATCGTTCATTTCTGAACCACTCAATCCTTATTAGGGTCACGGGGAGGCTGGTGCCCATTTCAGCCAAGTCTAGGCGAGGGTGGGGTACACTTCGGACAGCTCGCCAGGCCATTGCAGGGACTTGATGAACATTAAAGGAATATTCCTTACCGATGTAATAAATTAACCCTTAAATACTCCATTGAGAACGTTATGGAAATGTTTAGGGTCTTCATTCATCTTCTGAACCTCTGAATTCTAATTAGGGTTGTGAGGAGGCTGGTACCCATTTCAGCCAACTCTGGGCAGAGTACATCCTGGACAGCTCGCCAGGCCATCGCAGGGCAGGAACACATTGCATGCCTACTCTTGATGAAAGTTGGCATGGTTTTCTTACATGCCATAGACAGTGAGAGACGCGGCGGGATATTGATAACCCAGTTAGCTGCACTGACAGCAGTGACAGTGAGTGTGTAATAAAAAAAATAACGATACAATAAATGGAGGTCATTAAATATGACAGAGCGACTGGCTTAATGCAGAAAAATAAAAACAATGAATGAGACTAACAGACTTAATGTCTGTCTGTGGGTTATAAATATATATTTATTTGACAAACATGTATCCAAATATTTTCCCTTTTTTTTTTTCCCCCCCCAGGTCTGGAACATGTGACTTGTTTTAATATACGGTACAATTGTTACGTTCAATTTAGGTTTGCAGCCAGAATAGAGGTCATAATAAACCTGAGAAAAAAGCACTCTTTTCTGAAATATTCATTCATTTTCTGAAGAGCTTAATCCTAATCACAGTTGTGGGAAGGCTGGTGCCCATCTCAGCTGACTCTGGGCGAGGGCAGAGTACACCCTGGACAGCTCATCAGGCCCAAAACATGCTGACGGCTATGCAGCTCCACTTAACAAGAGTCAGCAATGGTTCTTTACAGCCTTTCACCCTAGACAGGAAGAGACATGGCCGTCCTTTGATAACCCAGGTAGCTGGACTGGGGGGCAGAAGTGACAAACGTTGACAGTGGGGCTTGAACCTCCAACCTTAGGATCGGCAATCCAGCACCTTACCAACAGGCAACCGCTGCTCAAATACTCAGTGACCTGGGAGATCTTGCCCCTTGAGTCTGGTGCCTTAGACCGCTCTGACTCTCTTACAACATTACACTTAACTAGCTTTTATTCTGGAATACACAGCAATGGTGAGAATACGATATAAACATTTTGCACATTTACTCAGTCTCTTGCTAAAGCGCTCAACCCCACTAAAAGGTTGTAGGGAGGCTGGTGCCTCATCTTAGCCAACACTGGGCGAAGGTGGGGTAGAAACTGCACAACTCGCCAAACACCGAAGGTCAACACTCATACAACCAATTCAGATGTGCACCTAGGGCAGTGCTTCTCAGATAGTACGGTACCCGTCCCCCTTGGAGGGCGTGGTGTGATGCCAGCGGGGGTGCAGTGTGATGCTGGGGGGAGTGCGTATGATCCTGGGGAAGATGCTTTTCTGGAATTGTGTACGAGAGTTAAGTGTAATTGCACCTCCACTCCACTAGTTGGCAGTGGTGCTCTCAATGTCGCGCTATGGCGTAGCGGTTTTTCGCATGAGCAAACAATATGAAGTGCAGTAAATAACCCCTCAAGAAACAACACGGAAAAATTTCTAACCGGAACGACGCGAAAAGTGGAGAGAGAGACGGAGATACTAAGACGTAAATAAGTTAAATGAGTTTAAATAAGGATGTACTTTTTAATTTCAGGCACATTGGTGCACGTTAAATCTTTTCTGTTGCAGATTAAAAATAATGTTAATGAAGTTTTTCTTTATTGTAAGTTGAACTATATTTCTTTCTTGTTTTGTTTTTAACGTTAATAAAGATATAATGTTATGCAGAGGTGGACTAATAACAATTTTATAGACAAATAATACTATTTATAATTGCTGTGTGTGTGTGTGGGGGGGGGGGGGGGGGTTCGTTCCTGGGGGGTGCCACAGAAAATAATTGAGAAGCAATGACCTCGGGACAATTTACAGCCAGTTAGCCTAATGTGCATGTCTTTGGACTGTGGGAGGAAAGTGGAGTACCCAGAGGAAACCCATGTGAGCATGGGAGAGCATGCAGGCTCCACAGAGAAACAGCAAGTCCAGTAATTGAACCCAGTACCTTCTTGCTGTGAGACGGATGTGTGAACCGCAATGCTGCTCTGCAGCCCGTTTTGTTCCACAATAGTATTAATCTCATACTAACATCTTACGAATGATACCAATATTTTTCAGTCATCGCAATCCCAGAATTCCCCAAGAGCTTTGTGTTCAAGAAACACTGTGTTACTCATTCACATTGTGCTCTACAGTCCTCACCTGGTGATTGGGAACCTGTACTGCTTTCTCAACCCCCTGTGGCTCTCCTGATGCATTCTGGGATACAGCTTTACCAGGGCGAGGACTGCTGTCTTTACATATACCCCCTGCCTCTGCAATGTCCACGCCACTGTCCTCACTCAGGGTTTGTCCACTGTCTGAAAGCTGGGATAGAGTAGCTCCTAAGAACACACACACACACACACACACACACACACACACACACAAAGAAAGAAAGATACCAATAACTGTACCTCTAATGGAAGCCTACAGAACCATTTATTTATAAAATGGTTAACACAGCAAGACGTTCCAGTGTTTGAGGCTCAGTAAGGGCGTTTCTGTGTGGACTTTGCATGACCTCCCCATACTTCAGTGGGTTTCCTCTGGGTATTCCTGTTTTCTCCCTAAGTCTAAAAACATGCACCTTAGGGCAACTGGCTGTATGAAATTGTCCCCATGTGGCACTGAGTATGAGTTGTAAATGGTTGTGTGTTACCCTGCGATGGACTGGGTGGCTGTTTATGGCGTACCCCATCTACACCCAGTGCCAGCCACCCAGCAGCATGTATAGGAATAAGCGGCTCAGTAAAAGAATGGAATGATTGCATGCCTTACCTTAGCATTTGATCCAGCAACAAACTCAATAATATCTATATGCAGTGTCTTTTAATGCTCTAGATTGTCTCCAGCATCTTCCAGCTGATGCTAATAAGATTAAAAGGTTTGAAAAATGAAGTAACAAATGTGATCATTCCTAACCAATAACACCCCATATCCAATCATAGAACAACGACAGGCTTAAGCACAAGTGTGCCTCCATCTACACAGCGGTATAAATAGGTACTAGTAAAGATACTGGGAGGTAACCTGGTGGCCTACAATGGACTTGAACCATCCAGGAGGAGTTGAACTCCGTGTACCTTCACACTGCGGAAACAAAGTTAAACTCACCTATACCTACATACACACACACACACACACACACAGATTATGTGTGTGTGTGTGTGTATATATATATATTTATATATATATATATAGAGGATTTTCTGAGTAGATCCTTCCGTAGGAGAGTGCTCAATACTTTTTGGTAGAGCAAATAACAAAAGGACAGGACAAAGGCTTTCTATTGAAACTCCATTTATCACTACAGATCTGTTTCGAGGGGTGGTGAAACCATCCCCTCTCTTCAGGTGATTACAGAAGAATCTTCTACATCTACATAATCTTATACAGAATTCTTCTGTAATCACCTGAAGAGAGGGGATGGTTTCACCACCCCTCGAAACAGATCTGTAGTGATAAATGGAGTTTCAATAGAAAGTCTTTGTCCTGTCCTTTTGTTTATATATATATATATATATATATATATATATATATATATATATATATGATGCAGAGGAGGAAGGTGGACATACTGTGTGTTCAGGAGACCAGGTGGAAAGGTAGCAAGGCTAGAAGCTTAGGAGCAGGGTTTAAGCTGTTTTATAATGGTGTGGATGGGAAGAGAAATGGAGTAGGAGTCATCTTGAAGGAGGGGTTTGTCAGGAATGTTCTAGAAGTGAAAAGAGTGTCAGACAGCGTGATGAGTCTCAAGTTAGAAATTGAAGGCGTGATGGTCAATGTTGTTAGTGCTTATGCCCCACAGGCAGGATGTAAGCTAGAAAAGAAGGAGAGATTTTGGAGTGACTTAGATGAAGTGATGCAGAGTAACCCCAGAGGTGAAAGAGTGGTCATTGGAGCAGACTTCAATGGGCATGTTGGTGCAGGCAACAGAGGGGACGAGGAAGTGATGGGCAGGTTTGGTATCCAGGACAGGAACACAGAAGGACAGATGTTGATCAATTTTGCAAAAAGGATGGAAATGGCTGTGGTAAATACTTTCTTCAAGAAGAAACAGGAGCATAGGGTGACTTATGAAAGCGGAGGTAAGAGCACACAGGTAGACTACATCTTGTGTAGGCGATGTAATTTGAAGGAAGTCAGCGACTGCAAAGTAGTAGTGGGGGAGAGTGTTGCCAAACAGCATAGGATGGTGGTGTGCAGGATGACACTGATGGTGAGAAAGGTGAAAAAGGCAAAGGCAGAGCAGAAGACAAAGTGGTGGAAGCTGAAAAAGGAAGAGTGTCGTGTTTTCTTCAAGGAGGAGTTGAAACAGGCTTTGGGTAGTCAGGAAGTGCTTCCAGATGACTGGACAACCACAGCCAATATGATTAGGGAGACCGGTAGGAGAGTACTTGGTGTGTCCTCTGGAAGGAAAGTAGATAAGGAAACTTGGTGGTGGAATGAGGAAGTGCAGGAGTGTGTACAAAAGAAGAGGTTAGCCAAGAAGAAGTGGGACATTGAGAGGACCGAAGAGAGTAAACAGGAGTACAGGGAGACACAGCGTAAGGCAAAGGTAGCGGTGTCAAAGGCCAAACAGAGGGCGTATGATGACTTGTATGATAGGTTGAACAGTAAGGAGGGAAAAAATGATTTATACAGGTTAGCACAGCAGCGAAATAGAGATGGGAAAGACATGCAGCAAGTTACAGTGATAAAGGACAGAGAGGGAAATGTATTGACTGATGACAGAAGTGTGCTGGGAAGATGGAAAGAGTACTTTGAAGAGCTGATGAATGAGGAAAATGAGAGAGAAAAAAGAGTATAAGGGGTGACCATTGAGGAGCAGGAAGTAGCAAAGATTAGTAAAGGAGAAGTGAGGAGGGCATTGAAGAGGATGAAGAGTGGAAAAGCAGTTGGCCCTGATGACATACCAGTTGAGGTATGGAAGTGTCTAGGGGAGGTAGCAGTAGATTTTCTGACAAGAATATTCAACAAGGTCTTAGAAAGTGAGCAGATGCCAGAGGAATGGAGGAGAAGTGTGCTTGTGCCCATTTTTAAGAACAAGGGAGACGTACAGAGTTGTGGCAACTACAGAGGGATAAAGTTGATGAGCCATACAATGAAGCTATGGGAAAGAATAGTGGAAGCAAGACTAAGGGCAGAGGTCAGCATTTGTGAACAACAGTTTGGTTTCATGCCAAGAAAGAGCACCACAGATGCAGTGTTTGCTTTGAGGATGTTAAAAGAGAAGTACAGAGAAGGGCAGCAGGAGCTGCATTGTGCCTTTGTGGATCTGGAGAAAGCATATGACAGAGTGCCGAGAGAAGAACTGTGGTATAGTATGAGGAAGTCTGGAGTGACAGAGAAGTATGTTAGAGTGGTGCAGGACATGTATGAGAGATGTAAGACAGTGGTGAGGTGTGCTGTCGGTGTGACAGAAGAGCTCAAGGTGGAGGTGGGACTGCATCAAGGGTCAGCTCTCAGCCCCTTCTTGTTTGCTATGGTGATGGACAGGCTGACAGACGAGGTTAGACAAGAATCTCCATGGAATATGATGTTTGCAGATGACATCGTGATCTGTCGTGAGAGCAGAGAACAAGTGGAGGAAAATCTAGAGAGGTGGAGGTATGCCCTGGAAAGGAGGGGATTGAAGGTTAGACTCAGTAAGACAGAATACATGTGTGTGAACGACAAGGACCCGAGAGGAACTTTGAGGTTACAGGGGGCAGAGATAAAGAAGGTGGAGGATTTTAAGTACTTAGGCTCAACAATCCAGAACAATGGAGAGTGTGGAAAAGAAGTGAAGAAGCGCGTGCAGGCAGGTTGGAATGGATGGAGAAAAGTGTCCGGTGTGATGTGTGATAGGAGAGTATCGGCAAGAATGAAGGGAAAAGTGTACAAGACGGTGATGAGGCCAGCAATGTTGTATGGTTTAAAGACAATGGCCCTGGGGGAAAGACAGGAGTCAGAGTTGGAGGTAGCAGAGATGAAAATGTTGAGGTTCTCTTTGGGAGTAACGAGGATGGATAGGATCAGAAATGAGTATATCAGAGGGACAGCCCTGGAACTACCAGGCAAAAGGCCCAGAGGAAGACCAAAGAGAAGATTTATGGATGTGGTGAAGGCAGACATGAAGGTCGTTGGAGTAAGAGTAGAAGATGCAGAGGATAGGGAGAGATGGAGGCAGATCATTTGCTGTGGCAACCCCTGAAGGGAACAGCCGAAAGGAAAAGAAGAAGAAGATATATATATATATATATATATATATATATATATATATATATATATATATATATATATATATATATATATATATATACACACACACACACACACACAGTATATATATATATAAAATAGCCGTGTGAACAGAGATCCCTCACAGCAGTATCCTGAATCACTTGAAGTTTCTCTGCAACATCATTTGCCTTACAGCGGGGATTATTTTTAGCAGTCCGCTTGACAGGCCCGAGGACACCTGTCTGACGGCCCGGGTCAACCTGAACGAGATACTGTTGACTCCTTGCCTTTGCTGGGAAATTGTGTCCGGGGGAATCCCGAGGTTTTGTGCAATCTGACTCTGGCTAGGTCCGCCCTCGACTCACCTACAATATACCCTTCTTTGCTTTAATGATTGCAGCATAGCTAGATGTTTAAATAATTTCTATTCTGTAATTGTAAATTAAATAAATATTCCTTTCATAGAATGATTTAGGCTCTGGGTGGCACGGTGGCGTAGTGGTTAGCACGTCTGCCTCACAGCAAGAAGGTCCTGGGTTGGATTCCGAGTCCAAGTGTTACTGTGTGGAGTTTGCATGTTCTCCGCCGTGCTTACGTTGGATGTGAACTCGCAAATTGTGAAGAAGCCTTTCGCTGCTAATGATATAAACTCTTTTCCCACAATTATTATCAACCGGAAGTGATAATTTGGGGTGATCTTCATTTGGGTTTCCCTTTTAGGACTGATTCCTCCAAAGGTTTCTTTCTCACGTAAGTCAGCAAGGCTTTTCTTTGCAACTGTTGCCACGGGCTTGATCATCAGGGATATGTAGGGGTTGTAAAAATGTTTGTGAACTTTTTTGTACTTTGTAAATTCCTACTGTTACTATGCCAAGCTGCGTTGCAACAATGTCAGTAGTAAAAAGTGCTATAAAAATAAAACTGAATTAAATTGAACTGAATGATGTCATGCTATGACCGTTCCGTCCCCAAAGGTTTATATGGTCTGAAAGTGTTATGCTATCGAAACAAGACTCTGGGAAGCGGTGGCCTGGTGGTAAAGGTGTTGGATCACTGATCCTAAGTTTGGAGGTTCAAGCCCCACTCTCAATGGGTTGTCACTGCTGTCCCCCCAGTGCAGCTAACTGGATTATCAAAGGCCAGCCATGTCTCTCACTGTCTATGGTGTGAGGCATGTAAAAGAACCATTGCTGACTTTCAACAAGAGTAGTTGCATCAACATGTTTCTGCCCTGCAATGGCCTGGTGAGCTGTCCAGGGTGTTCTCTGCCCTCTCCCAGAGTCAGCTGAGATGGGTGCCAGCCTCCCCGCGACCCTAATTAGGATTAAGTGGTTCAGAAAATGAATGAAAATAACGTTCTTTCATGTACACCTAATATCACCACAGGGTAATAAAATGCCATTGTGGTCGATCGGCTCACTTCCATAAGTGTGATAGTGTGATATACATGCCAGAAATGCCATGCGCCTCCACTCACCTCGTGGTTGGATTCGTGCTTTTTCCTCCGCCCTTTCCTGCTCAGGGTTGAGTCTTTGGTGGCGTGAGATGCTGGGGCTCATATCAGGCGCTGAAATTGTGACTTTAGGCTTTTCCGGGCTACAAGGTGGAGGTGCTGGTATACGCAATGAGGGTGAGGGAGATGGTGAGGAGCGAGCAGACAGACTGGGGGTTGGAGTTGCAGCTCGTGAGCGACTTGCAGATTCCAAATGGGATGGCAGCATGGCCCCCTGCTTGCTCATCAGAAACTGGATGAGGTCTTTGGCTGGTGGTGCGACTGAGGGTCCGGAGCGATGGTGAGAACATGGAGAGCAGCGACGGAGGGAACATGGAGGAGGAGAGCGATGGGAGACACAGGGGGAGGAGCTGTGGTGGACAGTGCATGGGGAAGTATGGGCTGAGCAAGACGGGTGTATGTGTGGATCAGTGTGGTTAAGAGTGCGAGTTTCCTGGTGTATCCTACAGGGGGCTTTAAAGAGCAGGTTGGTTTGACACAGTTTAGACATAGGGCGTTTCAGCTGGATCTTTGGACTTCCATGTCCAGGAGGAGGTGGGGGTCTGAAATTAGGTGGAGACTCGACACAAGTTGGACCTTCATCCTGAATTGGTATAAGAAAAGGCATATTGTATACAGTCATATTATTTTCTGGAGTAAACAATTCAATGAAACTCCCTTTAAAACATCATCGTCGATGCCCAGGAGCCATTCACATATAGCCAGAATTCATACATTCATTCATTCATTTATTTTGGGAATTATTGGTAAACCAGCAAACTTTGAGATTAGCCTCATACTACAAAGGATTTCTACCTTCCCAATACATCTAACTGTTGATACGGTAATATAGTACAGCACATCCTATCTACTCTGGGGTTAAAGGTCATGATCACAGAATGTAAATTCTCATGGCTTTTCCTGGTTATTTATTATATCAGAGATGAAAGCATGTGTGTCTATCACCTTCTGGGCAAGATGCTGCAAATTCCACTTGCTGTTGTTTCTTTCAGTGTTTCTCAAGCTTAGAGTGAAATACATTCTTCTCAAAGCATGCTATGCTTCCAAAACCTTTCATCATAGAAGAACTAAAACCGAGTAATAAATCCGCACACACATGGGGGGCACTGTACTGCAAATAGTGGGACATTCCAAACATAGAAGAAACAGTAAACACTGGTGTTTGGCATTGGAAAGCACTGAGACAGATACCATGTATGCAAAGGTTTCTAGTTTTATTTTATTCAGAGGTTCACTAATTTATATCTTATTTGTTAGTTTCCTATTTGTATACTTTTATTATTTCTGTTATCTTGGCTTACACAAACTGCACAATTCACATCCGGGCTCTTCCGAGAGGGAAATAGAATATAAATGGAAGCCTTTTCAAATACGTTCATGCAAATTATTGAACATATTTTAGCAGAATTTGAAAATGTAAGTAAAAACTATCTGATAATGAAAATATACCCGTTTTTAGTATTATAGAATCCTGTAGTCTCTCACTGTCGGTGGTGAGAGGAATGTAAAAGAACCAATGACGAATAACCATTGTTGGCCATAAAAAGGCGGATATTTAGCATCGTACATAAGCTAAAGTACAGTATATTTATAGACGAGCTAATAGCAGTCAGAAATTAGCAGTTGCTTAGCAAATGCTTCACTTATAGCTTTATCGTAGAGTTTTGTGTGAAATGGGATCATATGAGTCACATGAACATAATATAGGGCTACACAAAAAAAAGCTCAAACATTTCAAAAGTAAACCGAAAAAAATTAAAAATTAAAAAAAAATTAAATTATAGGTGGCACGGTGTCATCATGGTTAGCACATCCGCCTCACAGGAAGAATGCCTGGGCTCGATTCCCAGCTGGGGTGTTTTTGTGTGGCATTTGCATGTTCTCCCCGTGCTTGCATGGGTTTCCTCCGGGTTACTCCGGTTTCCTCCCACAGTACAAAAACATGCACAGTAGGTTAACTGGCTGTTCCAAATCTCCCTGAGGTGGGAATGGCTGTGTGAGTGAGCCCAGCCCCACAAAAAGAATCATAAGGGGCGGGGTCAGGGGAATGGGCTGGCCACCCAATACTGCCAAGCAACGAGACCACCTGGAGCACATCCAATGATTTTTCAAGCTGTGGGTGCCGAAGTTCGGTGGAGTACTGGTTAGCACGAAAGTCCTGGGTTCAATTCCCAAAACGGGCGTTTCTGTGTGGGGTTTGCATGTTCGTCCCATGCTTGCGTGGGATTCCTCCCACAGTCCGCTAACTGGCTGTTCCAAACTGCCCCTAGGTGTGAATCAGAATATGAATGTTTGTGTGAGTGTTGCCCCTGCAGTGGCCCGGCGAGCTGTCTAGGGTGTACCCCGCCCTCACCCAGAGTCGGCTGAAATGGGCACCAGCCTCCCCATGACCCTAATTAGAATTAAGCGGTTCAGAAAATGAAAGAATGAACGTGTGCCAAACATCAATCTTACTGAAACCACACATCGGCTTCTTCGAGCTCAGGATGTTAAATGAGTTTGGTGTACCCCACCCTCGCCCAGAGTCGGCTGAGATGGGCACCTGCCTCCCCGTGACCCTAATTCAGAGTAAGTGATTTCAAATGAGCATATACTGATGAATGCAAACTGTATTAAATGAAGTTTAATGTGTGTAAATCATCAGTTGAATAACTTTAACCTTTTTTTTAAATGTACCTTTGAAATGTCGGAGGTTTTTTGAGTCACCTTGCATATAGGAACATTACAGTTATATGACTGCGTATAAAGCATTAGTCAAAATCTCTCTTGATGCATCTGCTTGCAATCCTGCCAACTCCTTGTAGAGGAGTGATGTGTAGTCATGCCAGGTCAGGTGCCTTTTCTGAACAATTTGCCTCAAGTAGAAACTGTACTGTATGCAGTCCTCTATAAAAGTACTGGAAGTATACGGCTAATTTATTCATATTTGCTAAACAGTAAAGACATTTGATTTAAACTCAAAAGATAAAAAGAATACAAGAGACAAATCAGAACTTATTATAGGACTTATTATAGTATTACATCCTTCACACTATAACCAAACTGAAGACACAAACAATGAATTGCAAGATTCAAATATACTGAAAATCCTTGATCGGGGTAAACAAAAGCTAAACAAATGTTAGCAAACATTTTAACCGGTGGTTAACAGGCTATGTGTGTGCTCTTCAGATGACGCGCCAATTTAACCCGATCACGCAATATTTGTACGCAGGTATTAAATATTTGATCAGTGACTTCATCCCAGTCGAATTTTCACCCCAGTCACATTCTGTGAGTTTACAAGTGAAGATTGCAAAGTTCAAGAAGGGCAAGAAGCAGACGCCCGAGAAGAAGTAGCCATCTTCCATACAAAGATACAAGGCTCCATCTCCAACTTCATCTCCGAACACCCAGTAGCTGCATCCCAAGAAGCCTTATACCCCCATTTCACTGGACTACGGCATGCAAGGATAGTAGCGGAACGGCACGGAATGCAGTCTACGGAAGAGCTTCGGCATTTTTACACGGAAAATGGGTGGAAATCCTACGGAAAAGTGGAAATTCTTAAACCCCCATTTAACTGGACTACGGCATGCACGGATCGTGTAGAGGAAAGACGTGGAACGCAATCTACGGAAGAGCTTCGGGATTTTTACACGGAAAATGGGTGGAAATCCTACGGAAAAGTGGAAATTCTTAAACCCCCATTTAACTGGACTACGGCATGCACGGATCGTGTAGAGGAAAGACGTGGAACGCAATCTACGGAAGAGCTTCGGGATTTTTACACGAAAAATGGGTGAAAATCCTACGGAAAGGTGGAAATTCTTAAATCCCCATTTAACTGGACTACGGCATGCACGAATCGTGTAGAGGAAAGGCGTGGAACGCAGTCTACGGAAGAGCTTCGGGATTTTTACACGGAAAATGGGTGGAAATCCTACGGAAAAGTGGAAATTCTTAAACCCCCATTTAACTGGACTACGGCATGCACGGATCGTGTAGAGGAAAGGCATGGAACACAGTCTACAGAAGAGCTTCGGGATTTTTATGGGTGAAATGGGTGAAAATCCTACGGAAAAGTGGAAATTCTTACACTCTCGGAACATCCACAGCATGTGCGGAACAGGTACGGCAAAGTTCGCCAAAGTGACCCCACGGAACACTCACAGAATATTTTTCCATGAATTCCAGGTAATATTTTGGCCTGCCGGAAGCATACGGAAGTGGAGGAAGACTTGAGAAACAACTACGGAATCACACGGAAAATGAGGGAATAATTGCAAAACATTTGCGGATGACAACATTTTTGCTTTCGTAAGTCTGCCGTGCTCCAGTGAAATGGGGGTATTTAAGACGCAGGTCTTTCAGTCCCAGCCCTTCACAAGCCCCCCATTGAAAGTCTCTCCAGTGTTATCCAGTGTCTGAATTAACTCAGAATAACTCAATTGGTGTGACTGTACGAGGCCATTTCAGTAACTAAATGCTACCTGGCTTTTAACTTACAATAATTTGCTTTAATATCTATTACTATATTTTTGTTCGTTTAAAGCGCCCTTGACAGTGATAAATTGGAAAAGAGTAAACACGGGTTTTTGGCAGTTGCTGCTGTACACTGAACATTGTTTCTCTGTGCAGATCCTACGCCTGGTTTATAAGTAATTTGTATTTGATTGAATATCCATTTCTTACAATAACTGCATCAATTCAGTGACTCAGTAATATCAGGAGGCTGTTACATTCTTCTATTTGATTGTTTTTCCAGGCTTGTACCACAGTGTTGTTTGTTCCAGAATATTCTCACTTCATTCTGCTGTTCAGGAGGTGAAATGCATGCTCAATTGATTTAATGTCTTGTGAACGACTTGGCTATTCCAAAAGCTTTTTCCCCTGATGAAGTACTGTGTTGTGTTTGCAGTCTGTTTCAGGTCATTGGTTTCCTTCATGATGAAGTTGAACCATGATGATGACCCACGGCACTACCTCCACCACGCTTGACCAGAAGGATTGTGTGTTCAGGATCATGAACACATTGTTCCTTTTTTCTACACTTTGGGCTTTGCGTCAGTCTGATAAGTGCATGTCTGGTTCCAGAACTTTTGTGGTTCAGCTTTGAACCTATTTGTGAATAAGAGTGCTGTATGGCGGCAATATTCTTACTGGACAGTGTGGAGCTTTCTGCTGTGTAGTCTTCTTCTTCTTTTCCTTTCGGTTTTTCCCTTCAGGGGTCGCCACAGCGAATCATCTGCCTCCATCTCACCCTATCCTTTGCATCTTCTTCTCTTACACCAACGACCTTCATGTCCTCCTTCACCACATCCATGAATCGTCTCTTTGGTCTTCGTCTGGGCCTTCTGACTGGTAGTTCCAGCCTCAGCATCTTATTACCAATATACTCACTATCCCTCCTCTGTACATGTCCAAACCATCTCAATCTAGCCTCTCTGACTTTGTCTCCAAAACGTCTTACATGTGCTGTCCCTCTGATGTACTCATTCCTGATCCTATCCATCCTCGTTACTCCCAAAGAGAACCTCAACATTTTCATCTCTGCTACCTCCAGCTCTGCCTCCTTTCTTTTCCCCAGGGCCACTGTTTCTAAACCATACAACATCGTTGGCCTTACCACCATCTTGTACACTTTTCCTTTCATTCTTGCCGATACCCTCCTATCACACATCACACCGGACACTTTTCTCCAACCAGACACTTTTCTCTAAACTATGCTGTGTAGTATGGCCTCTATTTTCTGCTCTCATACTATTTTTGGAATGGTAGCTTATGGCACGTTCGTGAGGTGTAAACTTGATGTTTTGGAATTTTTCTTCGCAGATCTAAGAAGATCATCAACTTGGCTGGCCATGCTGAATGATGGTGCAGCGACTTGCTTCATGTTTCCTCTTTGATAAGCGACAAAATTGCTCAATTTTCTCCCATAGTCAGGTCTCTGGTTTTCATGCTGGTTTATCCTTCATAAGATCAGTTTCAGGCAGTGGTGGTCTGGTGGTAAAGGTGCTAGATCACTGATCCTAAGGTTGGGGGTCCATCACTGCCCCCCCCCTCCCCTCCCAGTACAGCTAACTGGGTTATCAAAGGCCGGCCATGTCTCTCACTGTCTATGGTGTGAGCTTCATGTAAAAGAACCATTGTTGACTTTCGACAAGAGTATCTCCATAATGAGCTGTACAGGGTGTACTCTGCCCTCGCCTGGAGTTGGCTAGGATGGGTGCCAGCCTCCCTGTGAATCTAATTAGGATTAAGCGGTTACAAAAACAATAAATGAAGATCAATCGCATTATTCATACTGTCAGTAAAAAAAATCGCTCATCACAAGAGGAGACATTCAGGCATATTAATTCTTTAAACCCTCACCCTAACAGGGTACATTTGGGTCACTTAATCTGTCAATTACATGTTCCAATAATTTATTTTCATCCATCCCAATATTTCTTCCTAATTTAGTCATAGCCAATTTCTACCTGTCAAGTATAAGTATTTAATATATAAGTATTTAATACAAGTATTCCCTATCACAGGATCACTACCAACCAAGGAGGGTCGAAAGCAAGCCGCATCTTTACAAACCGCTGTGCATGTGTGTTCACGAGTAGGCGAACACATTCTGAGGGGCATTGATGTCCTCCTTCTTGTGCACATGAGCTCACAGAAGCCTATGTTTGGTCACAGTGACTGCTTTAATTGACAATGAGGTGAGCATATGCCATCCCTTGCTGCCGTATGAGCTCAGCCAATTAGCTCAAATGGAATCTTGGCATGCATCAACCTGAATTCGAAGAATTGATGCAGCACCAATTTCTGGGTATGGCAGCTAAATGAGAAAACGGGGAACTGTTTCATCCAACCGAACAATATTTTTTTTTCCTAAACAAGGATCAGTTGTTCTCAGCTCAGCCGCTGCTTTTATTATCACATTTTATTTCTCTTTTGGTTGCATACATTTTCATGTAAAGAAAAAAAAAATGTTTTTTTGAAGTCATTGATCCAAATCTCAATGCTGTTGCTCTTTGCTGTCAATTAACTGCATTCTGCTGAATTCAATTTGATATGAGTCTGGCAGGCAGCAGCGGTAAGGTGCTGGTTGGGGGTTCAAGCCCCACTGTCAACGGTTATTATCGCTGTGTGCAGCTAACTGGGTTATCAAAGGCCGGCCATGTCTCTCACTGTTTGTGCTGAGAGGTTCACGTAAAAGAACCATTGCTATCGTCAAGAGTAGCTGCATAGCTGTGAGCATGTTTCTGCCCTGCGATGGCCTGGTGAGCTGTCCAGGGTGTACTCTGCCCTCCCCCAGATTCAACTAAGATGAGCGCCAGCTTCCCCACAACCGTGATTAGGATGAAGCTGGTTACAGATTGCCATCCTACAGCCTTGCAGACCTCAAAGACATGCACATTCGGTACTCGACACATGTGAACTCAATTTAATTGTCTGGTTCATGGTCATAGACGCACTTTTGTCTTCTGTTGAAAAACGTGTCAGCAGACTACGATGGCGTTTTAAGTAAAATAATTTTAACTCCCCATTTGCTTCCACATCACTCTCCAAAGTGTAACTTTTTTTACAGCTTCCGTTTTGAATTTCAGATGTACAATTATTACCAATCTGGTGCAGCTGAACACTAACCTGTCACACGTACTGACTCCTGACTGCTGCATTAAACGAACAATGTAATTACAGAACTACATTTTAGACTACAGAAAAAGCATCTTGACATTTCCGTGGGTGATATTTAATTCCAAAATGTCACCATATTATAAAATTCTCTCAATATGCTGCTGTCTGGAATCCCTAATACTGGTATGCTTAATGTATAATTGCAAGTACGACTGGATGACTCAAATAAATTCTAAAATTATTCTGAAAGCAAAGAAGCAGAACTAAAAATACACATCCTATAGGAATTTAAAGCTTTTAAATGTATTTATGGATATTTCACACGTTTACGGTAGACAGTTTTCAAATTACAGTGGTACCTCACCTTACGAAATTTATCCATTCCAGCACCTTTTTCGTAACCTGCACTTTTCGTAAGTAGAACCGCATTTTGCATGTAAAACGCGTGATCCATTCCAAGGCTCCCAATACTACCCCATAAACCCTTTAAAAATGATAAAAGTACATCAATTTTGTATGAAATATGTGTTAAAACTAAAACTAAATTATTTACCTTTTTTTTAAAATCTCTCGAACCACCCATGCGATGCTTTAAAGTCCGGGGGTTGCTGGTCTGAAGAACCCCGACCCCCACCCTCCTTCACAAGGTCCTTAAATATGGCGGTTGTTTTTTCCAAAATAATCGCCTCCGTCACTGTATCTCCGCTTTTAATACCTCCTTCCGCTTCAATATCGTCCCGATTGTAGAGGGCTTTTGGCCAAACTCCTTTGCGATTTCACTTAACCGGATCACACTTTCATATTTTTTTATCATCTCCTGTTTTATTTTTATTGAGAACGGAGCCCACGTCTTCTTTTCAGTCTCACCGGGAATCACTTTCTTGGAGCTCATGATTAATAACGAAAAATAACGCTGCAATGAAAACACTCAAAAAACTCATGAAACTCACGAATCAACAGAACGACTCTTCATGCGTGTGTCGAAAAAAGGGTCAAAGGCACACGAAAAGCATTATGGGTACAGTACTGTATTATAGAGATTCAGCTCCCTCCTAGCCAATGGGAGGCCAGCGGGATGGGGGTGTTGGGAGACAACCAATGGGAAAGCAACTCACGCATTGTTTGAATGTTTGAATGATGCGTTTGAATTTTTGAGATGGCGCTTTCGTAACGTGAACTTGTTTCTGTATCCAGAGACAAAAATTTTAGGAAAATGCGTTTCGTAACCTGAATTTTTCATTTGGTGAGATTTTTGTAAAGTGAAGTACCACTGTATCTGTGTTATGAGACGTATGTGTTCAAATAGAATGTACATGAGATAAAATACTTATAGTTTAATAATGATGTAATCAGTGCTTCTTTCTGTTATATACTAATAATAGCACAATTATATTGTTCAAGATGATGTGAACAACACAGGTAGAAAACGCCTCAGCTGGCTTCTTCATGCATGATGTTTTCCAGTGACAGAAATGTCCCCCCCCCTCCACTCTCTCTCTCATACTGTACTCACCAAAGCTATTTCCGGTAGAGAGCTAAAAGCCCCCGCAGGTCCTGCCTCCACGCTGCCATCCATTCTGCACTCATTCTGCAAAAGCACAAATTATTTGCGTCATCCTACAGTTCAGCTGCACTCAAACAACATCAGTCTTAAATAATTCTACACTAAATCACCTTTCTGATTCTTACATTGGTGAAAAGTGAATTATAAAAGGGGCCGTCGAACAAACTCACAATGTAGAGATGCTCTGTGTTGTGGGAGTGTTCTGATCACTCACTGCTAGTTGACTTCTTTCCACTACATGAAGCATCCACTATTATTTATTAGTACACTCACTATCCGAGTTATGATGTATGCAAGTTACGACCACCCGTACTTACAATCACATCTAGCAGATGCCTAATATGAGTTTCCTGTATATGTCCGGCAGCGCAGCATGTAAGATAGTTGTGGCAGCGCAGCATCCCATCATCCCACACTCACAGTGTTCTACCGCTACACTCAGTGACAAGATACCGTCGCAGTACCGTCTCTTTTACAGTACAATTTTACATTCATTTACTGTACACCGTTACCATGGCCCCCAAGAGGAAGTCCGATTCATCACATGGCAATTCTACCAAGAAAGCAAGGAAGGCACCGTTGTTGGCGATGAAGATGAAAGTGATAAAGCGGTATGAAGGAGGAAAAAAAGTAAATTCCATCGCTCGAGATCTCCATCTCTCCCAGCAGCAACGACAATCCGTTGATAGTGGGGCTTGAACCAATGAACTTGGGATCGGTAATGCAGCCCTCTACCACCAGCCCCATGCACTTCCCAGCCACCATAGCTTTTTGTCCATATTGTGCAGCCACAGCTTCCCAAAATCATCATAAAAAGATGTCGTGCCTTGTTGTTGCTGTTAAAGAATCTTCTGCTCCTGATTTAAAAATAGGAGTCAGCATCTCAAGAATAAGGAGTAAGTCAGATTACTTGATTTTTCTGTGGAAAGAACTTGTAACCCAGAATAATGCCTGACAGCAGATGTTATCAAGAATGCTCACAGGACATCGTTCACATCTCTCTTATGAATGGAAAGAGTCACCAGAAAAGCAAAGCAAACCTGTTTGATTTCAGTGTGAGAAAGAAGAAGAAGCAGACGAGATAAAAACGAAAAATACTTAATGCATTTTCCTGTATCCATTTTGTCTGTGTGATTCTTTGGACTAACCCATGTCCCTAAATAATATAAAATAAAAAAAAAAAATTGAACTTTCCCACAGTGCATCATGCTGCTACAGCATCAAAAACATGGCACCTTTGACACATTCGAAAGCAGACCAATCAGAGAAAAGGGCAAAACTATCTAGAGGATTTATCCACACACACTGACGGACAGATGGGACGATACAAACACACACACACACACACACACACACACACACACACACACACACACACACACACACACACACACACACACACACACACTTGCCTTAGCATAGCCCATTGCTGAAGCAGTCAGCTGGCAGGCAGTTGGGTTATGACCCTCAGGATGAGAGCTGCAGATGGACTTGTTGTGGTGCAGCAGGCTCAAGCCTCCATGTCTCATTCTCCATGTCTCCATCTCATGGTAAACCACCTGGTTATCAAAACCCTCCAGATCCTGAGGAGCAACGAGAGCACGCACCTCTGCCAGCAAGGTAAGCTGGAGAGTACACAGGAAAACGAAAGCAAGTGAACAAATGCTCAACCAGCACAAAGCATAACATCGATGTCAATCAGTAATCAATTTGACCTGCATTTGTTAAGTAGAGTTTTATCCACAAAGAACAAGATCCTGAACTGTTCCGCTCGTGTCATCAAATATTATCAGCTGTATTATCATTTTGTTTATCATTGTCCTATATTTCATTTCTTCACTCGAAACTGTGAGCTCTCGTGACTATCCATATACTGCTGGTTCCTGAATAAAGCTCAGCAGAGTTCCTAGTACGGAACACAACTTAACTAGGGCGGGTGAAATGATTTCTACGCTAACTAGCTAATATAGATCGTAGCTAGTAACCTTATAAGTTAGCTACAGTTGTTGTTGTTGCTTGTTGTTGTTGTTGTTGCTCATCCTTCGTCACTCTTTTGTCCCGGTCTATCTGAGTCCAGCGGCACGACATAGTCGAGATAGCTGGAGATAGGTCAGTACGCAGTGGATGGCCAGCAGTGTCCTATGTGTCTTACTGTGCCCTGGTTGCAAGTCACGTCTTGTCCGTTGAACCAATTTGGTGGTTTCTTCCGCACGGTCAGCTGGATCCAGTCTTTGAATGCGTAGGTAGACAGGTTCTACTTTTCCCGACTGTCTTGTGGCATGCACACATGACAGTGGAGACTCGTGGAAGATGGACCGCCTAACCCCATCACAGGTCCAAAAGATCTGCACACTTCCCTTGGATAGCTACAGTACAGGCTTAGTCCAGCTACACATTGGCTGTATATTTTTCATGCATTTGGATCCGGGTACATAGCAATTACGCCAATAGTTTTGATTTTGGTTTGGAAAAAAAAAATAATCTAGCGACATAGAATTGTTCATCGGGTCATCTAGTATTAACCTGCAAAGTGTTTTGCAATTCCGATCAATAATAACGGAGGACTGGGACATTGAATTTCATGACAGTAGCATCACGCTTCTCCACCCAGGGAAAAAAGGTGAAAGAATCGTTGACATCGTTGTGTCATTTAATGTTGCCAAATAGTATTCGATTCTGTGCACGCATCATGAAGCATTTAGGGTTTTCTTTTAATTCCAGTTATATCATAATTTTTTTCTGGTTCAAAAATCCAGAATGGTGTTACATGGAATTCTAGCTATTGTCCACAAAAACAAGTCTGACGAGAAAGTTTTGGACATTTTGAACCAACTGTCCACAAAAACAGCACCAACAGCACCAACACCACCAACAACAACAACACGGCGACTATGAGTTTGATAGCAAATACCTCTGGTGACTGGAGGAGTCCAAAATATTAGTGAAATCACTAATGCTCACAGTTATTTTGAAATTTAGACAGCATTATGAGATTGTTCCTTCAAATACATGTTTTTTTAAAGAGTCTCTCTCTATCACTGAAGCTCAATTCAGATCAAACATCCGGCATGACTTTCCCGTGTCGTGCAGGAAAAGTTGTTAGGACTCAACAGGAGCAGAACTCTGAGAGCAAAGTGATCGGAGAGTGACACAAATCGTAAATCTACTTTAGACTAGACGGTGTTGGAATTAATACCGTTTGATAAAACTACAAGACGGCCAGCCCTGTAATGTCCATTGTGCTGATAAATCCTTCTTGGTAGTCATAAACTCAGAGCTATTTCTGGCATCATTTCTGTTTCCTGTCTCATGCAGCTCTTTGGCAATGCTTTGCTGGAAACTAGATTCCCCATGCTTGTTATCTTCAGACTTAACCTTGGCATGGGTGTTGAAGAGCTCAAACAGGGCCATGGCAAGGGGCTCCACACCGATGTGGCCGCACTGGTACTCCTGGATGTAGTAGGTCATGGTCTGTCTCTCTGCCTCAGTCAGCAGCAAATAGGCTTGCTCCTCCAAAGAACTCCGAGCCCCGATAAGTCCTGGAGCCAGACCTGGGGACACCAGGGCCTTAGAACACAAGAAGACAAGGAGAAGACATGTCAAATCAAGCTGAGGCTTTGTAGATGAACTGTCCTTTTTTGGAATTGCACAAAAACTGCACCATAACAACATACAAGTCTAAGGCTTGGACAAGTGGTTGCTAAAAGTGGTACAGTTCGACAACAAATGTGTAGTGGTGGCTCAGAAATCAAGGCTCTGGGCTACTGACGAGAAGATTGAGTTAAACTTGTGGCACTGCTGTCCTCAGGACGGTAAAAAAAAAGGTCCATTATTGCTTCAGTAGTAAAGTTGTTTGGATCATAGTATCTACCAACTGAGTAAGTCCAGTGATTCCTCGCATCGCGGGTTTTTCAAAAATATTAATTGAAAACAAAAAATAAGTAAATTAGGGAAAAATATGGGAAAGGAAATGAGGAAAAATGCCACAAAACAAGGCCAATTATGCAAAAAAAACAAACAAACAAAAAAAAAATAAACAAAAACAAAAAACAACCCTAAACCCCCCAACAAAACTACTTACATTTTTATGTTAGGTGCACATCTGTGCGTGTGCGCGCATGTTTGTATGTGTGTATTTATATTTTATTTACATCTTATGCATTATTTTTGAATGTTTAATTGTTATTATAAGTATTTATAGCATTGAATATGTAGTTATTTATATTATACACACACATATACATGTACATATACATCAGCCAGGGTGGCTACTTTACGAAAATCGGCAGTTGCACGTGGGGTGGGGGGTGTCTCAGTCCCCATTAACCGTGGAAAGTGAGGGATTCCTGTATTGCAAAAGGGAAAGGGGGAGAGCTCTTGAAATTCATACAAATAGAAATACCAGCAGTAATTTTCAGTCAGTACGCCACATGAGATTGTGCTGTCAGCACTAGCACCTGCGTTATATGACTTTATGTAACAACCTGCACTTGTCCAATTGTATTTTGCACACCGACAAGCATTTACAATGCACAGTGAATACCAGTGAAATTCTGTAGGAAGACAATGGCAATAAGGCAATGAACCAGGGAAGGTTTATATTTTAAAATGGCATTCACTCTCATGAGAGTACCATGTCTGATTGCCATTATTTTGCAAAAAGCATTTCAAGGACTTCAGTACTGACTTCCTAATTTAACAAACAATTGGATGTTTGCAATGTGGTCTGTAGAAAACAATAACTATTTACACACACAACACAAAAACATGTTTAGTATAGATCCCATTGCTGAAAGTGTGGCACACTGACTCATGCGGCCCACCAACTTATGAGAACTTTGGATATAATTGGAGCTCACTACTGGAGTTGTTTAGGGAAGGAGGTGGAGGGAAGCTTTTGTTGTTGTTGTTGTTCTTGTTGTTCTTGTTGACTGCTGAAAAAATTTGGATTTGAAAGCTGATTTACATATTTTATATTTATATTTACTGATTTACATACAGTAATAGTTGACTTGTTAGGGTTTTGAGAAGAAATGTTTATGGAAGCATAAAAACTTTTTGCACAGCTAATTTCATTCATTGATTCATGGCAGTAGTGACCTGGTGGGTGGCACGGTTGGCCTGGTGGGTGGCAGTGGTGGCCTGGTGGGTGGCAGTGGTGGCCTGGTGGGTGGCACGGTTGGCCTGGTGGGTGGCACGGTTGGCCTGGTGGGTGGCAGTGGTGGCCTGGTGGGTGGCACGGTTGGCCTGGTGGGTGGCAGTGGTGGCCTGGTGGGTGGCACGGTTGGCCTGGTGGGTGGCAGTGGTGGCCTGGTGGGTGGCACGGTTGGCCTGGTGGGTGGCACGGTTGGCCTGGTGGGTGGCAGTGGTGGCCTGGTGGGTGGCACGGTTGGCCTGGTGGTAAAGGTTGGAGGTTCGCATCCCACTCCCCACAAGGTTGTCACTGTCTCCCCAGTGCAGCCAACTGGGTTATCAAAGGCCGGCCATGTCTCTCACTGTCTATGGTGAGAGGTTGATGTAAAAGAACCATTGCTGACTTTCGTAAAGAGGAGCTGCAAAGCCGTCAGCGTGTTTCTGTCCCTTGCTAAATTGTTGTGTCAGGAAGGGCATCCGACGTAAAAACCTACGCCAAATCAAACATGCGAATCATCAATATGACCTCCATGAGGATGAAGCAGATGATTCGCTATGGTGACCCCTGAAAGGGAACAGTCAAAAGGAAAAGAAGAAGAATTTTATCCGTCAATTCATTTTTCAGACTGCTTTATCCTATTAGGGTCAGTGGTGGTCTAGTGGTATAACGCACGAGATCACTGATCCTAAGGTTGGAGGTTCGAGTCCCACAGTCCACAAGGTTGCCACTGCCCTCCCAGTGTAGCTAACTGGGTTATCAAAGGCCGGCCATGTCTCTCACTGTCTATGGTGAGAGGTTCATGTAAAAGAACCACTGCTGACTTTCGACGAAAGTAGCTGCATAACCGTCAGCGTGTTTCTAATCGGGAGTCGGAGTCCTCTGAGGCAGTTCATTCACAGTAACGTTCTGGTAACTCCTGCAGCGGCACTGGAACCCAGTCGTATCGGTACTTGCCCTTCCATTGGATCCTTCCGGTGGTGCCGAGAGGGTGGACTCGCTGCTTGAGTAGCGGCGTGACCTCCATTACTCGCTACCCAGGCTCTGGGCACTGGAGAGTATCACCAGCCAGGATACCAGCCAGAGCGCAGCCATAGTCATTCAGGACTGACGGAGGCCTACTACTACTACTACTACTACTACTATCCGATTAGGGTTGCGTTGGGCTGCAGCTGACTCTGTGCGAAGGCGAGGCACACCCTGGACGGCTTGATAATTCATCGCAGGACCAACACAGCCAACCAGTCATCCTCACAGTCACATCTCGCGGTAATCTGGAACAGTCAATTACCCTGATGAACAAGGCTTTGGATGGTTGGAGAAGACTGGAATACCTACAGGAAACCCACGCGTGCACGGGGGAGAACATGAACACTCTATGCAGATACACCCCGGGAAGCCCGGGACTTGAACACAATACCATCCCGCTGTGAGGCTGATGTGCTAACCACCACTCCACCATGCTATGGCTTATTAATTTCAAGACAATCAAGAGAAGCTGAATAGGAATTATTTTAATATTCTTTCATTCTTTGTGTAGTTATACGCACGTCATGCTGCGCAGTAGCTCTATCACTAACTTTATTTTGTGATGTTGAGTCACTGTAATGGTATAATTGAAGTACAATTGATTAAATGGCTGCTTTATTGGAATAAAGAGTGTTTAGGTCAGCGTGTAGGTTTGAGTAAAATACAGAGAACAGATCCCGGATCAGGTACATGGCCAGACTTCTGAGGTCTCTCCACTCAACCTGAGCTAATATTAAGTACACTGCTCCCTGAGGAACCAAAGGGCTCTCTGAGTCACTATGTGCTACTGGTTCGCTCACCCACGTCCCCTGCTCCTGTGTGTCATTAACCCACTGGCCACTGCCTCTGCACTAAAAGTCACGTCTCGTGCCTTCTCTTCTTTTACATTCCCCTTAATCAGAAGTACATTAGCACCAGCCGTAGGCTGCCACACACACACACACACACACACACACACACACACACACACACACACTGAGAGAGTGTTTTCTCATTCTCTGCCTCTGTATGTCTCCTAGTGCTGCTGTTATTCAAAAAAGTAGGGGGTGGGGGGTGGAGGCTATTTTTAGTCACAAAGTAGAGAAAGAATACCTGAAAAACATTTCTTATATCAGATTACATCTACACAAATAAAACTGCAAGTGTAAAATATTGGATTGGATGTTTTGAGAAATTAAACTCTGGTGTCTCCATAGCTGTGTCCTTCATCTGCTATTCTTTATAACACAACCAATCCTTAAAATAAAATATCTTTAAACATTTCTTTTAATTTAACTTCACCAAAAGTTCTCCTTCTTACAAAGGACCAATGAAAACAAAGTCCTGCTTTCTCTCATCTCACAAAAAAAAAAAAAAAAAAAATTCATCATTAAATTCCCCTCTGAAACAGTAACCGATACAGACGTCACTGCTCAGCTGGAAGCGATGCTAAGTACGGTCTCATAACCCATCTTCTGTCATATTAGTGCAAGAGACATTCTGGTGTAACCCGAGAGCAGATGTGCACTGACCGCAGACCCATCAAAGCCCTGTCTCATGGGATCGTTCTGCACACTCCAAACCACACACGAATAAATGAATGGTGCTGTGATAAATGCAAAGTATAATCCTGACACTCATCACAAACGACACAGGAGAAATCTGTGAAATTTATAGGCTGCTCAAGGGTAAACTGCTGAGCCATAGACCTAATTCCAACCAGGAGTTTCACTGCTTCCATTACAAAATCAATACTTTATAAGCATTTGCCAACTGCATCTGTCCCTGACTCGGAGCCAAGTTAATGTTTCGGCTCCACTCTGGTCACTGAAAATAATAGAAATAAAAAATAAATAAAATAATAACCCTCCTCAGATACTGTATACAGGGATCCCTTACTTTCCATGGTCAATGGGGACTGAGACACCCCCCCCCCCCTGCGACCGCCGATTTCCATGAAGAAGGATCGACCCCCCCGACTGATATATACGTACATGTATATGTGTATATAATATCAATAAATACATATTAAAAGCTATAAATGTTATAATAACAATTAAACATTCAAAAATAATGCATAAGATGTAAATAAAATATAAATACACACACATACAGATGAGGGCAGTGGTGGCCTAGTGGTGTAGGTGCCTGATCGCTGAGGGTTGGGGGTTCGAGTCCCACTCTCCACAAGGTTGTCACAGTGCACTAACTGGGTTATCAAAGGGCGGCCAAATGTCTCTCACTGTCTATGGTGTGAGGTTCATGTAAAAGAACTATTGCTGACTTTTCACAAGAGTAGCTGCAAAGCCGTCAGCGTGTTTCCACCCTGTGATGGCCTGGCGAGCTGTCAAGGGTGTACTCTGCCCTCGCCTGGAGTCAGTTGGGATGGGCTCCAGCCTCCCCGTGACCCAAATTAGGATTAAGCAGTTACGAAAAATAAACTGAACACAGACAGATGTGCGTGCATACACTCAGATACACACCTAAAAATGTAAGTAGTTTTGTTGGGGGGTTGTGGGTTGTTTTTGTTTGCTTGGGTTTTTGTTTTGTTTTGGCTTTTTTTTGCATAATCGGCCTTGTTTTGCGACATTTTCCTTTCCCCTATTTTTCCTTCATTTCCGATTTTTTAAAATTTTCAATATTTTTGAAAAACCCGTGATGCACTGAAGCCGCAGAAACTGAAGCACGAAGTAGCGAGGGATCACCGTACTGCAATTCTGAGATATGTACAATATACATTTCCCGATTTTTAAAAAATATATAGATTGTGATCTTACATTCCAAGTAAATACAAATTACTATGAATTAAACATAAAGTTTATAAAATTAATTGTTTTGTTAAATAAAATGCAATTTCTTTCAAATAAAGTAGCTTGTTATGCTCTTCTGAGTTGGGATGCGGGGGCAGCAGCTTAAGCCGTGAGGTCCAGACTTCCGTCCCTCCAGTCACTTCCTCCAGCTCTTCCAGGGAGGACGCCGAGGCATTCCTGGAAACAGCCAAGAGACAAAGTCCCCTCCAATGTGTTGACCCAGGGATCACTTCCTTCTGGTTGGACACGCCCAAAACACCACACCAGGGAGGCGTTCCAGAGGCACGGAGGCATTCTAATCAGATACCAGAGCCACTTTAACTGTCTCCTCGCAATGTAGAGAAGCAGCAGTTCTACTCCCAGATGGCTGAGTTTCTCACCCTATCTCTAAGGAGAGTCCCGCCTCCCTGCTAAGGAAGCTTATTTCAAACATTTGTATCAGCAATCTTATTCTTTTGGTCACTACCGAAAGCTCGTGAACATTGGTGAGGGTTGGAAACGTACATTAAACAATAAATTGAGAGATTTGCCTTTTCGGCTCAGCTCGCTCTTCAGCACGACGGACTGGTACAAGCTCGGATTTACAGCAGAGGCTGCAGCGATTCACTTGTCAATCTCCTGCTCCACCCTTCTCTCAGTCGAGAACAAGACCCCGAGATAGTTGACCTCCTCCACTTGTTTCAACATGTTTAAAATTATGTTAACACTGTTTATATACATAAAAGCACCTATTATATATTACCTGTCGTCTGACTGGTTATTTAAGGGTTAAAAACTATTTTTCCAAGTGTAAAATGCTTGAATCAAAATGACAGACTTTTTGCTGTGAGGCGGACGTGCTAAGCACAATGTAAAATAGGTAAAAAAATAAATAAATTAAAAAAAAAAAAAAGAAGAAAAAGACAATTATTTGCATTTTTGTTTAGATTTGCATTTTACTTTCTCATAGTGGAGGGAAGGCTGGAGCCTAGCTCAGCCGACCCTCAAAAAAGGCAAGATACAAAATTTTTCGACAGACCATTGCAGGGCAACACACATATCCATCCACAATAAACCGAGGAGCAATTTTCCATTGCCAATTAGCCTAATGTGCATGTGATTGGAGTGTGAGAGGAAACCGGCGTACGCGGAATAAACCCAGGCAAGCACACAGAGAACATGCAAACAGAAACACCTGAACCTAGGACCTTCTTGCTGTGAGGCAGTCATGCCTACCACTCTACCACCATCTATCTCTCTAGTGCCTGAGTCGTAGGACGACCATTGGTGACCCGCCATGAAGGATAACGCTCTGGTTATCATCTTCATGGAGGTTTTCTTGGCAGGATTAGTGCAGTGGTTTGCCATTGCCTTCTGCACGACGCAAACCTACGGACAATTTAGAACGGCCAATTATCCTACCGTGCATGTCTTTGGATTGTGGGAGGAAACCGGAGCACCCGGAGGAAACCCACGCAAGCATGGGGAGAACATGCAAACTCCACACAGAAACGTCCAGGCCGGGAATCGAACCCAGGCCTTCTTGCTGTAAGGCAGACGTGCTAACCACTACGACACGGTGCCGCCTCTACCACCATAATGCAAGATAAAAAAAAAAAAAACATTTAAAAATGTAGAAGTGGCACAGGGGCAGTGGAGTCTTCCCCAAGGTCTGGGGATAAAGCTCCTACTCTCACCGGGTTATCACTGTTCTCCCCCAGTGCAGCTAACTGGGTATTCAAAGGCTGGCTGTGTCTCTCACTGTCTGCGATGAGAGGCTCGTAAAAGAACCAATCCTGACTTTTATAAAGAGCAGGCTGCATTGCCTTCAGTGTATTTCTGCCCAGCTGTCTAGGGTGTACTCTGCCCTCACCCAGAGTGAGCTGAGATGGGTGCCAGCCTCCCCGTGAACCTAATTCAGATTAACCAGTGCAGAAAATGAACGATGATGAGAAGTTGCATATACAGTATGTCCCTGTTTTTTGCGATGGTTCAGATCCAGCCCTTCCCGAGGATCGTGAAAATCCAGTGAGTTATTGACGGGGTTTTAAAACCCTATGTATGATATTCCATGCGCTAAAATATGCTTGTTAAACACATTGTATCGCCAGTCTTACTCATTAATACGGTAATAATGTAATAAAATGTAGTAATGATTAAGTAAAAACTTTTTAAATTTTGTACTGTGATAATATTTATGAATAAATAAAGCGCTTCGGCTTCTTAGCAGAAGTGAGAGAAGATGCAGGGCGTTTGAGTGACATCATAGCGCTTAAATAATCATTAAAAACACATGAAAAACATGTGAATTCACAATTCAAGCTATCACTTTGGTGACATGTGCACGAAGGAGAAAAAAAAAGACGTGTACGCATCACCTGCAACCAATCAGCAGGAGGGAGAAACAAAAGCTCTCAGCCATTGGCTAAATTTGAAATACGTGCCAGTAACTTCCGGGTTTGCTGCTGATCTGCGAGTATAATAATAATGCAGTAAAATGTAGTAATGATTAAATAAAAAGTTTTAATTTTGCACCGTGATAATATTTATTAATGAATAAGGCACTTAGGCTCCTTACCAGAAGCTAGAGAAGAGGCAGGGTGTTTGAGTGACATCATAGCGCTTACATAATCATTAAAAACATGCTCAAAAAATGACTTCGCAATTCAAGTACTCATGCTGATAACTTGTGCGTGAAGGGGGAAAAAAGACGTGTCCACATTATCTGCAGCAAATCAGCAGGAGGGAGAAACAAAAGCTGTTAGCCATTGGCTAAATTCGAATCACTTGCCATTAACTTCTGGGTTTGTCGCCAATCCGCGAGTATACAGGAGCACGAGCGCTGAACCGTGAATGGTCGAGGACCTACTGTATTCACATGTGAGCAATTTCTGAACTACTTAAACCACACTGACAAACCACGTTACTGTTTCTAAAACATTTTCTCCACAATTTCATGTTTGACGTGAACCGTAGCAGAAGCTTTGGTTCCGCCATTGCGTGACTGAGTGATTGGATAGTTGCATGGTTGGCCAGGGGTACTCTTGTTCCTATTACACCGATGAGTCCTGTGACTGAAGTAAACATAAATCCATCCATTCATTTTCTGAACCGCTTAATCCTAATTAGAGTCACAGGGAGGCTGGCACCCATCTCAGCCGACTCTGGATGAGGGCGGGGTACACCCTGGACAGCTCACCAGGCCATCGTAGTGCCAACACTCACACAACATTCACACTCACACCTAGAGATGACTTGAAACAGCCAATTAACCCACTTTGCATGTTTTTCGAAGGTGGGAGGAAACCGGAGTACCCGGATGAAACCCACACAAACACTGGGAGAACATGCAAACTCCCCATATAAAACATGTTTAAGTCTATTTAAAAAGACTTAAAGACCACAGCCTACCCCAACCCTCGAAAAACAGTTGGACTATTTTTCTTTGACGCAGATTGATGGTTCGGGTTTAAAACGCGCAGTGATACTTTTACTCTCCTGACATTACTCGGTAGCAGAGTTCAATGACAAGCTGTACGCACTCGCTTCTATCCTAATAAACGAGCTCCACGGGCCGAGCTCCCAAAGTTTTGGATGTGTGTGTGGGGGCTGTACAGAGAGTAGGGGCTGATTTACAGAGACATACTCTCCAAGGTTACTCCAGCGCTAATGCAGTGTGCATCCTGGCAGCCAGATGGGGGTGAGGGTGGGAGTGGGGGTGGGGGTGGGGGCGACTCTTATACCGACACATTCGCTCTAGTTTTACCGCCTCCATTTCTTCATCATCCCCTATAGCCTTCGTTCAAGCTTTGTCCAGCCTGTAGAGTCCAGAATGCTGCTGACACATCAGTGTTGCAACACTGCAGAGACCGAACTTAAGCAGACACAGGACATCACACTCAGTAGCATCTATATACAAGTGCGTATTACATACACTGCTGCGCCACTGATGAATCTTAATTATGGACCACAGCGTTGATGTTATACCGTCAATGATAATAGCATTCACCAGACTGCTTAATCCTATCTCAGCTCACTCTGGGTGAACGCAGAGTACATCCTGGACAGATCTACAGTCCATTGCAGGGCCAGCATACACAGACACATACACACACTCACACACACACACACACACACACACACACACACACACACACACACACACACACACACACACAGAGCTACTCACACTAATTTGAAATTACCA
>CM045734.1:51816063-51831063 GCA_024760905.1 Plotosus lineatus
ACACTTATGGTTAAGACCTTTCCCAGAGGTCTTAGCACAGTGGGGTCTAACTGGCATTCGAACACACAACCTCCCGATCATGAGCACAGCATCCGAACCACTACGCCACCGGCCCCACCTACCTGCTGGGAACAAACTCTGGATATTCCATCAGCCCATCACAACCAGATTTGAGGTAAAGTGTGTTGTACAGCTTACTAGGAGTATTGAGTACTCTATGAATATGTCCTGAATGAACAATGTCCTGAATGTGATATACTGTATTACTGAATTTGTGTCTTACCTTTCCTGAGCTTCCTGCACCAGCATCTTCGGGCACACTGCAGGGAGGAGAAACAGCCATAAGTGTATAGCTATATGGCAGTGAATGATACCACCGTGACACCAATTAATGTCTCCTTGAGGTAAAACACATTTGATGCAATCATAAAACAGTTGTTATGTGTCTAAAATGTTCCTAGACGAGAGTCCGCTGTCTACCTTGGGCGTTACAGCACAAAGTGGATTGAAGCATAGCACTCAGAGCCACCTTGGATATCTAGAGGAGCATTTTGAAAATGAACACCACCCGGGGTTCTCAATCAATCCGGTACCATTAGGAAAGGAGCGAGCTAGGGAAGGGGAGAGAGCTCAGAGTGCCGTCAGCATGCAATCTATAGCTGTGGCACACACACACACACACACACACACACACACACACACACACACACACACACACACACACACACACACACACACTCACCCTTCATGCATGAGCGCACATACAATGCAAGTGTGCTTTCGTGTGCAGTGAGTCATTCAAGAATTCGGCATCTATAGCTTTTACTGAAAAAGTAGCCGTCAGCTATTCTGATGCGCTTACATTTCAGAACAAGAAACGGACGCTGATCCAGATTTTATTTTACATAGAACAATGTTGTTTTAATTGAAGGTCTGGGAAATCTGAAAAATATTTTATACAGGAAACCTTATACCGGAATATGTGCTAAAAGTCTTTTTTTTATCTTAATCAAAATACAGTGGTACCTCATTGTACGAAATTAATCCGTTCCAGATCCTTTTTCGTAACCCGGATTTTTCGTAAAGTGAACTGCATTTTACATGTAAAACGCGAGATTCGTTCCAAGACTCCCAATACTACCCACCTAAACCCTTCAAAAATTATAAAAGTACACCAATTTTGTATGAATGTATGAAATATGTGTTAAAAGTTAAAGAAAATGACCCTTATTCATTATGGTTCGTAAATATGGTGGTTGCTTTTTCCGAAATAATCGCCTCCGTCACTGTATCTCCGGCAAATTGTTTCTCCTTTATCCCATCTCGTCATTCAGTGACGACCTCTTTTTCGATATCACAGCGAGGCCTTTCAAAGGGGTCGTCGCTTTTAAGGCCTCCTTCTGCTTCAATATCGTCCCGATTGTAGAAGGGTTTCGGCCAAACTCCTTTGCGATTTCACTCAACCGAATCTCACTTTCATATTTTTTTATCATCTCCTGTTTTACTTTTATTGATAACGGAGCCCGCTTCTTCATTTCAGTTTCACTGGGACTCACTTTCTTGGGGCTCATGATTAATAACGAAGAATAACGCTGCAATGAGCACACTCAAAAAAAAAACTCACAAAACTCACGAACCAGCAGTACAACTCTCCTTCACACGTGTGACAAACAATGGGTCGAAGGCACACGAAAAGCATTATGGGTACAGTACTGTATTATGGAGATTCATCTCCCTCCTAGCCAATTGGAGGCCAGCGGGAAGGGGTGTTGGGAGACAATAAATGGGAAAGCAACTGGTGTATAGTTTGAATGTTTGAATGGTGCATTTGAATTTTTAAGATGGCGCGTTTGTAACTTGAACTTGTTTCGTATCCAGAGACAAAAATTTTAGGAAAATGCGTTTCGTAACCTGAATTTTTCATTTGGTGAGACACTCGTAAAGTGAGGTACCACTGTACATACATTTTTAAATTTGGTGAGACTGCGTGCAAAGAATACTCATTTTCTAAGCCCCCATCTCAGCCGACTCTGGGTGCAAGACACCCTGGACCACTTGCTAGGCCATCTCTGGGCAACACTCATGCAACCATTCACACCTAGGGGAGATTTAGAACAGACAATTATCATAGTGTTCATGTTATTGGATTGTGGGAGGCACATCTGCTTCACAGCAAGAAGGTCTGGGTTTGATTCCCGGCCTGGGCGTTTCCGTGTGAAGTTTGCATGTTCTCCCCGTGCTTGTGTGGGTTTCCTCCGGGTACTCCAGTTTCTTCCCCCAGTCCAAACACATGCACAGTAGGTTAATTAGCTGTTCCAAATTACCCGTAGGTGTGAGTGAGCCTGTATGTGGCCTGGAGAACCATGCGGTACATCATTGTAATCAGAGCCATGAGAATCCCTGTATGAGCTTCATTCAAGCTTCAGGGACTGACGTCCATTCCTCGTGATTGGATGTAGACGCAGAGAGATGCCATTTGTGGCGTGTGTCCGTGTGTTCATTGATAAAACTGGAAAATAGATTCAAGAAAATCACTAAGGGATGAATAATTTGTCAGTCGAGGTCCTGATCAGCTCACCTCAGTGCGGCGCTGGCTGAGCTCTCTGCAATATGAGGGCTGGAGATCCACTTGGTCTCATCCACTACAGTGCGAGCATGAGGGAGGCGGCCTACATCCTTTATGGTCATCAGCATATGCCGTGAGCTTTTAAGGATCTGCACCGCCTGGTCATGGGCAATGTTGCAGAAACTGTGTCCGTTCACTTCCATGATCTGATCTCCAACCTGCAGCCCAGAAGTGAGAAGACATGTAATGAAATTTTATGAAAGAACAAACATTGAGAATGAAAGGGCGTGTCCGTGTCCTCAGTGGGTTTCTATTAGCTCTTCATATCACTCCACACAAATGTTCACCATGGAAAATTCTACTTCCTAGTTTGAAACAGTCAATAAAGATAAACTTGGCACACCGTCACCCTTCACTCTGCCTTTCGATAAACAAATGAGCCATACTTCAATGGCCATAAGATGCACGTGTGCGCAAAGTTTCACTTCCGTTAACGTCTACATCCTTTCTTTCTTTCTGTTTTTATTTATTTATTTATTTTGTGAGAACACACAATAAATTAATTCATTTTCTTCCCTGCTTAATCCTAATTAGGGTCGTGAGGAGGCAGGTGCTCATCTCAACCGACTCTGGGCGAGTTCAGCGTACACCCTGGATGGCTTGCCAGGCCATCACAGGGCAGAAACATGCTGACGGCTATGCAGCTCCTCTTGTCGAAAGTCAGCAATGTTTTTTTTTTTTTTACATGAACCTCGCACCATAGACAGTGAGAGACATGGCCGGCCTTTGATAACCTAGTTAGCTGCACCGGGGGGACAGTGACAACCCATTGAGAGTTGGGCTTGAACCCACAACCTTAGGATCAGTGATCCAGCGCCCTTTACGACCAGGCCACCACTATACACACAATGCATTAATAACATTTGGCTGACACTCTTATCTAGCATGACTTATAATTATTATTTTTTCATACAACTGAGCAATTGAGAGTTAAGGGCCTTGCTCAAGGGCCCAACAGTGATTATTGTGGGGATTGAACGCACACAAATAAACAGTGAGCACACACACTTGGAGGAGTGGGCTGTCACACACATTTTGGGTGCTTGGAGAGCAGTTGGGGGTTAGTTGCCTTGCTCAAGGTTACTTCAGACATGAACGTGGAGGATGGGACAGTGCAGCTCACCTCCTCACTGCCACACATTTCAACCCAACATCATTTCTGTCCCAAAGCCGCTTCTCTAAATATGAGGCCACGGCTGCCCACATGCCTCCTAGTGACCCATCATAGTCCACTGCACACAGTGCTTTGTGTAAACTGACTGTTTATATTTTACCCTCGCACATTGCTTCTCTATTATTTTCTGTGGCGCCCCCTCTAGGAAGCAAAAACATTTCACGTCCCCAACGCCACTCGAGCGACTATAAATAGTATTATTTATCTATAAAATTGTTATTAGTACACCTCTGCATTACATTGTATCTTTAGTAACACAAAAAACAAAAAAGAAAGAAATATAGTTCAACTTACAATAAAGAAAAACTTCAGTAACATTGATTTTTAATCTGCAATAGAAAATATTCAAAGTGCACCAATGTGCCTGCAATAAAAAAATACATCCTTATTTAAACTCATTCAACTTATTTATGTCTTAATATCTCCATCTCTCCCCACCTTTCTCTTCATTCCTGCTAAAAGGGGGGTTGTTTACTGCACTTCACATCGTCTGCTAGTGCGAAAACCGCTACACCATAGTGTGACAATGAGAGCGCCACTGCCAAATAGTGGAATGGAGGTGCAATTACACTTAATTCCCGTACACTATTCCAGAAAAGCATGTTCCCCAGGGTCATACGGACCCCCCTCTCCCCAGCATCACACCGCACACCCCCGGCATTATATTGCGCCTATTTCAGAAGCACTGCCCTAGCCCAACATGGATATGCAGGTATCACGCAACAGCTATATGGAGAAGTTAGATAAGGCTAACAATGGGTGGCAGTGGTGGCCTGGTGGTAAAGGGTCTGGATCGCTGATCCTAAGGTTGGGGGTTCAAGTCTCACTCTCCACAAGGTTCTCGTTGTCCCCCCCAGTGCAGCTAACTGGGTTATCAAAGGCCGGCCATATCTCTCACTGTCTATGGTGAGAGGTACATGTAAAATAACCATTTCTGACTTTCGTAAATAGTAGCTGCAAAGCTGTCAGCATGTTTCTGCCCCTTGCTAAAGGGTTGTGTGAGGAAGGGAATCCCACGTAAAATCCTATGCCAAATCAAACATGCGAATCAAATGATTCGCTGTGGCGACCCTTGAAAAAAGGGTTAAGCCGAAAGGAAAAGAAGAAGATGGGGCTAACAATCAGTCAGGGGAAAGAAGAAAACTTCCAAAGACTACCCCAAAGCATCTCTCAAAGACCTGGGTGTCCCCATCAACACATTGGAGATGCTTGCCCTGGACCGTCTACCTTGCTGTCGCAAGATCACCACAGGAGCCCATACAGCTAAAGTCAAGTGCATCATCAAGACACAATGAAAGCATGGCCAGCATCCACTGCCACATCACCACCCACCCACTTGTGTCCCACTTGTGGACAAACCCCATAACGGCTGGATTGGCCTGCCAAGTCACCTCCAAACCTGCAACCAAAGATCTCCCATTTGATTTTGAAGTCACGTTCATCTTTGACGACCAAGTATGAACAACAGCATGCATATCTAAATACACTGCCTGTTCTGGAATAAATGAGAACACACTGCTGAACAAGCACTTCACTGTTCGGCGCTATTTCCTCCCAGGGCACAGTGAGACGAAAAGGCAAGAGAAAGACCGAAGAGGGGATTTTCAAATCAAGTGGGTAATTCTTTTTGTCTATGTATGCAACTTTTCGGCTTTGATTTTTATTCATGGTACACAAATTACAAAATTGAACATAGCCTTATATCAGAAAATATATTTCAGCCAATTATACCTAAAGTAGCGCACATGCTTCAGGATGTATAAATCAAATCAACGTCAGCTAGCTAACGACTAACTGACTGCGTCTTTTCATCGTATTTATCTATTTTGGCCAGACGAGAAAAATAAACTGAACATTTTGCTATGTTTTGTGAAAACATATCTCCTACTCAGTGCCAAAGATTTTAAAAGCAAACTTCTATCTAAGTATACTGAAGTATCTTGAGTATTTTGAGTATATTGAATCTGAGTATACACACGGTGTAGGCACGCAGACTTGGGCTGGGTGCCATAGCTAATCATAGCAGTACTGGAACTTAGTATTTATTTTATGAATTCGTTTTCTAAGACGCTTAATCCTAATTAGGGTCATGGGGAGGCCCATTCAGATGATCCTGGGAAAGGGCAAAGTACACCTTGAACAACTTGCCAGCGAATCACTGGGCAACACCCATACAACCACTTACACTCACAGCTAGGGGTGGTTTGGTCCACCAATTAGCCTACTGTCCATGTTTTTCAGGGTAGTGGTCAGGTTCAAGCCCCACTCTCAACAAGTTGTCACTGCCCCCCCACCCCCACCCCACCCCCAGTGTAGCTAACTGGGTTATTAAAGGCGGGCCATGTATCTCACTGTCTATGGTGAGAGGTTCATGTAAAAGAACCAGTGCTGTCATTTGTAAAGTGTCAATGCATAACTGTCAACATGTTTCTGCCCTGCGATGGCCTGGCGAGCTGTCCAGGGTGTACTCTGCCCTCGCCCAAAGTCAGCTAGGATTGGCGCCAGCCTCCCTGCGACCATAATTAGGATGAAGCAGAACAGAAAATGAATGAATGCATGTTTTTGGACAGAGGGAGGAAACCCACACAAACACGGGGGGAACATAGAAACTCCACCTAGGAACAGGGATCGAACCTGGGACCGCGGTTGCTTCGTGGAGAAGCATGCTTAACCACTGTGCCACTGTCTCACAGCTTAGTACATGCATGTTATACCCAGGCATACTTTACCAAGCGCCGTTTGACCTTTACCCATGGTGCATCACAGATTGTCAAGTTTGCTTTTTTAATGTATAGCATGATATACCACGATTGCAGGGCATTGAAATATAATCACATGCTTCCTAACAAATTAGCTCGTACCCCACGAGTGAACCTCTAATCTAGCAATTGATTGGATAAATAGACTGTGAATGACGCTTTAACTGCAATGCAGCTTTTATAAGACCTATAACAAGTGGAGTAATCCAGTATCTGAAGCACCCTGTCCAGCAGTAATCAGCTCTCTGTGTTAGCGGCGCTCAGTCTCTTGGCTTTGCGTTTGACCTCGCGAGGACACAGAGACTGTTTTAGGGCGCTGACGCTGCCTTCATTCTGGATTATCCAATCACAAGCCGCAGACGAAAAGAGCCCCATCTCAAGCTTAATGAAATGCAGGCTGCTAAAACAGCACAACGCTAAGGATGTTCAAACACGTCAATAAGGAGATCGATATACAGAGAAACATTTCACAGGCGGAAGACAGCAGTCAATGGACCAGATGCCATTCGTTTCATAAATATTGAACAAATATAATACTCCAGGCATTTCCATTAAAAATTCAATGCTCTTGAAATTTTCTTTCCCGAGGATGAGACAACATTAAGGTGTTCTAATAGAGGTAAAAGCCACTTACTAGATTTTTCTTTTTTAATATAGATCAGTCATTTAAATAAAAGCATAATGCGCACTGGGAGATGAATTCAACATTGATTCGTAAATATTCCACAGGGACGACACATTCTGATTGGCCTATTCATTCATCAGTCACTTGCTAAGCAGTTTATAGTTCATTTTCTGTAATCGTTTAATCCTACTTCGGGCCATTGGGAGGCTGGTGGTGCCCATCCCAGCCGACTCTGGGCGAGGGCAGAGTACACCCTGGACGGCTCGCCAGGCCATCGCAGGGTGGAAACATGCCGACGGCTATGTAGCTCCTCTTGACGAAAGTCAGCAATGGTTCTTTTACATGAACCTCACACCATAGACAGTGAGAGACATGGCCGGCCTTAAATAACCCAGTTAGTGCACTGGGGGGACAGTGACAACCAGTTGAGAGTGGGGCTTGAACCCTGAATCTTAGGAGCAGTGATCCAGCACCTTACCACTAGGCCACCAATGCCCGGCTAAGCAGTTTAATCTTAATTATGGTTGTGGAGAGGCTGATGTCCATCTCAACTCATTCTGGACAAAGGCAGGCTGCACCCTGTACAGCTTGTTGGAACAACGCAGAACCAACACACGTGAACCGTTCACAGTCACATTTAGGGGTGATTTGGGACAGCCAGTTACCTGACTGAGCATGTTTTTGGACTGTGAGAGGAAACTGGAGCACCCAGAGGAAAGCAACAAGGGCACGGGGGAGACATACATATTCGACATAGAAGCGCCCGAACCCGAGGAATCAAACCCAGGCCTTTTTGCTGTGAGCTAATCACCGCGCCACCATGCCGCCCACCTGATTGGTCTATTAATTTGAAATTAAAAAGCATCATTTCAAGTGGATAATGCTAAAATAAAACGATGCACACTCTCAATATTCCTCAGTCATTAGGAGCAAGTGATGACTTTACTATATTATGAAAATTTTAAATAGAAAAAACGAATTTTTAAAAAATATTGTTTTATTTTGTTTTGATTGTATTTCCTGTGTTATGTACTAAAGATTTTTATTTATTTATTTATTTTTCACGAGCAGCGGGAACAGGTGTACCTGGATCAGGTTGTGTGTGCTTTCCAGCATGCCTATTAAAAGCCTATTAAATGACCTAATAACCCTGATGAATGCTACTGTGCCCACTCATACTTGTTCCTGGTTGTGTTCACACAGGAAGTTGCACACGGTACTAGATGGTCTGAAACAACCTGCATCTTCTCAAAAAGTGGCACAAGCGTGAAGATCTGAGTGACCCTGATAAGTGCCAGATTATGATATCCTAGTTTAGATAGTGCCCAAACTGTAATTGTATTCAATTCCTGCCCAAATGTTGCCTTCCCCATCACATAACCACCACCACCACCACCACCAACCAGGGAGGGGCATAAACATACTGTACGCATACCTCCTCCGTGACATGCAGTGCTACCACCCACCTCTTTTTGAAGTGCTGAGCTTGTGTATTTGGGTGTGGCCTAAAACATTCGAGGGATAGTACTATCCGTCCCCTTGCAAAAATGAGCTCACAGATTCCCATGATTGGCTCATGGTCTCTGTGAGTGACAGGGAACTGAACGTACGCCATCCCACCATCGCGGGACAGCTGAGCTGAAAGTGGCTGTGGCTGAACTTGCGATCTCAGGATTGATTGTTATGACTTTGTCGATGCAGTAAGCATTATTTTTTAATCTTTGAATGAATATTACTGTTTTTATTCCACTTCATATCTACACACATGAGACATTTAGCTTAGTATTCTTTTATCCTGACCTATTTTTACTACCACAAGGATATGTTTCTGGTGGCAACTCCAAATTTTTTTCAGACTTACTCCAGAAAACATGTTCATGCAGTTTAAATGGAATGTAATTTTTTGCCTGCCTTGTCGAGTTAAAAAAAAATCTGCAGTGACAGAGAGACAGGATATTGATATTATTGTTGACAGCTAGTCATCTCCGTCAACACCAAGACAGAGGGAGAGAAAACTTCTTGTCACTTAAGGATGAGGATAATCTGGATTTTTCCCCTGGAATGCCCATCAGAATTATAGCATTAAACAACTAATTTTGTAAATAACTGTACGCCTTCAGACTTAAGTTTACAGTTTGCAGCTCCAGCCGCGATGTTTTTCTGCTCCTTTTCTAATATATAATATTCGGATCTTTACCTTGTACAGACGCTCCCCAACTTACATTTTTGTTTAGTTCTGGACTGCCGAATGTAAGTTGAAAAAAAAAATAAAAAAAAAACGTAAGTTGTTACTGTATGTTCCAGTGACATATAACGTTCATACTGTACTATACATCCATAAATACCATTATCGTATCTCATAAAACACCCCTAAATCAATTATTGTAAACATGTCTGTCTTCCTTTCGGCTTTTTCCCTTTTACTCGGGATTCGCCACAGCGAATCATCTGGTTCGCACGTTTGATTTGGCAGAGGTTTTTACGTCGAATGCCCTTCCTGTCACAACCCTTTTTAGCAAGGGACAGAAACACGCTGACGACTTTGCAGCTACTCTTTACGAAAGTCAGCAATGGTTCTTTTACATGCCTCTCACCATAGCCAGTGAGAGACATGGCCCGCCTTTGATAACCCTGTTAGCTGCACTGGGGGGGGCAGTGACAACCTTGTGGAGAGTGGGACTCGAACCCCCAACCTTTGGATCAGTGATCCAGCGCCCTATACCACGAGACCACCACTGCCCCAATTATTGTAAACATAACATTGTACAATAATATTAAATATATTAAATAATATCAAAATTAATTTCAAATAAATTAAATTTAAGCAAAATATTTCCAAATAGATACATTTTAATCAAATTCAATCATCAAATATCAAATACAGTATCAAATAAAACCTTTACCATTCTCTCTGATGCGATCTTTCTGCTTGTAAATGGTGCCGATGGTCGACGGATGGTCACTTTACATGAAGCTTAAAACAACCAATGAACGCTTACAATATGTGAGGCGCTCGAAAATAGTTCACTTGCTTGTGCTTGAGACAAAGCGTGGGTTATACAGACTTCCGGTCTTTCAAGTGAGCAAGGGCGCCGTTGAATACTGCTTAGTACTCAGCCTGCACTGATGTGAATCACCAGCAGAGCGGAGAGTTCTCTTTCTTTTCTGGATTCGAGTTTTCATTCATTTTACAACTCTCTTTGCTTAACTGAGTATGCATGGCAGAATGCACCGATCCGAGCAGATAGTTAATTCAGTCTTGGGAAAACTGGAAATTCCGGCATATGCCGGAAAACTTGCACCCATGCAAGTAGGCTTACACTTCTGACCAACCATATTTGCTGAGGGTTACAAAAGTCCGCAAAACAGTGTAAACACAAAGATCACAGAGATGACGTCTTAACACAAGAGTAACACGCAGTGAACTGGGAAGCAGCAGGGGCACATTCCGTCTGTCGTTTGTAAACAATGGAGGCAGCATCATTACGTCATTGCGTTATTCCGTCAGCGTACTACGTAGGTATGTCTCATACTCAAAATTTGACTTTTTTTTTTTGAAAAAAAAAAAAAAAACCCCGTAAAATAGAAAAAGAAAAAAAAAAAAAACGTAAAATGGATGAACGTAAGTCGGGGGGCGTCTATAAAATATATACTTTACAATGCCCTAATACAAGAGATCATGTATTAATAATTTAGTATTATATAAATATAACATGGCAGTGGTGGCCTGGTGATCAGGTGCTGGATCACTGATCCTTAGGTTGGGGTTTCAGGCCCCACTCTACAGGTTCTCTCTGTCCCCCCCAGTCACCTAAATGGGTTATCAAAGGCCGGCCATCTTTCTCACTGTCTATGGTGAGAAGTTCATGTCGAACAGGGGTCACCAACCTTTTTGAAACTGAGAAGTATTTCTTCGGTACCAATTAAGGGCGACCAGGTCGATGCACACTTCTGAATTAACAAATCTGCTCAATTTACATTTAATTATATGTTATTATTAATAATAATGATATTCATCTGTGTTAAGATATTGATTTGATTTTTTTTTTAAAATAGCAAAAAAATTAGATGCAGTTCAGCAGAGAGTGGCGCTATGGAGCCACGGGCCTGTTCGAAAAATAGCCATGAACAGGCCCACGGGCGACTCATGTTGTCCCTGCGGGCGACCTGGTGCCCGCGAGCATTATGTTGGTGACCCCTGATGTAGAAGAACCATTGCTGACTTTTGACAAGAGTAGCTGCAAAGCCATCAGCATGTTTCTGCCCTGTGATGGCCTGGCGAGCTGTCTGGGGTGTACTGTGCACTTGCTCAGAGTCGGCTTAATTAGGATTACGTGGTACAGAAAATGAATGAATAAATATTACATTCTTCACAAACTCATCGGTACTATCCTAAATCAATTTTCTAAGCAGCTTAATCCTTATGGTCACAGAGTGGCTGGCACCCATCACAGCCGACTCTGTGTGAGGGAGAAGTACACCCTGGACAGCTCACTAGACCATTGCAGGGCCAAAAGTTTAGAACAGCCAGTTTAACCTACAGTGCATGTTTTAAACTGTTGGAGGAACCCTGAGTACCCAGAAGAAACCCATGCAAGCATGGGGAGAACATATAAACCTCACACAGAATCACCCGAGCTGGGAATCGAGCCCAGGCCTGCACGCTGTGCGGCGGACGTGCTAAACAATATGTAATTTGAAGGGTTTATTTGTGTCTGAGTCAGGCCTGCAATAGAGTACCTGTTCAGTATGCACCCCGATTCTCATCTGAAAGCATCTGGGACTCGCTCCAGCTTCTTCACACTGACCATGAGATAGATAAGTGATGCAGATAATGGGTGGATGAAAGTTTCGCAATTTGCTTTATGAACTGAGAGTAGAACCCGACACCAACAGTGTTGACAGCCCCAAGAAACAGTACATCAATCACAAACAAGTTTTTAATTTGGGCACCTAAGACATTTAAATTAAATATGAAACTGGCGGCATGGTGGCGTAGTGGTTAGCACGTCTGCCTCACAGCAAGAAGGCCTGGGTTCGATTCCCGGCTTGGGCGTTTCTGTGTGGAGTTTGCATGTTCTCCCTGTGCTTGTGTGGGTTTCCTCTGGGTACTCCGGTTTCCTCCCGCAGTCCAAAGACATGCACAGTAGGTTAATTGGCAGTTCTAAATTGCCCATAGGTTCGCATCGTGCAGAAGGCAATGGCAAAAAATTGCACGTGATGCCGGGCCCCTTGGCAGAGCAGTTCCGAGTGAGCTGAAAGGGCTACCCTGCTAAAAGAAAACTAAATAAATAAACAGGAAGGAAAATGTTGAAGGAAAATTGATATACTGGACCATGTTGGGTCCTTAATTCCTTTTTCTGTAAAATCCACCACCCATGTTCTCGTGACTACGGTATCAAAATAAAAAACATACACGTGAGTTTTTCAGGAAAGACCAAAGAGAAGATTTATGGATGTGGTGAAGGAAGACATGAAGGTAGTTGGAGTAAGAGTAGATGATGCAGAGAATAGGGTGAGACAGCGGCAGATCATTTGCTGTGGTGACCCCTGAAGGGAACAGCCGGAAGGAAATGAAGAAGAAGAAGAAGACACGTGAGTCTTTCAGGAAAGAATGCTAGCCTTGACTGCACTGCTTATTCTGACTAGCATCGAAAAAGAACATACTAGTATACGAGGTGTTTGAGGTGTCGGATGCCCTTCCTGTCACAACCCTTTTTAGCAAGGGACAGAAACACGCTGACGACTTTGCAGCTACTCTTTACGAAAGTCAGCAATGGTTCTTTTACATGCCTCTCACCATAGACAGTGACAGACATGGCCCGCCTTTGATAACCCAGTTAGCCGCACTGGGGGGGGGGGGGAGTGACAACCTTGTAAAGAGTGGGACTCGAACCCCCAACCTTTGGATCAGTGATCCAGTACCCTATACCACTAGACCACCACTGCCCCACTAGTACTCATACTAGTATATGAGGTGTTTAATAGCATAATATTATAAATATTCTGTGAAAGTTCAATACATATCCATTCAAAGGTGAAGAAGCTGTGGATGAATGATGGCAAGCCCCTTGTGAACAGTGACAAATTCCATGTTTTGCAATGGAAACCCCTCCCAAAAAACAACTTAATAAAAACAAGCTCAACTGAGTTTCACAGCGAAGAGAAAGCTCTTCTGTATTCTGATCCAACTACATAACTGGTCTTTTTCTTCTTCTTCTTTTCCTTTTGGCTGTTCCCTTCAGGGGTCGCCACAGCGAATCATCTGCCTCCATCTCACCCTGTCCTCTGCATCTTCTTCTCTTACACCAACGACCTTCATGTCCTCCTTCACCACATCCATGAATCTTCTCTTTGGTCTTCCTCGAGGCCTTCTGCCTGGTAGTTCCAACCTCAGCATCCTACTACCAATATACTCACTATCCCTCCTCTGTACATGTCCAAACCATCTCAATCTAGCCTCTCTGACTTTGTCTCCAAAACCTCTTACATGTGCTGTCCCTCTGATGTCCTCATTCCTGATTCTATCCATCCTCGTTACTCCCAGAGAGAACCTCAACATTTTCATCTCTGCTACCTCCAGCTCTGCCTCCTGTCTTTTCCCCAGGGCCACTGTTTCTAAACCATACAACATCGCTGGCCTCATCACCGTTTTGTACACCCAGCTACATAACTGTTCATCAGTTCATTTTCTGTAACCGCTTCATCCTAATTAGGGTCACGGGGAGGCTGGTGCCCATCCCAGCCAACTCAGGGTGAGGGCAGAGTACACCTGGGACAGCTCGCCAGGCCATCGCAGGGTGGAAACACGCTGACGGCTTTGCAGCCTACTATTGTCGAAAGTCAGCAATGGTTCTTTTACATGCCTCACACCATAGACAGTGAGAGACATGGCCGGCCTTTGATAACCCAGTTAGCTGCACTGGGGGGGCTACATAACTGGTAACGCCAATAATTGTTGTCAGTTTTAACATGAAAACTCTGGGCAAACAGAATTGTTCATCATTTCACAAAGGGTTTTTAGTGATTCTAGTCAGTAATAATGAGTAATAATGATGAGTTGAGGATCGAGACATTGTTTCCAGATCTGATTTGAAGAAAATTTAAAAAGTTGGACCCTGAAGAATTGTTGGCATTGTCATGTAGTTTAGTGTTGCCAAATTTTATTCAAATCTGTCCATGTAGCATGGATCAGCTGGACTTTTAATTGTTTCAGCTATGACGTCATTGGTTTCAGGTTCAAAAGTCCAAAATCTGGCCTCACAGAACTCACTATTGTTCAGAAAAACAAGTGCACCAAGTTTCATGTGAATATTATGACTAATAACCGAGCAGTATGAGTTTAAGAGTCAACTGTCCACAACAAGACCAAAAACAACAACAACAACAAATGGAAGGCAACAAAGACGTTGCCACAGGATTCTTCTTGTGTAATAAGTAGGATGCGCACAACAGTATGATGTAAATAATGTCCAGAGTGAACGTTTGCTTGGTTGAATAGCAGCTGTGGGTCACAAATAAGCCTGAAGACGGACAACAATGATGTAAAATGACAGGAAGTGATCCCTGTGTCACTCCAGCTTAACAGCAGGAGACAAATACATACACACATATATAAATATAAAAATATTACTACTACTACTACTACTACTCTGCAATGGCCAGGGTGTACTCTGCCCTCGCACAGAGTTGGCTGAGATGGGTACTAACCTCCCCATGACCCAAATTAGGATTAATTGGTTCAGAAAATGAGTGAATGAATGAATGTACTACTACTATTACTACAATCACTGCTATTATTATTTCTACTGCTAAT
>CM045734.1:51836063-51901063 GCA_024760905.1 Plotosus lineatus
TAGCTGTAAGACAGTGGTGAGGTGTGCTGTCGGTGTGACAGAAGAGTTCAAGGTGGAAATGGGACTGCATCAAGGGTCAGCTCTGAGCCCCTTCTTGTTTGCTATGGTGATGGACAGGCTAACAGACGAGGTTAGACAAGAATCTCCATGGACTATGATGTTTGCAGATGACATTGTGATCTGTAGTGAGAGCAGAGACCAAGTGGAGGAAAATCTAGAGAGGTGGAGGTATGCCCTGGAAAGGAGGGGATTGAAGGTTAGTCAGAATACATGTGTGTGAACGACAAGGACCCAAGAGGAACTTTGAGGTTACAGGGGGCAGGGATAAAGAAGGTGGAGGATTTTAAGTACTTAGGCTCAACAATCCAGAGCAATAGAGAGTGTGGAAAAGAGGTGAAGAAGCGTGTGCAGGCAGGTTGGAATGGATGGAGAAAAGTGTCCGGTGTGATGTGTGATAAGAGAGTATCGGCAAGAATGAAGGGAAAAGTGTACAAGACGGTGATGAGGCCAGCAATGTTGTATGGTTTAGAGACAGTGGCCCTGGGGAAAAGACAGGAGTCAGAGTTGGAGGTAGCAGAGATGAAAATGTTGAGGTTCTCTTTGGGAGTAACGAGGATGGATAGGATCAGAAATGAGTACATCAGAGGGACAGCACATGTAAGATGTTTTGGAGACAAAGTCAGAGAGGCTAGATTGAGATGGTTTGGACATGTACAGAGGAGGGATAGTGAGTATATTGGTAGTAGGATGCTGAGGTTGGAACTACCAGGCAGAAGGCCCAGAGGAAGACCAAAGAGAAGATTTATGGATGCGGTGAAGGCGGACATGAAGGTCGTTGGAGTAAGAGTAGAAGATGCAGAGGATAGGGAGAGATGGAGGCAGATCATTTGCTGTGGCGACCCCTGAAGGGAACAGCCGAAAGGAAAAGAAGAAGAAGAAGATATATATATATATATATATCATTCATTCATTTTCTGTAACCGCTTAATCCTAATTAGGGTCACGGGGAGGCTGGTGCCCATCCCAGCCAACTCAGGGCAAGGGCAGAGTACACCCTGGACAGCTCGCCAGGCCATCGCAGGGCGGAAACACGCTGACGGCTTTGCAGCCTACTCTTGTCGAAAGTCAGCAATGGTTCTTTTACATGCCTCACACCATAGACAGTGAGAGACATGGCCGGCCTTTGATAACCCAGTTAGCTGCACTGGGAGGACAGTGACAACCTTGTGGAGAGTGGGACTCGAACCCCCAACCTTTGGATCAGCGATCCGGCGCCTTATACCACTAGACCACCACTGCCCTATATATATATACATATATATATATATATATATATATATATATATATATATATATATATATATATATATATATATATATATATATATATATATATATATATATATATATATATATATATATATATATATATATATATATATATATATATATATATATATATATATATATATATATATATATATATATATATATATATATATATATATATATATATATATATATATATATATATATACATACATACATACATACATACATACATACATACATACACACATACATACACACACACACACACACACACACACACACACACACACACACACACACACACACACACACATTTTATTGGACGTGTCCTGGAGTTGGCCACTGGTCTTTTCTGGAAGGTTTTATTTGTCTAAAGCAACATTTTCAGAAGAAACAAGCCAATCGATTCGCCACTGAACGAAATGTTGTGAGACCGGTGACGTCATCCATTGTTACCTAGGTAACCCTCTTGCAGCTGTGATTAAAAAATCTTTCCGAGTGAAAATCTGGTTGATCTGTGCTAGTTTTGGTGTGGTTTTCCCTGACATGCATATGCATACCGCTCGAGTCTGTTTGGTTATCAGACGTTTAATGTTTGATAGCAGCAGCTCTTCCAGCAGTGAAAGCCACAGTTTAAATAAAAACTTTACATTAATGTATCTACTACGCTAAGAATGCATTCACTTCTGTGACAGACACTAAATACAGGTATACCTCGGCTTACGTCATTAATTGGTTCCGGGAGAGATGGCGTAAGTCGAAAACAACTTAAGTAAAATCAGCTTGTCTCTAGGCTAGCCTAGGCGAAATTTACTTGTGTAATATAACACAGATCTCATCTTTCCCCAAAAGAACGACTACCGAGGAGCTTTTTAACTGCCTCAGTGACCTCCGCTCCAGTGATGGGTGGACCCCAACCTAAGCCCCCAGGGTCTTCCCCCTCTGCAGAGGGCATATTGGTGTATTTCGGAGGTCCTCGATGTATTCATTCCACCTCCCGACAACATCTCCAGTTGAGGTGAGCAGCTCCTCACTCTCACTGTAAACAGTATTTGTGGAGAACGTCAGATCATGGTCCAGAAGCTTTTGTGAGGCCAACCAGTAATCACTTTCCAGGCCCTCACCCAACTCCTCCCACACCTAAGATTTTGCATTAGCGTCAGCTTGGGCTGCAGCACGTTTGACCTGAAGGTACCCGTCTACTGCGTCGGAAGTCCCACAGGTCAAAAAGACCCGATAGGTTTCCTCTTTCAACTGAATGGCCCCTTAATTGTAGGTGTCCACCTCTGGGTTCAGGGGTTACCACCATGATGGCACCAATGACCTTCTGGCCACAGTTATGGGCTGCCGCCTCAACGATGGAGACATGAAACATGGCTCATTCAGATTTCATGTCACCCGCCTCCTTCGAGGCTTGGTTGTAGCTCTGCCGGAGGTGGTAGTTAAAGGCCCCTCTGACAGTAGACTCCGTCAAATGTTCCCAGGAGACCCTAACTACACACTTGGGTCTGCCAGGTGTGGAGGCCGATCTCCCCCACCATCAGAGCCATCTCAGCTCCCCACTTCACTTGAGTGTCCAGAACATGTGGCTGAAAAGTCAACCATTGAAATGCATCCTAAGGTGTCCTGGTGCCAAGTGCACTTATGGGACACCCTTATGTGATGACCACAGAAGTCTAACAACAAAACATTATTCTGGTTCAGACTGGAGAAAACGTACCTACCAATCACACCCTTCCAGGTCACACTATTGCTGCCTACACGAGCACTGAAGTCTCCCAGTACATCGAGGGATTCCCTAGGGGGAGCATTCGCCAACACATCTCCTAAAGATTCCAAGAAGGGTGGGTACTCTGAACTGTCATTTGGTGCATAAGCACAAACAACAGTCAGGAACCCCAACACCCACCCCAAAAAACAAAAAATGCTTTCGTCAACCAGGAAAAACTCCAAAGTGTGGGCACCAGGATGGGGGCAACAAGAATACCCACACCAGGTCACCACCTCTCTCCATAAGCAATGGAATAACGTCCAACCCCTCTCATATTGGGTTGTTCCAGAGCCCAAGCCATGCATTGGGGTGAGTATGACTATATCTAGTCAGTATTTCTCCACCTCACGCACCAGCTCAGGCTCCTTCCCCACCAGAGAGGTGACAGTCCATGTCCCAAGAGTCAGAGTCAGTAGAAGAGGATTGATCCGACAGAATTCATGGCTCGACTGTCACTCAACTCACACCGCACCCAACCCCAATAGCCCATCCCACAGGTGGTGGGTCAATGGGAGGGCACACCCATGTATTATATTCAGGCTGGGCCCGGCCAGGCTCCATGAGCAGAAACCTGACCACCAGGTGCTTGCCTTTTGAGTCACTCCCCCAGGGCTGGATCCAGGTGGAATCCAGGTGACCTGCATCAGTACAAGGGAGACCACGTTCTTTTATGTTCTTCTACAAAAGCAAATTGAAGCTCAGCAAAAAGAGTGGATATAACCCATTGTTTTACAACAGCTTCGACATGGAACCCTTTTTTGAACAAGTACTGAGCATGGATATATTGTGGTTATGTATATTTGAAGATGGTCATGTCAATGATTATGCTTTGAAGGATGGGTTTTTGGTGATAACCCAGGTACAACATTTTCAACTTACTTTGACTCAGATTCATAGAGGAAGTACTCTGACATCACAATACGGTGTAATTTAATCTAAATCCGTATTATACTAGAGTGAGTCACAAATGAGTTGAGGCTTGAAAGTAATTCAACCGTGTGAAAAAAATTAAAAATCTTTTCCTATACAATCCCATTGTTTATCTGATGGTACAGACTCCATCAAACAATGTCAATTGTGTATTCTCGCAGCAAGCTTACATTAATGAAATGCTGATTATCAACCCAAGAGCATGACATTTCCACTGGAAGGCCAGAGCCAATCAGACACCTGTTTCAATTCTAACACAAGTAACAAGGGGAAAAAAACCCAACTCCAATAAGTCAGGTGGGTCGTTATTTTCTTTATGGAACAACGTCACCAAGTCCAACACCTTACTAAAAGCATTACTCACGGCTCGCCAAGAGGGAGAGATTTACTGCGTCTTCAGGGAGCAGTTTGTAATTCTGAGCTCCCCGCTGTCTGCAAGGCCAGCCAAAGTTTTCTACGATATTCTTCTCAGCACTTCTTTGACTTTGCAAGACTACAGTTTTCAGCCACTAAACTAAAATTTTATAAAAATCCAATGCTGCAGTGCTTCATGAAATTAAAAAATATATAAATAAACGATGAATTTGCTCACGCAACTGAAGAAGCTTGGTGTAAATATGAAATGCAAATTGCCCATTGGTTTAGTGGATAAGGCCATGGGATAATGATCTGTAGGTCAGAGGTTCAATCCTACTGTCGCCATTGTTGGGCCCTTGAACAAGGCCCTTAACCCTCAATTGCTCAGTTGTATAAAAATGATAATTGTAAGTCTCTCTGGATAAGAGCATCTGCCAAAATGCTGTAAATGTAAATGCAGCTCCCACCCACAAAATGGCTTTGGAGCTATAAGAATATGTTCAGTCTGTCCATCCATCTGTCCCACTTTAGTTTATATCAGTGCTTCTCAATGATTTTCTGCCCCACTACCTCGGGAAGAGGAACATATTGCGCCCCCCCCCCCCCAATATAAATAGTGATATTTGTCTAATAATTGTTATAAGTAATCCTCTGCATACACTGTATCCTTATTAATGTTATGGAATAAAAAAAATATATATTTTTCAGAAGATTCCAACAAAGAATAACTTTAACAATTTTATGGTCTTCAAACAAAAAGATTTAAAGTGCATCAAATTGCGTGAAATTAAAAAAGTATCCTTATTTAAACCGTCAACATTGTTTGACCAACAATTTTAACGATTTTATACTGAAAAATAAAATCAATAAATAATAACAAATTCAAATTGATCAGCAATATTAACTCGAGCGCAATATATAAAACATTTTAACCTACAAAACTAAATTGAACAAAACAATTTGTATTATTATTATTATTATTATTATTATTATTATTATTATTATTATTATCATCATCAAAATGATTAAGTCCAGATTAATGGCTATAATGAGCGCGTTTCGCACTGCACAGCTTTTCGAAGCCGGGTTTAAAGCGCGATACTGAACTCTCGGCTCTTGCTCACTGCTGAACTGGGACCTGCACTTGTTTTCACAGTGCTGATGTCATCCAGCATGACGGAGACCGTGTGTGCTGCAGGTAGGATCGGTTCCTCTGCTTTGCTGTGGGGTTTTCTGCACTGAGCAGTTTGGTACTCCGCCTTATCTGACGCTAAAAGAGCTCGCTGGTTTGCTGCAATATCATTCTTTCGTTTCTCTCACTGTCTCCGTCTCTCTCCGCCTCTCTTTCCGTCCCTGTTAAAAATTTCCATGGTGGGTTTATTAACTTCACTTCTTATTTTACCTCTGGGCACACTCTGACAGTGAGGAAGTCACTGTCTCCTGCTGTAGTGGATGTAGAATTGCATTTTATCCAAATACGGCAAAAAAAAAGCAGCATGTTCCCTGGGGTCACCCCCCCCCTCCTCCCGGCATCGCACCCTCCCAGGGGGGCGCGCCCCACTATTTGAAAACTACTGGTTTATAGACGTGTATTTGCCACACACTGAGGCTGGGGCTTCCACACTGGTGATGATGGTTCAGTACTATGAGTGCTAGGATGAGTTTTTGTGTGAGTGACCTTGACCCACTTTTCAAGGTCACCAAGAGAACTGTATAGTATTAGGTTTCCCGTGCATCTGCTGAAGATTTCAAACTTGCTATGCTTGTTCTACATTGGCATATCATAAAATGATATGCATTTAAAAATACGCTGACCTCAGATTTAAGCTTCAGCCATTGCTTTCTCCTGCCGCTAACCTGGACTTGTATGAGAGAGGATGTAGTATGCCCGTTATCTGCCGAGATCTTGCAAACAGGAAATTGTATTAGATGCCCTGCATATATCATGTTCCAGGAGAAGGTGCAGTGCTGTTTAATTGGCAAATGGAGGCTGGAGTATTAAATGAAGGGGTTTCAATAATTATGCTACATGTGTTTTTGGTGGAAATAATTATTTCTTGATACAGAATTACATTTTTTTACACAGTGAATGTGTCAGTAATTGTGGGATAAGCACCAGATCTGCACCATGATTGTCTCGTGTCACTGTGACCGACAGGAAGAAGGACTGTGACATCTCTCTGATTTCGAAAGATGGCTCCTCTCTTGTGTTTTACAGTTGTAGGTGACTGTTGCATCCTGAAATTTAACATGATGAGCACTTTTCATCTGCACCAGTCTGGAATGAAAATATGATAGCACTGCATTTAAATTCAATTCATTCGTGTCCTGAACCGCTTAATCCTAATTAGGGTCACGGGGAGGCTGGCACCCATCTCAGCCGACTCTGCGTAAGGGCAGAGGACATTGTGGACAGCTCGCCTGGACATCGCAGGCTATGCACCCCCTCTTGATGAAAGTCAGCAATGGGTCTTTTACAGCCTGACACCATAGACAGTGAGAGACATGGCTGGCCTTTGATAACTCAGTTAGCTGCAATGGGAGGACAGTGACAACCCGTTGAGGGTGGGGCTTGTACCCCCAGCCTTAGGATCAGTGATCCAGCACCATTACCACAAGGCCACCACTGCCCCTGCATTTAAATCTAATCCAGTAAATCTGATCTGGCTGATCCTGTAGTCTCATTGGGTTTGTTGGTTGACATTAGGCTTGAAGGTCAATTCTCCCTTACTCATTTGCCAAACTTAATCCTCAGGTTGCAGGGTGACTTTTTCTCAGCCAACACTGTGTGATGGTGGGCGAAACCCACGATATTTTGCCAGGACCATCACAGCGCAACACACATACCCAACACAGTCAATTTGAAACAGCTAATTAACTGAATGTGCATGTCATATGTCTTTGGACTGTAGAAGAAGACCAAGGTACCCAGAGGAAACCCATGTAACAAGAACATGCAGACTCCACACAAAAATGCTCAAGCCCAGAACCTTCATGCTGCGTGACAGGTATTCTAATCATTACGCCACTGTGCCACCTATGAAGTGAATTCTGTGGGATGAATCATGATGACTATCCCAGAATAACAGCATTAAAATTGTAAACTGCAGCTTTGAGAGTGCAGTTCATATAATGAATTGCTTGAGGAACTACAGTCTGCAAATAAAGTAAAGTGGATTATGTTTCTCAGTTCTTACTACAAAAGACTTGCGGTGATATTTGTAATAGTGAGAATGTACAGGATTTGTTTGTGTGCAGCCTGGGTACGTATTTCCTGTACATGTCATGTTTATGCGTTCACGTATCAGTCTATATAAAGCTGCATTTTTATGATTTTTTGATGGGAGGCACACGCGTGTAAACAGTGAGCACACACTTGGAGCAGTGGGCTTCCACACACAGTGGGCATCCGGAGAGCTGTTGGGGATTAGGTGCCATGTTCAAGTTCACTTCTGTCATTCATGTGGGTTTAGGGAAGGTGCTGCTCTCTCCCCCACCTCCACAGATTTTTTTCTACTGGTTCAGGAAACAAACCAGCGACCTTTTGGGCACTCTATGAATAACTCTCCAGACCATCACAGGGTCAAAACCCACACAGCTATTTTCAATCATGCCTAGGAAGGAAGCCGTATACCCAAAGGAAACCCATGTAAGCTCAATGAGAACGTGCACAATCCACAAGAAAAAAAAAAGAGTTTTCAACAAGCCTGGGAACTCATCCCCTCCTTTCTGGGATTTATGTGGATTATATGAGAATAATTGTTTATTTGTGTTTTTATTTCAGACTCTATTTATTCTTCAAAGGAAACTTTAACCTCTGCATTTAACCCATTCAAAGTGAGCACACACACGTAGTATAGTGGGTTGCCACACATTTGGGCACCTGGAGAGCAGTTAGAGCGTAGGTGCCTTGCTTAAGGGCACTTCAGCCATGAACATGGAGGAAGAGACAGTGCAGCTCACTCTCCTAAAATAAACATTTTTCCTGCTGGCTCGGGAAATGAACCGACCTCCTCCTTCGAGCATAAGCCACACTGTGGCCTAATGGTTCTAGAAGCTTCCATATATATATATATATATATATATATATATATATATATATATATATATATATATATATATATATATATATATATATATATATATATATATATATATATATATATATATATATATATATATATATTAGTCGGCCCTCTACTTACGATATTAATGCATTCCAGAGCCTTTTTCGTAACATGGAGGTTTCGTAAGTAGAGGTGCATTTTACATGCAAAACGCCTGATTCGTTCCAAGGCTCTCCCAAGCCTACCCCATAAACCCTTTAAAAATGAAAATATTACACCAATTTTGTATGAAATATGTCTTAAAAGTAAAAGAAAATGATTCATTAAACCATTTAAACATTTGATTAACATATTAAACCAGTTTATTAACATATTTATTAATTAAACCATTATTAAACATTTATTCATTATTTATTAACGCACACACACACACACACACACACACACACACACACACAAAACACTGTCTCTCTCTCTCTCTCTCTCACACACACACACACACATACACACACACACACTCACAATACACAATAATAAATGTGTATTGTGGTGCTCTGCTGAATGCAGGCTCTGCCCACAAGCAGGACGCCGGAGCATTTTAAGAGGGGGAATTCAAAGTGCATTTCCTGCTTGGCTGATCGGAGGTCCAAACTCAACTTTAACTTGATTCCTTGAGGGATCTGAGATCCAGATGAGCCGTGTTTTGCTCACATTCAAGCGCGCTACATTTATTAAACATTTACTGAATTAAACAACTTGAACAACTAAACTAAAGAGTTAAGCCTCCTTTCATCTCTGACTGACTCTGTAGGCAGTCTCTCTCTCTCTCTCTCTTACACACACACAAAACTATGTATCCATGGTGTGTTTTGCCGAATGCGGGCTCTGACGACACACAACACGCAGCTGACGGAACAATTGTATTTTAATGTTTAAATGGACGGGATGTTTTATTTAAAGTGGAATTACAGTACCTGTTTGAAAGATCAGAGATCCTCATTCAATATTAACTTGCTTCCTTGCGAGATCGGAGGTCTTGTTCAATGAAGCACTTCTGCTTCAATATCGTGCCGAAATAATCACCTCCGTCACTGTATTTACACTTTAAGGTCTCCTTCTGCTTCAATATTGTCCTGATTGTAGAGGGGTTTCGGCGATAACAAAATATAATGCTGCAATGATCTCAAAACAAGCCACGATACTTCATAGCCACAAGCCAAGATAGCCTCTTCAACTCTCCTCATGCATGTGGTGGACAAAAGGTATGGGTACAGTAATGGGTACACGTCAGCTCCCTCCTGGCCAATGGGAGACCAGCGGGGCGAGATGTTGGAAGACAACTAATGAGAGAGCAACTCGTGCATCGTGTGAAATTTTTATTGGCGAGTTTGAATTCTGAATGGCGTTTTTGGCACTTTTCGTAAGAAGGGGTTGTTTTCGTATACAGAGGACAAAAACTTAGGGAAATGTTTTTCGTAACCCGGAGTTTTCGTATCCAGGGGGTTTCGTAAGTGTATATATATATATATATATATATATATATATATATATATATATATATATATATGTATGTATGTGTGTATGTGTGTGTGTATGTATGTATCTATGTATATATATATATATATATATATATATACACACACACACACACACAGTCTGCCCTCTACTTATGAAATCCTCTGAATACGAAAAATTCAGGTTACGAAAAACATTTTCCTAAATGTTTGTCCTCTGTATACAAAAAAACATTTTCTTACGAAAAGCGCCAAACGTGTCATTCAAAGATTCAAACGCGCCATTAAAATGCACCATTCAAACAATGCGCAAGTTGCTCTCTCATTGGCTGTCTCCCAACATCCCGCCCCGCTGGCCTCCCATTGGCCAGGAGGGAGCTGAACCATACCCATTCCTGTACCCATACTTCCTGTTTGTCACAGAAGAGTTGAACAGGACTGTTGGCTCGTGAGTTTTTTTGAGAGTGATCATTGCGGCATTCTATTTCGTTATCCATCATGGACCCCAAGAAAGTGATTCCTGGTGACACTGAAAAGAAGAAACATGCTCCGTTATCAATCGAAGTGAAGCAGGAGAGATTAAAAAAATACGAAAGGGGGGTGCAGTTGAGCGAAATCGCAAAGGAGTATGGCTGGAACCCCTCTACAATCGGAACGATATTGAAGCAAAAGGAGGCATTAAAAGCGAAAATACAGTGACAGAGACGATTATTTCGGAAAAAGCAACCGCCTCATGAAGGGGGGTGAGGGTTCTTCAGACCAGCAACCTCCAGACTTTAAAGCGTCACATGGGTGGTTCAAGGGATTTAAAAAAAAGGTCAATAATTTTCTTTTACTTTTAACAAATATTTCATACAAAATTGGTGCACTTTTATAATTTTTAAAGGGTTTATGGGGTATGTATGTGTGTGTGTGTGTGTGTGTCTGTGTGTGTGTGTATATATATATATATATATATATATATATATATATATACACTAAAGCCGAAAGGAAGACAGACAATATATATATATATATATATATATATATATATATATATATATATATATATATATATATATATATATATATATATATATATATATTCTAGTATATGTGTGTGTGTGTGTGTGTGTGTGTGTGTGTGTGTGTGTGTGTGTGTGTGTGTGTGTGTGTGTGTGTATATGTACATATATGTATAAGTCTAGAGAGATATATAAATAAGCTACCTCATCAAGCCACAGCAATGGTGCTATATAGGTATTTAAACAGGCCAGTTCTGTTTTCTTGACCTTGTGCATCATCAAACTCTTTCATTATTCCTGCAGTACACTCACTTTTTTAGAGTTTTTAAATCAGAATGATCAAAAACAATATTTTTTTCCTACTTACGATAACAGTCAGAAGAAGAAAAAAAACAGCAGCTTTTCATTAGCATTTGTCGCAGCACTAAAACCTGGAGAATGCTGATGTCTGTTTCCAGACCAGTGAGATGTGCCTTTGCATGACTAACGAAAAACAAAAAGGAAAAAAAATAAACAAACAGAAAAGGTGAAATATTAAGTTGGTTTTCGCTACATAAGGATGCAGCTTAAGCCTCCTGGCCCTCAAACCCTATTTATCGGGGACTGGGGCAGACGATGGGGGAAGTGAAAATGGAAATGTAAGCACTGGGCTTATTTGGTGCTCCAGCGTTTCATCGCTAATGAACTGATTATTCCTTGGAACAAATCAGCTCCTGAAATCACACAGCAGTTCACAATAAGCAGTAGAGATGGTTTGACAGAAGAATAAGGAAAAAAAAAAAACGATACTGTGGGTTCGAATAAAATAACTTTAAAGTACACTATTAGGAAAAAGTTTGACTGAGCACAATTTAGGTTATTCAAGTTTCTCTCTCTCTCTCTCTCTCTCTCTCTCTCTCTCTCTCGCTCTCTCTCTCTCTCTCTCACAGCATTTGCATTTTTATGGATCATTGAAAAAACATATACTAAGGCTATTCATTCCCAATTCTATTGATTAACATTATTATTAAACATTATGAAAGGATTAAAATTAAACGGGGTTCACATGGGCCTGTCAATACTTAAAAAAAAACAACACCGAATACCCGCAAGACCTTAAATTTCCATCTCGCATGTAAATAGACTTAATTTGCATTTGTTTTTCTTGCATTTATAATATCTTTTTGGTCTCAGGATGTTTTCTTTATTAATTTGCACTTGTCTTGAATGTATTTGTCATTCCACTCGCTGAATTTTTGAATTTTTTGAAAGATTTTGCTTTCACTAAGTTGTACATGAAGTAATTCCTTCTTCGACGCTGCCTAATAATTGGCGCAATACATGAAACCCAACAGCGAAACCAGAAGTTTGACCTTCAAAAGTATTGGTATTCGGTCGAGATCTTGTTTGATTCAGGCTTCCCAGTTGGTTTTAATCTTCGGGCTGAAGCTCATTAAGCTGTTTTATAAAACCACTATGATGTACCCTTGCTGTATTTTTACCGAACTACTTAATCCTATTAGGGTTTTGGGGAGGCTGGAGCCGACACTGGACCAAGGTAGAGTAGAATACACCCGTAAACACTTGCCAGACCATCACAGGGCCAACACATATACAAATGGACAATCCAGAACAGCCAATTAGTTTTTAATGTGCATGCCTTTGGACAGTGGCAGGAATTTGGAGAACAGTGGGACCTCTACCATTCGCGGCTCAGCGCTTGCGCCCCAGCATACTCGCGGATTGGCGAAAAACCCGGAAAAAACTGGCACGTGATTCAAATTTAGCCAATGGCTGAGAGCTTGTGTTTCTCCCTCCTGCTGATTGGTTGCAGATGATGTGTACACTTTTTTTTTTCTCCTTTGCACACAAATTATCAAAGTAATTGCTTAAATTGAAAAGTAAATTTTTTCGTGTGTTTTTAATGATTATTTAAGTCCTGTGATGTCACTCAAAAACCCTACATGTTCTCTAGCTTCTGGTAAGGAGCTTAAGCGCTTTATTCATTAATAAATATTATCAGAGTGCAAAATGAAAACTTTTTATTTAATCATTACTACATTTTATTGCATTATTATTATACTCGCAGATTAGCAGCAAACCCGGAAGTTACTGGCACGTATTTCAAATTTAGCCAATGGCTGAGAGCTTTTGTTTCTCCCTCCCGCTGATTGGTTGCAGGTGATGTGTACATGTCTTTTTTTTTCTCCTTCGTGCACATGTCAAAATTATAAAGTTTTTAATGAATCATTATTACATTTTACTGCATTATTACTGTATTAATGAGTAAGACTGTCTATAGAATGTGTTTCTTCTTTTCTTTTTGGATTTTTCCCAGGGGTCGCCACAGCGAATCATCTGATTTATATATTTGATTTGACATAGGTTTTTACATCGGATTCCCTTCCTGACACAGCCTTTTAGCAAGGAGCGGAAACACGCTGACAGCTTTACAGCTACTCATTACGAAAGTCAGCAATGGTTCTTTTACATCAACCTCTCACTATAGACAGTGAGAGACATGGCCCGCCTTTGATAACCCAGTTAGCTGAACTGGGGGGGGGGGGGCAGTGACAACCTTATGGAGAGTGGGACTCGAACCCACAACCTTACGATCAGCGATCCAGCGCCCTATATCACCAGGCCACCACTGCCCTGTCTATAGAATGTGTTTAACAAGTATATTTTAGCGCAAGTAATATCATACATCGGGTTTTAAAACCGCATCAATAACTGGCGAATTTTCATGATCTGCAGGAAGGGCGGAACCGAACCATCGCGAAAAACAGGGGCCTACTGTACCCACAAAAGCACAGAGAGAACATGTAAATTCCACACAGACATACAAGAGAACAGGACTCAAGCCCAAATCCTTCCTGCTGTGAGACGCACATGCTAAACACGACTCCATGACCCCGCCCTACTGAGCCATGATTAAAAAAAGATTTAATAGTAAGATTTAACATTATGCCATTTCGGTATTAATTTTAAAGGTTCATAAAGTTATTAAAATGATAGATGGTGTTGAGGCCAGCGATGTTGTATGGCTTAGAAACAGTGGCGCTGAGGAAAAGGCAGGAGGCAGAGCTGGAGGTAGCGGAGATGAAAATGTTGAGGTTCTCCCTGGGAGTAACGAGGATGGATAGGATCAGAAATGAGTATATCAGAGGGACAGCCCACGTAAGATGTTTTGGAGACAAAGTCAGAGAGGCTCGATTGAGATGGTTTGGACATGTACAGAGGAGGGATAGTGAGTATATTGGCAGTAGGATGCTGAGGTTGGAACTACCAGGCAGAAGGCCTCGAGGAAGACCGAAGAAGAGATTTATGGATGTGGTGAAGGAAGACATGAAGGTTGTTGGAGTCAGAAAAGAAGATGCGGAGGACAGGGTGAGGTGGAGGCGGATGATTTGCTGTGGCGACCCCTGAAGGGAGCAGCCGAAAGTAAAAGAAGAAGATAAAGTTATTAAAATAAGGTAGAAGGCTGAGGAACAGTTTGTATAGTTAGCAACAAATGAACCTTCTCAGAATACCAACAACATTTTGAAAGCCATGAGGCTGTCGATACTTTTGCTTCTCATTCAGCACCAATGCATGGGGCCACTTTCGTGGTTTCTACGGTAATACATGTTTTTACCAGAGAGAGTGAGAGAGAGAGAGAGAGAGAGAGAGAGAGAGAGAGAGAGAGAGAGAGAGAGAGTTTCAAGCCCTCTGCAGAACCTATTCTCCAGGACAAGCATTCACTCACACTCACGTTCACAGCTGGGGGCAATCTGTATAGCTGTATAGCACACCTAGCATAAGCATCTATGGACTATGGGAAGAAACCAGAGCACCCGGAGGAAACTCATGCAGGCACAAAGAAAACCATGCAAACTCTGTACAGAAACAATCTCATTGATCATGTGATCATGGGTTACAACCTCCTTCCTGTGAGACGGGCGTGTTAACCACTACATCACTGGGCTCTTATGAGGGAAGTCTATGACGAGCAAATTCACAAACTGGAGACCGACAGCCAGAAGTCTGGTTTAAACATTATATAATTGAAGCCAGTGGTTTGTTTTACGAACGGTCTCTCGGGATACTGCTTAAGCAGAAAGGATGATTAACGTGATTCATCTCGTAGACGTTCAGCTAATTACTGTGATTTACACAACTGATGAATGCTTAAAATTTTATGTGTACCTTTATAGACTCTTAGAAGCAATTACCCATCTTAAAAAAAAAAAAAAAAAAAAAAAAAAGCCTTTTCTGAAGTCCTTTATCACAGCTGCCTCACAGCAGGAAGGCCTTGGGTTCAAGTCCCAGGTTCAGTGAGTATGTACTCCGTGCACATTAGGCTAATGGGATGGTCTGGATTTCCTTTAGCAATCCAGAGTCCATGTCTTGATAGATTTCTTCGTCCAGCAATTTAGATTCACTCTAAGTGAAAAATGGTTGTCTGTGTCGGCCCTGCAATGGACTGACTATATTTTTGGGGTGCACTCTACCAAGCGCAAAATATAGTCATAATCATCGTCATCTTCCACTTGGTCTGAGGTCGAGTCACAGGGGAAGCAGCCTAAACAATGAGCTCCAAATATCCCTCTCCCCAGCTACTTCCTGCAGATGGGGGGGGGGGGGGGGCACTGAGGCATTCCCAGACCAGCCAAGAGACATAGTCCCTCCAGCGTGTTCTGTGTCTCTTCCCAGCTGGAGATGCCTGAAACACCACTCCAAGGAGGCGTTTAGGAGGCATTCTAATCAGATGCCTGAGTCACCGCAACTGGCTCCTCTCAACATTCAGTGGGTTCTACTTTAATCTCTCGGATAGCCGAGCTTCTCACCCTGTCTCTGAAGGAGACCCGGTCACCCTGCAAAGGAAGCTCATTTCAGCCACCTGTATCTGCGATCTTGTTCTTTCGGACACTACCTGAGGGGGCGTACCTAAGGGTACGAACATAGATTGACTGGTATATTGGGAGCTTTTCCTCTTCATCATGATGGAACGGTACCAGTTCTGTTTTACAGCAGGGGCTGCATTGATCTGCCCTATTCTGACCTACCTTCACTCATGAACAAGACCCCAGGGATACTTGAACTCAACAACAGGTGGAATTCTTTTCCAGTGAGGGTTGGACTGTGCTGCTGCCCTTTTCCACTGGTACTGTTCATAATTTTTCTGGACAGAATTTTTCGGCAGAGATGAGGTGGTGAGGGGTTCTGGTTTGATGATGTTGTCCTTTTGGCGTCACTCAGTCAAGTTCAATGCTATAGAAATTGTGTATGTTTCCCAAACTAAACAAAAATGTAAAAATTCTCAAACAGTTGGTTTAAATAATGTTTTTAACATAAATATAATTCATACTGAATCTACAGCCGAAGTTCAGGTAGTTGAATATTAGATCTCTTGCATCTGGAGCACTTATTCTTAATGAAATCATTACTGATCAGGAGTTTAGTATAATGTGTTAAACAGAAACATGGATTAAACCCAATGAGTATGTAGCATTTAAATGAAGCGAGTCCTCCCGGGTACAGTTATATACACCAACCTCGTCTAACTGGCAGAGGAGGAGCATCACAATTATTTATAAGATAGTGAACAGTTTCAAATACCTGGGCGTTCACCTTAACAATAAACTGGACTGGTCCCACAACACCAACACCCTGTACAAGAAGGGCCAGAGTCGCCTCCACCTTCTGAGGAGACTCAGGTCCTTCGGAGTATGCAGACCTCTGCTCAGGACATTTTATGACTCTGTGGTAGCCTCTGCAATCCTCTACGCTGCCATCTGCTGGGCCCCGGGCAGCACAGAGCGGGACAGAAAGAGACTGAACAAGCTGGTCAGGAGGGCCAGCTCTGTCCTCGGCTGCCCACTGGACTCTGTGGAGGAGATGAGTGAGAGGAGGATGGTAGCAAAGCTCACATCCATCATGGTCAACAGCTCTCACCCACTGCACCAGACTGTAGAGAAGCTGAGTAGCTCCTTCAGTGGACGACTGAGACATCCTCAGTGCAGGAAGGAGCGCTACCGCAGGTCGTTCATTCCCACCGCTGTCAGACTGTACAACGCCACTTTGTAACTGTCTGTGAAAATACCGGTTATGTGCAATAAAAACCCCGTGCACTTTAATCAACCACATCTACCCCACTGACTGTGAACCATATCAACCCATCTACTCTGCACTCAGATACATTACACTTTAATATAGGCCAGTCTATAAAGTCGTTCCCTTCTTTTATTTTAGTGTTTATTAATTTATACTATTTATGTATCTATTTACTTTTTTACTTATATAATATATATGTATGTGTGTATGTTTGTACTTGTATCTATTTTTGCACCCCCTACTGATAGTACCTCAAGAGCCTGTAACAGTGAATTTTTCCATTGTGAGATTAATAAAGCTGTATCTTATCGTACTGATAATCTCGGCCTTATACAAAAATCTAGACATGAATTTAACACGTTTCAAATTCTATATACTAACATTAGATATGGCCCTGTGATGTCCTGGCATGCTGTCTAGTGTGCTCCCTTCCTTTACCCGGAGTTGGCTGAGCTGGGCATCAGCCTCCCCGTGATCCTAATAAACGATTAAGTGGTTAAAAAATGAATGAATAAATGAAAATACTCCTGTACTTCCTGAAAAAATATGTACACGCATCTGATTCCTTTAATTATTATTTACAGACACCCAGGGCCGTACTCCAAATTCCCAAATGAATTTGCAGACTCCATTTCAAACCTGGTTGCTTCTTGAGATGAACTTTTAATTACTGGTGACTTTAATATTCATTTCGATAACCCAGAGGACCCTTTAAGAACAGCGTTCGTATCTATCCTAGACTACGTCGGGGTAACTCAGAATTTAGTAGGATCCACTCATAAAGCTGGCCACACTCTCCATTTAATAATAACTTTTGGATTAAATATAGGAAATATAGTTGCATTTCGAGTCAGAAACTATTTCAGATCTTTATCTTATCTCACTTACACTGCCTCTTGGGACTAATATATACATCTCGCCACGTTATCGCATTAAGTGACACTTTCACATTAACTACTGCAGAGTTTCATTACTGATCTTCCAGAATGATCAACTATGATCGAATCACTATCAGACCCCACAGAACTCAATCAAGCCACCGAGTGCTTTGAGTCAAATTTACGACATAAGCTACGTAATGTAGCTCATCGAAAAAGAGAACCAATCAGAGAGAAAAAAAATAAAAAATAGGCCCCTGGTATAATGACAAAACACACTCAATAAAACAGAACAGATGCAAATTAGAACGAAAATGGCATCAAACTAAATTAGGGGTTTTCCAATTAGAATGGAAGGAGAGTCTCGTTAATTACTGAAAAGCTCTTAGTGCTGCTGGAGCAGAATATTTCTCAAATCTAATAGAAAATAACAAAAATAATCAGAAATACTTATTTAATATTGTTACAGAATTAACCAGAAATAAGACCATGAATAAAACATGTAGACCATCAACATGTAGCTGTGATGACTTTGAGCTTTTTTGCTGTTGGAATTGAAAATATCAGGCAAAAATTGATTCCTTAAATTTAAAAACAGAAATGTCAATAAATAAAACAGTAAATAATAATATACCGCGATCAGATGAACAACTTGAGTGTTTTAGCTCCATTCAAAAGACAAAACTATTCTCATTGATTTCCTCATCAATCATCAACCTGTGTGCTTGATCCAGTCCCTTCATGCTTCTTTAAACAAATATTATCAGAAGTGATCAACCCTTTATTAAATGTAATAAATTCTTCCCTTAGCACTGGCTATGTACCGAAATCCTTTAAACTAGCTGTTATCAAACCTCTGATTAAGAAACCTGATCTCGACTCATATCAACTGTCCAACTAAAGACCAACATCAAACCCTCCCTTTTATCTCAAAGATCTTAGCAAAAGCTGTAGCGCAGCAGTTATGTTCATATCTTTTGTAAGAACAACATTCACCAAATGTATCAGTTAGGATTTAGGCCTAATCATACCACAGAGACAGCACTTGTTAACCTACTGGTAGCCTCTGACCACGGCTGTGTCTCCCTGCTTGTTACTTGACCTAAATGAAGCCTTCAACACTGTTGATCACATGACTCTCCTTGACAGATTATAAAATGTTGTTGGAGTTAAGTGAACGACCCTCTCTGGGTTTAAATCTTATTTAACTGGTCATTATCAGTTTGTAGATGTAACTGGTGATTTCTCTGTATGTTCTAATGTTAAGTTGGGTACTCCACAAGTTTCTGTCCTAGGCCCATTGCCTTTCTCTCAATAAATGCTACCTTTAGGTAATATCCTTCGTTATCATGGTAATCGCTCTCATTGTTATGCTGATGACACCTAGTTATCTAGTTCAAGAAAAATGACAGACAGCTTAATAAAGTGAAAAATGTGTAAAGGACATTAGACACTGGATGCTCACTAACTTCCTCTTATTAAACTATGATAAGACAGAGACACTTGTACTCGGATCTCAGGCAGATAGAAATAAGGTTTCTGATTATGTGATAAGGTTTGATGGTGTTTCAGTCTCATCATGTGTAGCAACATTACTGATGCTGGGGTAAGGTGCTGGATCACTGATCCCAAGGTTGGGTGTTCAAGTCCCACTCTCAAAAGCCCCCCCCCAGTGCAGCTAACTGGGTTTTCAAAGGCCAGCCATGTCTCTCACTGTCCATGGTGAAAGAAATGTAAAAGAATCATTGCTGACTTTTGTCAAGAGTAGGCTGCATAGCCGTCAGTGTGTTTCTGCCCTGCGATGGCCTGGCAAGTCCAGAGATTTAGCTAGGGTGGGTGCCAGCCTCCCTGCAACCCTAACCAGTTCAGAAAATTAATTAATGAATGAATTGATAGTGGTCTTTCATTTGAAGCTCATGTTGGTAATATTACTCGTGTAGCCTTCTTTCATCTCGGGGAAAATTGCGAAATAAGAAATATGATGTCACTACATGAGGCAGAAAAGTTGTTCATGCTGTTGTTACCTCTACCAGTTAAATTTCAAATCAAATATAAAATACTACTTTTAACCTATAAAGCACTTAATTAAGCCACTTAAGCCACATTATCTTAGAAAACTTCTCGTTATTTATGATCTGGCTCGCTTCCTTAGATCTAAAGGTGTAGGATGCTTAGTGATAACTTGAATAATAAAGACTTCTGCAGGGGGCGGTGCTTCTCTGACAATGCCCCAGTTATGCAATAACCTTGCAGTTAATGTTCAGAATTCAGATACAGTCCCAGTTTTTAAGACGAGGCCAAAAACTTACTTGTTTAGTGTAGTATTTTGTTAAAAGGCTTTAATTAGGTGAAGGAGCAGATCTGGGGTTCTCAGGCACAGAGAGTTCTGATAAACTGTGATGTCAGGATGCTGTCGCTTCCCCACTCTACATGCACACCCAGGTACGTTTGACTGTGGGGTGGCTGATGTCTGCCTTCCATCTGTTTCTCTTTTAATTATGTTGCCATAACCAGTCATGCCGGAGTCCCTGCTTTCACTCAGCAATAATAAATTCTTATATTCCCATCATACTGTTATAAATATACCCAACACCCCCACCCTCCACCCTCCACCCTCCACCCACCCCCGTCTGTTGAGGTACACATCTCCTTCAGGGAAACAGGTGATCCTGATCCGTCTGCTTTCTGAATCGTATGGTCTGTCCTGGTGTCTGATGCTGGCTGGAGTTCTCATTTTGGAAGCCCCTCCCTCCTGTTGGTGAAGATCTAAATCAGGGGTGGCCAACCAGTCAGAGACCAAGAGCCACAGTTTTAATTTGTTACGTGTTGCAAAGAGCCACATCATACACATGGGCACACATGAACATCACCCAGCCCTTTCTCTCTCTCTCTCTCTCTCTCTCTCTCTCTCTCTCTCTCTCTCTCTCTCTCTCTCTCTCTCTCACACACACACACACACACACACACACACACACACACACACACACACCACACACACACACACACACACACACACACACACCTCTGCTCGGCCAGATTTATTGTAAATTCACACACCAACATGATAAAATACATCTTTGAAGTCAGAGTGTAATTGTGATTCAATAGCCATGTTAATGTCCAATGTTCTGTGTTCAACAGTGTGACAGGACAGTCGGACGTCCGATGCCACGCGTTTTAGTTTGTCGTTTTCAGAAAACAAGATTTCAATAAAGTAACTGAGGGATTTTATAACAAACTCTCCTTCATTGTATAGCATTTTGGCCAGTGTAATGTTCCAAGCCAGTCGATGCAAGCGTTATGGTCTCTGAGCGTTCCGTAAATTTTTGGTAAAACTCTATCTGCTTTTCTTCCGGACTTTTCAAAGTGAACAAATTGTACTTGAAGTTCAATCCCTTTAGAAAATTCCTGGTCGAAGTTAGCATGCAGTGAGCTGAAGTGGCAAATGAAGATTTGAAGTTTTGAAATGCGCCAATGACGCCCAACATATAAGGCAGAATGGCTTTCCATTACATTCAAGAACAATCAATCTATCTAGTGCCTGAGTCGTAGGACGACCATTGGCGACCCGCCATGAAGGATAACGCCCTGGTTATCCTCTTCATGGAGGTTTTCTTGGCAGGATTAGTGCAGTGGTTTGCCATTGCCTTCTGCATGATGTGAACCTACGGGCAATTTAGAATGGCCAACTAACCTACTGTGCATGTCTTTGGATTGTGGGAGGAAACTGGAGCACCCGGAGGAAACCCACGCAAGCACGGGGAGAACATGCAAACTCCACACAGAAACACCCAGGCTGGGAATCGAACCCAGGCTTCCTTGTTGTGAGGCGGACGTGCTAACCACTACGCCACCCTGCTGCCCAAGAACAATAACAACAACAAAAAAAAACCTCTCGCACTATGTTAAAAATGTCCTTTGTTCATTTTCATATTTTAATTTTACTGTGCATTGTTTTTTTCTGCCATTTTAAGAGCAAATTAGACACAAATTGTTTACTGAAATGAGCTCGCCCATACCGGGAAGCTTTGCAGTATGTTCATCTGCATATAAGCATTTGACAACAATACCATATCGAACTCAAGCGAAGCAAACACGGACATTAAAAAAACCACGACCTTTGATATGAACGTAAGAACCTCATGAAACTAGGCAAAGAGCCACGTGTGGCTGGGAAGCCGCGGGTTGGCCATTCCTGATCTAAATGGACTCGGATGTGCACTAATAGACTGTGAACTGACTTTTCACTGTTGGTGATATTAAATCTCTTCCGCAAAATTATTCAGGACTTACAGTTGTAGAATCAACCAGACTACTTTTTGGACTGTAATGAATTTCGCATATATATATATATATATATATATATATATATATATATATATAAAATATACATTTATATATATATATATATATTGCCATGGGCGACGCTCATTAGGGATGTGTTGGGGTTGTAGAAAATGTTTAAATAATTTTATGTTTTGTAAACTCCTACTTTTACCGTGTAAAACTGCTTTGTGACAATGTCAACTGTAAAAAGCGCAATACAAATAAAACTGAATTGAATTGAATCAAACCAGGACTGCTAGCTCTTGCTGGAATGATTCACAGATGGCTGTAAAGCAGCTGAAATAAACATCAGCACCTTCAAGTCCAAGGCCATGGTTCTCTGCTGGAAAAAGGGTGGAATACACCCTTCACGTCTGGAATGAGGTCATGTATCTCGGGGTCTTGTTTACAACCTAAAGTGTCCTCATGGTTTAAATTTGCTATCATACCAGTTTTTTGAAAATAATTTATTAGTAAAATTTCAAATCTAAAACTACAGTGAACACTATTATTAGTGCACATGTTCAGAACACGTATACTTCATTCACACACCCACACACCTATCTGAAAGAACCCAACTAATGTTCCAGGAAGACTGGAGCCAATGTTTGCCCAAACTATGCAAAGGCAAGACACATCCTGAACAGCTCAGCAGTCCATTTCAGAGCCTATGCACACTCAACCATATAGTCACATGCCTAGGGGCAATTTGTAACAGCGATATTTTTCAACTTTTCTTCTTTTAACCCACCAGACTCAACCCTTAAATACATTTTTTTCTAATTACTTAGTAGTGTAGTCAACTGGATTAAATACGATCGTGACACAATACTGGTGGATTCTCTCTGGTATGAAGTTCTGGGGTCTGACACCTAAAATCTCTTTCATCTACTTGAGCAATAAACTGTTCTATGAAGCAGTTCGTGTCCAGAAGTGTCCGAAGGCTGCTTAAAATCTATCCTAACTCTCATTTTTTTACAGCAATATTCAACCTGACAGACGTGAGTGCATCCTAATCTTGCTTCCCGAAAGCAGTGTAACATTTATTTTTATGACTGTTAAGGTGACATTACACTGTTAACTCCAACAGAAACACTTCAACATTGGCACAATTGTTGAATTCTCTTCCCACGTCGAACAAACAAACACATAACAAGAGCAGGATTATGACAACACCATGTTGCCTTTATTTGAGTAAAGGATGTAAGTGTTGCTCTGAGAAGTGGGCGTAAGGAGAGTCATGGTGCACTATAAAAGTAGCACTTTGTGCCAATAACACTGTCTTTGTTTACCTAAACATTTCTCTTTTTTCAGTTTTTAAAGTTGTTTCTTGAGTATGCTGAAAATAAATACTGCTGATTCAATGAGCATAGGATCAGTACAAGGTACAATGATTTATTGAAGGATAGCAAAATCAATGCATCAAGGATGAGGTCTGGAATTTCCTTGTACTGACCCCATGCTCATCAAATAAGCAGTATTTACTCACAGCATGTTTAAAAAAAAGCTCTGAAAAGCTGAGGTATGCATCCAGTTGCCGAACACACAACTGAGGATGCATTGCTCTTTACATCCAGTAGCTGAAAACTCTGCTGAGGAGACAGACCTCGACACCGACCCCATTCACACTGGCTGTAAAATGCATGGATGAGTGGGTTTTCACTGAACTCACAAAAAACTTGCAAAGACTTGGAAAACTGCCACCAGCATCCTTTCTTTTCAAGAATATATGCGCCAAACACAAAAAGAGGTCCACGTTCTTGAACCAGTAAGTCCAGAATTTCTATCTTTTTTGCTAATTGTGTTGTAATTTTTTGATAATTTTGCTCATTGTAAATGTTCCTTTTTTAAGCAAACAGTGAGAAAAACAAGAAAAGAAAAGCAAAACTTAATTTACATAAATTACAGTTTGTGTTTTGGTCAAGTGCTGGTGGTCCATAGGGGGCTGGGGGGGGGGGGGGGGGGCGACTCTGGAAACTTTGGTTGTAACATAATAAATTCAGTTATTTAAATATGAGTATTGTGGCGCCAGTGGTATAATGGTTAGGGTCCTGATCTGATAATCTAGAGGTCATGAGTTTGAATTTCCCAGCAGTATTAATGAGAACCGTTGAATACCAGTAGGTACTGGCAATGACACATCATACATTCAGGAATTGTGAAACAGCTAAGCCTGACAGCTGAAAATAGTCAAACTTCAACCTGCAAAGGCACCCCTTGTAACCAAATAATGCTGAATAAATTTAATTGTGTTAAAAATTCATTTAATTCCTGTTCCAGTGGTACCAAATTCAGCCATGTTCATAGAAAAAGAACATTTTAATTTTATACCAAGTTTGTGTTGATTTTTCACCAACCTTGATTAGAGCTCCTTTGTTTTGATGCGATCTCAAGTATTGCAACCTAGTTGCAAAGTATTGTCCACGAAATCAGGTCACGAATTGTGAGGATCTGACAAACTTGGTCTAAACCATTATCATATTCAGCAGTGAATCGCCGGCTTTTGATACACACCCGGTTTGTGAGGGGTATATATTGCCGGGGTTTTTTGTTTTGTTTTTGTTTGTTTTTTTGAAAACTTCATATTTATAAGTATCCCCAAGAAGATTTACGGTTCTTTAAAAATTGGTAGAATACAGCCAACACAAACTAGGTACCAAAATTTAGAGAATTTTATCTATTTTAAAATGAAATTTTAATCGAAACTGAAAAATCAATGAGCGTGACGTGCCAGGCAATGCAATTGCAAGTACTATAGTGCTATAGACCATCACACGCCAAGATGGCCTCCACCATGATGGACGCAGGATACCGTAATTTCTGATCTATTTATTCCATTGCTGGGTGAGTAATATATATTTCTACAATCGGAATAAAACCTTTATTGTGTATAGAATTTTCTAGTGCGGCTGTTTTGTTGAAATCTTGGGATGGAATATAGACTGACTCTGAATTGAATGGGTCACTTGGCTATCTAGTTAAACATGAACGGAATTGGCACTTCTGACTTCAGGCAGATTTTTATTTAATTTATGGGTTCTATTTTCAAAATCAACATCGGACTTGTTCTTCAGATGTAAATTAAGACTCGTACTTGGTAGAAGGTTATTTAATGGCATTTGATGGAGAAAGCTATGTTCATTCCTGCGCTGTGCTGTTGATGTGGTCACGTGATGTAGATGCGCTCTGTGATTGGAGAAATAAGTAAACAAATGCACTATTGGATAAAATGTATTATTTATAGTTACTTTTTCATTCATTTAAGGGTTATACAGACATCTTATTTATAGACAACCTGCATTATATGATAATACATAGATTCCTGTCTAAAATCAGCTGCTGCATGTGTACTCTCGGCCACTGCCCCAGTCGCTCAAGGTAGAATGATCATCATTATCAATAATAGAATTGTTATTCATATTATTCCTTTCTTTTCCAGTGAATGAAGAATACAATACTCTGAAAAAGATTACAACTATTACTTATTATAATATTCTGAATTTTACAAAATGATTATGTATTAGACTTTTCCAACATTTTGTCATTTAACATGTTTTGACCTCCTTCACAGTCAATGCCATGGTAGATAGCCTACAACTGATGCTTCCAATGGAGTAAGCAGGTCATTACACCTTAGAAACAAAAGTTTCAGGCTGTTGCCTTGGTTGGTTGAAGTTCAATGGGTTTTCAAAATTTGACTATTTTCGGTATTTTTGTCAAATTTCACTTGTCTGACCCCCTTTGAATCCCAAACCATGGTAGATGGTAGAGTCTAAAACGGATGCATCCAATGGATTCAGCAGGTACTTTTCCCTTGGAAACAAAAATATCAAGGTATTGAATTGGTTGGTTAAATTTGAATTAATGACTGAAAATTGGTCATTTTGGTCATTTTCAGTCATTTTTTTCAGAGCCATAAATTGTGGTTTGAGGCATTTTTGAGGGACAATAACTTCAAAAGTGATTACAACTGGCCTCCATAAACTTAATTTGGTTTATTCTACCCCATTATCTTGGAAAATAGCATAACAGGTCTTTCTTCTTCTTTTACTTTCAGCTGCTCCCTTCAGGGGTCGCAACAGCAAATCATCCGCCTCCATCTCACCCTGTCCTCTGCATCTTCTTTTCTGACCCCAACGACCTTCATGTCTTCCTTCACCACATCCATAAATCTCTTCTTTGGTCTTCCTCGAGGCCTTCTGCCTGGTAGTTCCAACCTCAGCATCCTACTGCCAATATACTCACTATCCCTCCTCTGTACATGTCCAAACCATCTCAATCTAGCCTCTCTGACTTTGTCTCCAAAACATCTTACATGGGCTGTTCCTCTGATATACTAATTTCTGATCCTATCCATCCTCGTTACTACCAGAGAGAACCTCAACATTTTCATCTCCGCGACCTCCAGCTCTGCCTCCTGCCTTTTCCTCAGCGCCACTGTTTCTAAGCCATACAACATCGCTGGCCTCACCACCGTCTTGTACACTTTTCCCTTCATTGTTGCTGACACTCTCCTATCGCACATCACACCGGACACTTTTCTCCAACCATTCCAGCCTGCCTGCACACGCTTCTTCACCTCTTTTCCACACTCCCCATTGCTCTGGATTGTTGAGCTTAAGTACTTAAAATCCTCTACCTTCGTTATCTCTGTTCCCTGTAACATCACCGTTCCTCCTGGGTCCTTCTCATTCACACACATGTATTCTGATTTTCTGAGGCTAACCTTCATTCCTCTCCTTTCCAGGGCATCCCTCCACCTCTCTAGATTTTCCTGCACTTGTTCTCTGCTCTCACTACAGATCACAATGTCATCTGCAAACATCATAGTCCATGTAGATTCTTGTCTCACCTCGTCTGTCAGCCTGTCCATCACCATAGCAAACAAGAATGGGCTCAGAACTGACCCTTGATGCAGTCCCACCTCCACCTCTTCTGTCACAGGGACAGCACACCTCACCACTGTCTTACATATGTCATACATGTCCTGCACCACTCTAACATACTTCTCTGCCACTCCAGACTTCCTCATGCAATACCACAGTTCTTCTCTTGGCACCCTGTCATATGCTTTTTCCAGATCAACAAAGGCACAATGTAGCTCCCTCTGACTTTCTCTGTACTTCTCTATTAACATCCTCAAAGCAAACATTGCATCTGTGGTGCTCTTTCTTGGCATGAAACCAAACTGTTGTTCACAAATGCTGACCTCTGCCCTTAGTCTAGCTTCCACTATTCTTTCCCATAACTTCATCGTATGGCTCATCAACTTTATCTCTCTGTAGTTGCCACAACTCTGCACATCTCCCTTGTTCTTAAAAATGGGCACCAGCACACTTCTCCTCCACTCCTCCGGCATCTGCTCACTCTCTAGTACCTTGTTGAATGTTCTTGTCAGAAAAGCTACTGCTACCTACACTTCCATACCTCCACATGTATATCATCAGGACCAACTGCCTTTCCATTCTTCATCCTCTTCAATGCCCTTCTCACTTCACCCTTACTGATCTTTGCTACATCCTGCTCTTCAATGGTCACCCATTCTACTCTTTTTTTCTCTCTCATTTTCCTCATTCATCAGCTCTTCAAAGTACTCTTTCCATCTTCTCAGCACACTTCTGTCATCAGTCAATATATTTCCCTCTCTGTCCTTTATCACTCTAACTTGCTGCACGTACTTCCCATCTCTATTTCTCTGCTGTGCCAATCTGTATAGATCATTTTCTCCCTCTTTACTGTCCAACCTATCATACAAGTCATCATATGCCCTCTGTTTGGCCTTCGCCACTGCTACTTTTGCCTTACGCTGTGTCTCCCTGTACTCCTGTTTACTCTCTTCGGTCCTCTCTATGTCCCACTTTTTCTTAGCTAACCTCTTGCTTTGTACACACTCCTGCACTTCCTCATTCCACCACCAAGTCTCCTTATTTGCTTTCCTTCCAGAGGACACACCAAGTACTCTCCTACCTGTGTCCCTGATCACATTTGCTGTGGTTGTCCAGTCATTTGGAAGCACTTCCTGGCCACCCAAAGCCTGTTTCAACTCCTCTTTGAAGACAACACGACACTCTTCCTTTTTCAACTTCCACTACTTTGTCTTCTGCTCTGCCCTTGCCTTCTTCACCTTCCTCACCATCAGCGTCATCCTGCATACCACCATCCTATGCTGTTTGGCAACACTCTCACCCACTACTACTTTGCAGTCACTGACGTCCTTCAAATCACATCGCCTACACAAGATGTAGTCTACCTGTGTGCTCCTACCTCCGCCTTTATAAGTCACCCTATGCTCCTGTTTCTTCTGGAAGAAAGTATTCACCACAGCCATTTCCATCCTTTTTGCAAAATCTATCAACATCTGTCCTTCTGCGTTCCTGTCCTGGATACCAAACCTGCCCATCACTTCCTCGTCCCCTCTGTTGCCTGCACCAACATGTCCATTGAAGTCTGCACCAATGACCACTCTTTCACCTTTGGGGGTACTCTGCATCACTTCATCTAAGTCACTCCAGAATCTCTCCTTCTCTTCTCGCTCACATCCTGCCTGTGGTGCATAAGCACTAACAACATTGAGCATTACACCTTCAATTTCTAACTTGAGACTCATCACTCTGTCTGACACTCTTTTCACTTTTAGAACATTCCTGACAAACTCCTCCTTCAAGATGACTCCTACTCCATTTCTCTTCCCATCCACACCATGATAAAATAGCTTTAACCCTGCTCCTAAACTTTTAGCTTTGCTACCTTTCCACCTGGTCTCCTGAACACACAGTATGTCCACCTTCCTCCTCTGCATCATGTCAGCCAGCTCTCTACCTTTTCTTTGCATAGTTCCAACATTCAAAGTCCCCACTCTCAGTCCTAGACTCATGCCTTTCCTCCTCTCTCTCTGCCTACGGACACGCCTCCCACCTCTCCTTCTTTGACGTCTTCGACCAACAGTAGTCCAATTTCCATCAACACCCTGTTGATTGACAGCACTGATGGCGGTCGTTGTTAACCCGGGCCTCGACCGATCCGGTATGGGGGTAATACTTCTGATTTGCATCATAAAAGTTTGGCATTGGTTTTACGTCGGAGGCCCTTCCTGACACAACCCTCTGCATTTCTCCGGGCTTGGGACCGGCATGAGGGGGAGAGACACTGGTTAGTGCCCCCCCCCCCTCCCCCACCTCATGGCTGCATTTTATAACATAGTATAGTATAATATAGTATAGTATAACATAGCATAACAGGTCTTTCTAGAGGTCGAATTTTGAAAATATGTGTGTCTAAAAATGCCATCTTTACCAATCTGGTGCTACCATAATTTGAAAAAAAAAATGCATTTTGAAATGGCTTTTACTACAAAACTTATCACCTGAGAGGTCTGAAGCTCCATAATGCAGAACTTGTTGTAGAAAGGACTGAGAAATGGCATTAAATGTTTGTAGAAAGTAACAATTCTTGTTTCATAGTCTCTGAGCCAGGGGCCTGAAGTGGGGATAATGGTACAGGTTCTATCTCGGAAAACGTTCAAGATAATTTCATAAAATTTGTACTGGTGAACCCAAGAAATAGTCCCCAAAATCATCCATTTATGATGATTTTCATTTTTTCGCTGCTGGTAACTAATACTAGCACTGCAATTGTGCTGTGAGATGTTCATGGCCTACAGTACCTAAATCACCAGTGATGGCTGAGACAGGCACCAGCATCTTTGCAAAAATAGGATTAAACATTTCAGCAAATGGTTGATTAAGTGACTGAGTAAATACTAACATATTATGGAATAGTGTCCCATCCAGAAGACATTTAACTCTTAGTCATTTCATGTTGCAGAAATTTGGATGATTCCACCCTATTGAGCCGGTAGGGTCAGGTGTACGGCAATTGATACATGACAGAATGCATGACTGCTTTACTTTTATTCATTTAGTGCCATAGTTTATTTTTAGATTTTACCTTCAAACCTCCACACTCTGCTGCTGATCCATGGTCCACTCCAGCAATATAAATGCCAAGAGAATATTCTGCTCCACCACGTATCATCAGACCCAGTGGACGTCCATCGTCCAAGGAGATGGTGACCTGGAGAGACAAATATGTACAAGAATTCAAAACCTAAATTATAATAAAATTGGGTGGCACGGTGGCATAGTGGTTAGCACGTCTGCCTCACAGCAAGAAGGTCCTGGGTTTCATTTCCAGCACGGGTCTTTCTGTGTGGAGTTTGCATGTTCTCCCCGTGCTTGCATGGGTTTCCTTCAGGTAGTCTGGTTTCCTCCCATAGTCCAAAAAAATGCACAGTAGCTTAATTGGCTGTTCCAAATAACCCATTGGTGTGAGAGTGAGTATGAATGGTTGTGGGAGCGTTGGGCCTGTGATGGCCTGGCGAGCTGCCCAGGGTGTACCCCACCCTTGCCCAGAGTCGGCTGAGATAGGTGCCATCCTCCCTGTGACCCTAATTAAGATTAAGCGGTTCAGAAAAATGAATGAATGAATAATACAATTTTATAAATCACTGATTAATCAATGTTGATAAAATTCAAAGGAGTTAGTTAATCATCTCTGATGGTTTCCACTAAGCTCTGTAACACCTCCTCTCAGCATGCCACCTCATCCCAACATTCCATTATTCATGCATCCATTAATATAGCAACTTACAGATGCATCTGACCAACCATCCACATTCCCATCAATCAACCCAATTAACCATCATCTTATCTGTCTGACTTTCAGTCCAAAATTCCATCCATTAGACAGACAGACAGACAGACAGACAGATAGACAGATAGTCAATCCCAAAAGGAAATTTGCATTAAAAAAATAGATTATTGTTTATTATCTATCTAAAAAAAATATTTCTCTGTTCAGTCATCCTTTTATATAGTCCCACATAGCCTTCCATACACAAGTCCATTCATCAATGTAGTAGAGTATCCTTTCATTTATCTCTCTACAAATCCATCTCTTCATATAGATAGATCAGATAAACACCTGAGCCATAGTGGCTCATCAGGCCAGTGCTTATCCCTGGGTTCCATAGCATGAAGCAACCAGGAGTTCAATTCCTCCTGGATGGGACGCTAGTCCATCGCAGGTTACCTTCCCAGTATAGTGGACAGAAACACACTTGTGGTTAAGACCTTGCCCAGGGGTCTCAGCACAATGGGGGTCTAACTGGGATTTGAACACACGACCTCCTGATCATGAGCACAGCGCCCTAACCACTACACCACCAACCCCACAATCCATTCATAATACACATCATTAACTCATCTGGCCATGTAACAAGATATCCAGCCATCTATCTATCCATCTGGTTACCCATCCATCCATTCATTTATTCATTCATTCATCTAAATGTCCTTCCTCTTAAGCATTCCATCCATCTTCCTAACCATCAATAGTAGAGAAAAAAGGGCACACACCCAATTAATAGGGTTCAGTGAGATAGAAATAAAAATAATACTTTTTCAAGTACAGGGCCGGTGGCGTAGTGGTTAGGGTGCTGCGCTCATGATCGGGAGGTTGTGAGTTCGAATCCCACTGAGACCCTCACTGTGCTAAGACCCTTGGGCAAGGTCTCAACCGAAAGTGTGCCTCTGCTCACCCAGCAGTATAAATGGGTACCAGTAAAAATATACTGGGAAGGTAACCTGCAATGGACTAGCGTCCCATCCAGGGGGCGTTGGACTCCTGGTCGATTCACGTTACAGAAACCAGGGATAAGCACCGGCCTGATGAGCCACGAGGCTCAGGTGTAAAAACCCCACAGACTTTTGCCTTTTTTTAAAGTACGGATGGCGTGTAATGCAGCACTTGAGCATCATTCACACAGAAAGCCACAAGTAGCACGTGATGATGTAACGTGAATGATTGTGACTGAAAAGTTCAGAGAGGCAGGAAGAGGTACATTTTTCTTGCCCATCCCGAAGTGGGCGGGAGCGACATTCGACTGAGCTGAACTTTCACATGAAACAAATCGAGCGATTACCAATCAGAGCTTAAGGATACTATTGATTGACATCTTTCTCAATATAAATCATTACCACAAGTTTAAATGTCCCGCTCACATCAACACAGGAGAGCAGCATATTACAGCCATGCGTAAATATCCTGTACTTTATAATTGTGCTTTACTGCTGTACTGCAGCACAGTGATGCCCACACGTTCAAGTCTGAAGGGAACAAGATTCCGAGGCAGCAAAAACTGAGCAGTGAAGCGATTCGCTTCTCTCACCCGGCGATGCCATTGCGTTGCACAGTAGCGAGCATGTCGCTCATCGCTTCTTGGGTACACACAGCTTAAAGTCACATTCTCATTAGAAGTGACGAGCGACAAGTGATTCACTTTGCCGACAAGCGAAACATGACATCACCTGATTGGAGAAGTGAATCACTTCACTGCTCAGAGCTTGTTGCCCAGGTAACTCACTGACATGTTTCAGCTTAAATCGGTCCGCATGAAACTATGAGCAGCATCACACTAGTTCCCTACAGCAGATCCGTAGAGCTCTTATTATCATTATCCTATAATGTTTGAGTTAATTTTAACTCATGCTATCATCATATATAGATTGTTATCATTATCACATGGGGAGGATAGAACAGAGACTATTGTGCATCATGAACTGGGAAGTTTTATACAGTCACAGGAAATGTAATCCATTTTATTATATATATATAGATATATATATATATATAGATCAGTGATCCAGCGGTGGTGACCTGGTGGTAAAGGTGCTGGATCACTAATCCTAGGGTTGGGGGTTCAAGCTCCATTCTGAACAGGTTGTCACTGTCCCCTCCCCCAGACAGTGCAGCTAACGGTTATCAAAGGCCGGCCATGTGTCTCAATGTCTATGGTGTGATGTTCATGTTAAAGAGCCATTGCTGATTTTCGACAAGAGGAGCTGCATAGCCTCCAGTGTGTTTCTGCCCTGCAATGGCCTGGCGAGCTATCCAGGGTGTACTCTGCCCTCGCTCGGAGTCGGCTGTGATGGGCGCTAGCTTCCTTGCAACCCTAATTAGGATTAAGTGGTTACAGAAAATGAATGAATACATATACACAGTATATATACATACACAGGTATACCTCGATTATACATTGGTTTTCTTAAAATATATGGAAAAATAAAGTTTACGTTATTATAATATATTATAGTATATATATTTAGTATATTAAATACACACACGTGTATATATATATATATATATATATATATATATATATATATATATATATATATATATATATTATACAAATAAATTTGTATAGGCTAACCTAGAGACAAGCTAATTCAATTTAAGTCATTGTTAGACTTAAGGTGTCCCTCCAGGAACCAATTAACAACATAAACTGAGGTATACTTGTGTGTGTGTGTGTGTGTGTGTGTGTGTGTGTGTATATATATATATATATATATATATATATGATTATTTATATTTTTGTATTTTTGTATTTATATATTTATATTTTTAAATATATATATATTTATCTTTTATATTATAAATATAATTGATATATATATATTATATCTGATTTTATATATATATATATATATATATATATATATATATATATATAAACAAGCATGGCCTATCTGGTAATTTCATTGTAAAAAAAAATGTTCAGCCATAAAGCACAAGATTTCGATATTTAGACACAATAATAACTTCATTTTCTATCTTGATGTGATCGCAACAGTTAAACTCGTGTTTGTTGTTTCTGTATGGAAAAGCTTTGGCGAACTCTCTGTTTGGTGGGATAAGATAAGATAAGATAAGATACAGCTTTATTAATCTCACAATGGAGAAATTCACTGTTACAGGCTCTTGAGGTACCATCAGTAGGGGGTGCAAAAATAGATACAAATACAAACATACACACGTACATATATATTATATAAGTAAATAAATAAGTAGATACATAAATAGTATAAATTAATAAACAATAAAAGAAAAGAATGGAGCAACTTTATAGACTGGCCTATATTAAAGTGTAATGTATCTGAGGGCAGAGATGGGTTGATATGGTTCACAGTCAGTGGGGTAGATGTGGTTGATTAAAGTGCACGGGGGTTTTTATTGCACATAACCAGTATTTTCACAGACAGTTACAAAGTGGCGTTGTACAGTCTGACAGCGGTGGGAATGAACGACCTGCGGTAGCGCTCCTTCCTGCACTGAGGATGCCTCAGTCGTCCACTGAAGGAGCTACTCAGCTCCTCTACAGTCTGGTGCAGTGGGTGATAGATGTTGAACAGGATGGATGTGAGCTTTGCAACTATCCTCCTCTCACTCACCTCCTCCACAGAGTCCAGTGGGCAGCCGAGGACAGAGCTGGCCCTTCAATCAATCCTTCAATCAATGGTATCTTTAAGCTCCGATTGGCGATCGCTTTCATTCTAAAATGTTTCAATTTATCTGTTGGATAAGATTATCTAATTATGTTATCTAATTATCTTTTAAATTGCTCTTTTTGCCACTATATCATGTTAAAGGTGAAAACCATTTCTTTCTTTATATTGAGTTTATTTTTTTCACTCAAAGCCTGTTATTTTAAGGGCGTGTGGATTTTATAGTGAATCTCCGACCATAAGGTAGTGCAGAGTTCCATTGATAAGGAAAAAGTGTCCTTTTGAAACATTAGGAAGTGTCCGGATGTCTATCCCGCTAGGGTACATGTACACGTGGTGAAATTTCTAATGCTGAGAAATAACCTTTGTACTGGAAATGAATTTCTGAGTGATGATAACTTCTACTCCGCTTTCCCTTGACAGCATTACTTGTTTCAAGCTATAAAATAAAGTGCTCTTTTCTAATGATAATGAAATAAATACACTGTTTCAGCAACGTAAACAGAAGTCTATGTGCCTTATGCAGTAGATATCTTTACTATTTTTTTAACTGGCAAAATAAACAATTACTGCCGCATAACTCACTAATCATTTGAATAGAAAGGCTTTTAACCCAATCACATTAAGGAAGTACATGATGTTTCTGGTGTATATCGCGGTAGTAAGAATATCTCGTGGAATGGCCTCTCACTATCCGGTGGTGATAGTGGAGCTTGCAACCTATGGAAAATATTTTGTAGCTCATTGTCATTTATTCTGGAAACAAATCATACATTTTACAGAGAAAACAATTCACACAAACAACTAATTATATCCTTGTGTCATTAAAATGTTCTCTAAACCTATAGGTTATTAATAGTGTACTTCACATGTTGAGATTAAGTTTGCATTCAGTTGCCTCATTTATATTCCCATTAATAAACTAGTTATTTAAATGAATTAATCTTGATATACAGAGGATACGTGTATGGGGTTTGAATTTTTTTTTTTTTGGGGGGAATTTTTTTTTTTTTTCACAAAAAACTTCAAGAAAGGGAAATCATATACCATTTTTTCTCTAGGTCTCAAAGGAGCCAATCACAACTGACTTTGAGATAAGAGGCAGGACACACATTGAAAAGTATTCCAACCTATCAAATACCTAACACAGATACAAACAATCATTCACACTTACATTCACACATATAGGCAACTTATAGTAGCCAGTTAGCATAATGTCTTTAGATTGTTGGAGGAAATAAAGCTATCTAAAGGGCACCTGACAAGCCTGGGAAAAACCTAAAAAAAAAAAAAAAAATCCACACTGAGACGCCAAACATCCACGAGGCACAACCAGAGAACATTCTTCATACCTAATACAGTATTGTTCATTTTCTGTTACCACTTAATCCTAATTATGGCCGCAGGGAGGCTGGTGCTCATTCCAGCCGACTCCGGGTGAGAGCAGAGTACACCATGGACGGCTACCCAGGCCATCACAGGACAGAAACACGCTGACGACTTTGCAGCCTACTCTTGTCGAAAGACAGCAATGGTTCTTTCACATGAAGCTCACACCATAGACACTGAGAGACATGGCCGGCCTACGATAACCCAGTTAGCTGCACTGGGGGGACAGTGACAGCTCGTTGAGAGTGGGGTTTGAACTCCCAATCCTAGGATCAGCGATCCAGCACCTTTAGCACCTTTACCACCAGGCCACCACTGCCCCCGCTGCCTAATATGGGTTTTTATATTGATTATGGATGATGATGCTTTATCGTGTCATTTCAGCTCTGCATCATTATGACATCAAGATGTCAGATCTCAGAGACCAGCTCCGAAAATCATAAAACTCCTTCGCATCATTAAGAATTATCGAAACAATCCAAAATCCAAAATGCTATTATAGTATACTTATCTGGTGGCAATTACATGAGAGAACAAATACAGTCTAATTTAATATCTTAACAGTGTATAAATCTTTCAAATTCTGAACAGTCAAATGACAAACATTCAGAGATGCAGGTGTAATGCTAATATGCTAAATGACTATGGATCAGTCTGTGTCAGATACGCAAATAAATCATGCTGGCAGACAGAAAGGATTGTTGTTTGGGCTGAACCAAGACTGATACCAGTCAGCTCCCTTTGGGCAAAAACAAACAAAAAGCCTTGCATCATACACTGTTTGTAAACCTGTCCTACTAACCATGAATGCCTGCCTTCAAAACAGACCACATGGCTGTCATTTTTATTTCGGTTTTTCTTATACATCATCAAAACCACCTTGTAGAGAAGGTCTGGTAATTGGATTCAGTTCTGCTTTTCTCAAATACTGCGCTAGAATTGATTTTTTGGGTTTAGGGTTAAAATCTAACTAGAGCACATGGCGACTGACAGCAGAGCTGTAGAAGCGAGAAAGACAGAGAGAAGAAGCGACAGAGTTCAGTCAGGATTGATTAAAATGGTGAATTGGTATAAATGGGAGCTTGAGAGAGAGAGCGAGAGACAAAAATAGAAAAATAAAAGCAGAAGAGCACTCAGAGTGAAAATTATCTCTGCTACACATAATACATAAGCCTTAGATGGGTACTCATTTTAATTACACATGTGCATGGTGGCACGGTGGGATAGTGGTTAGCACGTCTGCCTCACCCACAGCGGACTGGGTTTGAGTCCCAGGTTTTGGGGCATTTTAGTGGAGTTTGCATGTTCTCGTGTTTGCATGGGTTTCTTCTGGTTACTCCGGTTTCTTCCCAGAGTACAAAAGCACTCACAGTAGGATCATTGACTATTCAAAATGGCGCCTAGGTGTAGCAGTGGGTGTGAATGATTGTATGTGTACATACACAGCTCTGCAATGGTCTGGTGAGCTGTTCAGAGTGCACTCCACTTCGCCCGGAGTCAGTTGAGACCGGCTTCAGTCTTCCCGGTGAACATAATTAGGACTAAGTGGATCAGAAAAATCAATTAATGAATGAATGTTCTTGGTTCACAATGTGTTGATAGTGCATGGATTTCACTAAATTAGCAAAAAAGTCTCACAATTGAAGGTTTTGCAGGACGGTTGTAGTTTGACCTTTGAAGGTCACTCAGGAAATTGTCTCACACGAGAGCACAGATATGGTTTTCTATTAGTGTATCATACTAAGAGCGAGAGATTTCCTTTCGGCTTTTCCCTTTTTTTTTTCAGGGGTCGCCACAGCGAATGATTCGCACATTTGATTTGGCATGGGTTTTTACGTCGGATGTCCTTCCTGACACAATCCTTTAGCAAGGGACAGAAACACGCTGACGGCTTTGCAGCTACTCTTAACAAAAGTCAGCAATGGTTTTTTTACATGAACCTCACACCAGTGTAGCGAGGGATCACTATATATATATATATATATATATATATATATATATATATATATATATATATATATATATATATATATATATATCTGTCTTCCTTTCAGCTTTTTCCCTTTTACTCAGTACTCAGGAGTTGCCTCAGCGAATCATCTGCTTCGCACATTTGATTTGGCAGAGGTTTTTACGTCGGATGCCCTTCCTGTCACAACCCTTTTTATCAAGGGACAGAAACACGCTGACGACTTTGCAGCTCCTCTTTACCAAAGTCAGCAATGGTTCTTTTACATGAACCTCTCACCATAGACAGTGAGAGACATGGCCCGCCTTTGATAGCCCAGTTAGCTGCACTGGGGGGACAGTGACAACCTTGTGGAAAGTGGGACTCGAACCCCCAACCTTTGGATCAGCGAAGAGCCTTATAAACATTAGACACCACTGCCTCATATATTAATATGGGGCAGTGGTGGTCTAGTGGTATAGGGTATATATATATATATATATTAAAATGGCAGAAAAAACAATGCACAGTAAAATGAAAATATGAAAATGAACAAAGGACATTTTTAACATAGTGCGAGAGGGTTTTTTTTTGTTGTTTTTATTGTTCTTGGGCGGCACGGTGGCGTAATGGTTAGCACGTCCGCCTCACAGCAAGAAGGCCCGGGTTCGATTCCCGGCCTGGGCGTTTCTGTGTGGAGTTTGCATGTTCTCCCCGTGCTTGTGCGGGTTTCCTCCGAGTGCTCCGGTTTCCTCCCGCAATCCAAAGACGTGCACTGTAGGTTAATTGGCCATTCTAAATTGACCGTAGATTCTCTCCTGCAATGGCACCGGAACCCAGTCGTATCGGCACTTGCCTTTCCATTGGATCCTTCCGGTGGCGCCGAGACGGGGGACAGCCTGTCCCTCATTACTCCCTACCCGGGCTCTGCGCACTGGGGAGTATCACCAGCCGGGATACCAGCCAGAGCGCAGCCATAGTCCTTCGGGACTGACGGAGGCCTACCATACCATTCTGACCTTGTTCTGACCTTGACCTTTGATTTAGATATTCCAAATTGAAATCATCTTTGGGACTTCATTAGAGTAGTGGTTCCACCAAATTTGGAGAAAATCCATGCATGGGTGTGGTCAGCACAAACAAACAAATAAACAAACAAAAAACCAAGCAGACAGACTCACAAATGCCTGTGATTACAAATACCTCAGCCCTAAAGGTAACAAATATATCAGTGAGCACATTCTGGATTAATAGATGATTTAGAGCAGGACTGAACCACCGTCAAAAATTATTTCAATGAATTGAAAAAAAACCCCAAAAAACATGAAGCTCAGATTTTATAGTAAACTGGCTATTATATTTTATCCAATCATATTCACTGACGTAACATATTACAGTTAAGGTGGATAATGGGATCAAAGACTAGCTACGATGCTAGACAGGCTATCTTTGCCTGAATCATGTGAGTGTGAATGGTTGTGTGAGTGTTGGATCTATGAAGGCCTGGCGAGCTGTCCAGGGTGTAATCACAGTCCTCAGAGGAAACCCAAGCAAGCACGCGGAGATCATGCAAACTTCACACAGAAATACCCAAATCCGCCACTCGATGCAAATTAAGCTAACCACTATGATACCATGGTGCCCTAGTTAAGTACTACAGGGTAAGTCAGTTTAGTTTATATTCTGTAACCGCTTAATCCTAATTAGGGTCACAGGGAGGCTGGCGCCCATCCCAGCCAACTCCAGGCGAGGGCAGGGTACACCCTGGACAGCTCACCAGGCCATCGCAGTTTGGAAACACGCTGATGGTTTTGCAGCTACTTTTGTCAAAAGTCAGCAATGGTTCTTTTACAAGAACCGCTCACCATAGACAGTGAGTGACATGACCGGCCTTTGATAGCCCAGTTAGCTGCACTGGGGCTCACTCTCACTCTCAGTACCTCTCACTATTCATTTCTAGTTGTTAATCTAGATCTATTCATGATTGACAGAGGATAAAAAAAACGTAACGAGCCACACACACACTCACCCTTCTCTCTGTCCCCTGTTGTAGGGCGTGTCCACGGCGCTGGCTGTTAAAGTGTCGTCCGCCTGTAGTATGCTGCTCCAGCAAGTCAGGGGGTGGCGAGACACTTCGGCCTTGAGGATCCACCCATGTGTACACATGATTGGTCACATAACCTCCAGGGATCCGCCCCATCGAACACACTGACAAGCAGAGCTTCTTGCATCCCTTCAGCACCTGTCGAGGAGGAAGAGAAGGATGGAAGAATTTGACCGCTGAAGAAAATAAGTAGGAGGAGAGAGAAAAAGGTACGCTTTGAACAGAGTGATTATTGGGGTCTTATCATTTCACGCCACATCTGGAGTAAACGTTTCATTGTTTATGCCGATATCATTAATCACAGCACCTCGTCACCATGTTAATTTAATCCATCAGTGCCCACAGAGGCTAAAGGAAGCCAGATAAATAATTACTGCTGATAAATAATCACACTTTAACTAAATGTTCATGGCGGGTTCAGAGCAGACTGATGTGTGCACAGAGGGGTTCATATTCAAGGAACTTAATCTGCATGACAGAGTGTCAAGGAGTGGCTGAATCCAGTCATGCGTGTCATTGTTTTGCTCTGTGAGCTTTATTCACCTTGGAAAACATCCACAGCCATCCATCTCTGATTTAATATGATCGCTTTAAAGGTACTGGGGACTATTTTCATGCCAGGCTGTGTATATAAAAGTTTCATGTTCAGTGCTTAGTGGACAAAAGTTCATAAAAGTGTAGGTCTCTTGTTTTTACAGGAGAAGGGGACTTTATTGACTTTGAGCCTTTGAGCGAGTGAGAAGCTGAATGCAAAAAAAAAAAAAAAAAAAAAAAAAAAAGAGAGAGAGAGAGAAAGAGACAGAATAAGAGTGCAATGAGTCAGAGGTGCACATGTATCAATAGCACAAAGACTGTCTGGAACACTCTGCAGCCACTTGTTAAGACTCTGTTCTACCTGACACGGACTCACTTATGAATACAACCAGACGCACTTACAAATTCACTTCCTCTGGGAGATGTAGTAAGCTGCCGTAGGATCACAAAACCCGAAGAGAATGCTTCGTTAAAGAGAGCAGTATAGATCAGAAATATTTTAGCACTGAATTACATTAGCATACAATAATAACTGCTGCTACAACAACAGCATTATTTGCCGTTAGCTGGTCCACTCCAAGACAACAAGGTTGTGGGTTCGAGGTGGGCATTTCTGTTGTGAATGTTGCGTGTTCTCCCTCTGCTTGCATCAGTCCCCTCCAGGTGCTCCAGTTTCCTTCCACAATCCAAAGAAAGGTGCATTAGATTGATCTGTTGTTCCAAAATGGGCCTAGGTGTGAGTATGAGCGGTTGAGCGTGTTAGCCCTGTAATGGACTGGCAAGCTGCTCAGGGTTTACCCGGGCTTTGTCAAGAGTCAGCTGACTTAGGTTTCAGCATCACCACAAATCTAATGAACCCCTTCAGCAGATAGCTGTACAATTGTACGTCTGCTTTTTTTTGCCCTCTCAGAAGCACAGGTTGCACAATAGGCCATTTCAGTACCCAAGCACACAATTGTACATGCTTTGGCCCTGCATGAAAACAGGTGAGACATCTGGTGGTCGATGTTGGAACAACAGGTGTGCCTCGTTGCAACATGTCTACCTACATGCTGACAGCAAGTTAAGGTAAAGGGCAAATTCGTATCAAATTATAGGAAAACATGGTACTCCCGTTTCCTTAGACAGTCGAAAAACATGCACAGAAGGCTAACTGGCTATTCTAAACCACCGCATGGCCTGGCAAGCTGCTCAGGGTGTAATTTGTGATCTTTATCAGGATTATGCAAAAAAAAAAAAACATTAGGTGGATGATTTCATGGAATTTACACCAGAGGTAAGGCTTTGGACAAGAAAGACGGACTCAGGAATTTTTTTATGGGATTCTTTAAGGTGAGTTTTTTTTTTTTTTGCGGCGGGGGTGGGGGGTGATATTCGAGCCAAGAAGTGGGTGCTATGTACTTTGTTATTTATTGCAAAAACTTGTTTCGATCGGAGATGGGACGTTGGATATGAAACTCTCCATTGAACTTAAAAGGACAATTTTTTGTTCATATGGGGAATTGTTGTGCTTGGCAGACGTTTATGCTGTATTAGTGTTGCCATTCATTCATTCATTTATTTTCTGTAACCGCTTAACCATAATTAGGGTCTCAGAGAGGCTGGCGGCCATCCCAGCTAACTCCGGGCGAGGGCAGAGTATACCCCAGACAGCTCACTAATCCATCATAGGACAGAAACATGCTGATGGCTAGGCAGTCTACTCTTAACAAAGGTCAGCAATGGTTCTTTTAGATGACTCTCACCATAGACACTGAGAGGCATGGCTGTCCTTTGATAACCCAGTTAGCTGCACTGGGGGGGGGGGACAGTGACAACCTGTTGGCAGTGGGCATGAACTCCCCCAACCTTGGGGTCGGAAATCCAGTACCTTACCACCAGGCCTCCACTACCATATTAGTGTTATAATAATAATAATAAGAAGAAGAAGAAGAAGAAGAAGAAAAATAAGAATACTAATAAGAATAATAACAACAATAGTTATTATTATTATTATTATTATTATGATTATTATTATTATTATACAATATAATAGAGCTAGTGGGATAAAATAGCTACCCTGCCTTGGGTCCCTGCCTTCCGCTTGCGTACATGCGAATTTCAGCACGAATTTTGAAATTTTTATGAATATTTTTTGATTTTCAATACTTATGGAAAATACCATGATGCGCTGAGGCTGCAAACTTCGAGTCATGAAGTGGCAAGGGATGACTGTACACGCATAATGAGAGTATCAGTGGTGGCCTGTTGATGAGCTGTTTAGGGTGTACCCCACCTTCTCCCACAGCCAGCTAAGGTGGAGCCTCCCCACGACCCTAATTAGGATAGTAACCTGCTAAGAAAATGAATAATTTCATTATTATATACTGAATGCTATCATGTATAGATTATACAGTTTGTCGATTCTTTCCTGCTGTGCTCCTTTTTTAAAAAAAAAGAGATTACAATTACCTTGGACAAAGACTGACTGTGCCTTTTAGCCACACTGAGATGAATAATAGACGGGCAGAAGCACCGCTAAATAGGCTCGAGAATTGCCTATAGGGAATCAACAAGAGAGCAATTTTGCAAAGCTGATGAATCAAACTGAGCTTATTTGAGCTTCAGCTGCACAATTTTACTGCCATGGAGATTCTGGATATACTTCCTCCATCACATCCCATCTCAAACGCTAATGCTTCAGACATGCCTTTGTAGAGTATATCGTATAAAAATAATACACTATCCATGTAGAACAGCATGTAAAGATATTTCTGTACGAGAATGAATCCAACATTTTATGTACACCTCTGATCAGATTACAGAGGAAATGGTGAAAGACTGGAAGCATGTCGCACAGACTTCATGAAGTTGAACGGTCAAGTGTGTGAGTCAGTAATGCAGCAGAGACCCGGTTATTTCCATACACAAATACCAGGCTCCATAAATAAATATCACCTTGCTTTAGTAAATATCATCTGACTTTCTGAACAAAACATCAGCATTGATCGCAGTGGACTGAATGTGGGTCATGTTCATCATCATCATCATCATCATTTTCTGTACCTGCTTAATCCTAACTTGGGTCGCAGGGAGGCTGGCGCCCATCCCAGCCAACTTCGGGCGAGGGCAGAGTACACCCTGGACAGCTCGCCAGGCCATCGCAGGGTGGAAACACGCTGACGGCTTTGCAGCCTACTCTTGTCGAAAGTCAGCAATGGTTCTTTTACATGCCTCACACCATAGACAGTGAGAGACATGGCCGGCCTTTGATAACCCAGTTAGCTCCACTGGGGGGGGGGACAGTGACAACCTTGTGCAGAGTGGGACTCGAACCCCAACCTTTGGATCAGCGATCCGGCACCTTATACCACTAGACCACCACTGCCCCTAGTGGAGTGTGGGTCATGTTTAAAAATTAATATAGTGACATGACAGAAGCAGAATTACTACATTACAAAAAAAAAAAAAAACACACAATGTGGAACTCTGGTGGACGGCTAGCAAGAACCACCTGTCGTATTTAGCCATTTACCCCCCAGGGCTTAGACACCAGTCATGCATGGCATAACGGAAAGTGTGACAGGAAGATAGTGATAGATGAGTAGAGAAAAAGAGCTTAAGAGAAATATTTCAATATTTTTGACAGGTCTTCACTGAATAATCCATAAGGCTTTGGGCTCGGCTTGTCAGGGGGAAAAAGATTGCAACGCAGATGTCTTCATGTGTGAACACAGCAGACCTGTATCCCTGCATGAATCCCCCAACAAACCAAATTCCATTTGGATTAGCATCCAGACCAACAAAGAACGTAGTAAACAAAACAACAACAGCAGCAGCAACAACAAAAGTCTAAAGGTAACTTAAACCCAAACTGAACAAAAGTTTGCAAACTTTGTAGACATCTAATTACTATTGTCATTACAACTTACTTCCTTTGTGTGTGTGTGTGTGTGAAGCGTGTGCAGGCAGGCTGGAATGGTTGGAGAAAAGTGTCCGGTGTGATGTGCGATAGGAGAGTGTCAGCAAGAATGAAGGGAAAAGTGTACAAGACGGTGGTGAGGCCAGCGATGTTGTATGGCTTAGAAACAGTGGCGCTGAAGAGAAGGCAGGAGGCAGCGGAGATGAAAATGTTGAGGTTCTCTCTGGGAGTAACGAGGATGGATAGGATCAGAAATGAGTATATCAGAGGGACAGCCCACGTAAGATGTTTTGGAGACAAAGTCAGAGAGGCTAGATTGAGATGGTTTGGACATGTACAGAGGAGGGATAGTGAGTATATTGGCAGTAGGATGCTGAGGTTGGAACTACCAGGCAGAAGGCCTCGAGGAAGACCGAAGAAGAGATTTATGGATGTGGTGAAGGAAGACATGAAGGTCGTTGGAGTCAGAAAAGAAGATGCGGAGGACAGGGTGAGGTGGAGGCGGATGATTTGCTGTGGCAACGCCTGAAGGGAGCAGCCGAAAGTAAAAGAAGAAGAAGAAGAAGAGGAAGTGTGTGTGTGTGTGTGTGTGTGTGTGTGTGTGTGTGTGTGTGTGTGTGTGTGTGTGTGTGTGAGGGGGCGGGGGGGGGTCATAAATCTGCACACGGGAAGGGGGGGCAACATTGTACTGGGGGAAAAAAGCATTTGATTTAGGTGTATCCAACTGTAAATATAGAAATAATTTACAGATGAATAACATCTGGTTGTACCATTCATTCTGGAAAATGAGCCGATGTTTGTCTGCTGTATATGAACTTCAGCTTATTATGTGTTGACTTTTTTTTGATATACTATATTGTTCCCACAAGGAAAATGCTTTCCTCTGCATTTAACCCATCCAAAGTAAACACACACACACACACACACACACACACACACACACACACACACACACACACACACGCTTGGAGTAGTGCGCTGCCACATATATTGGGGTCACCTGGAGAGCAGATGCAGGTTAGGTGCCTTGCTCAAGGGCATTTCAGCCATGAAGGTGGAGGAAGGGAAGGAGCAGCTCACTCCAGCACAACACTGCCACACATTTCCTGCTGGTCTGGGAATTGAATCAGCCACTTTTAGATCTCAAATTTGCTTATCTAAGTGTTAAGCCATAGCTGCCCCCAGTTGGTGCTAGTTTTATTTTATTCAGCTGTTCAGTAGTTTATATCTGATTTGTTAGTTTAATATTTGTATATTGTTATTATTGCCATTAACTTACCACTGGGGAATTCATGTCCTATGCTTGTAATTTTGCTGTTGCAAGAGGAAAACACCAGTCTTTTTAAACAGGCTAATGCTAGCTATCAGACTGATTTTAGCCGATTGCAACTTGTAAAATGTAAGTAAAAAACCACATGGTAATGAGAATATACATTCACATGTAATAGGAGAGTTTCGAAGGCTTGCCTTTCAGTTCAAGTCCCTCCCTCCGGTTGCAGACATGATAAAGTCGTACAGCAAAAAAAAAAAAAAAAAAAAAAAAAAAAATCACAGGATTTTTTTTGTCATGTGTTTGCCACAGGTGGCAATATTATTATTTATTATATTGTTTATTATTATTATTATTATTATGCTTTAAAAAATATATAAATATATATGTAGCAGAGAGAGATCGGGTGATCCTGGCACATCAGGCTTGTGAGGCTCATCATTAGCTCAGGACCCTCACCCTCTCAACACACAGTCCAGACAGCGAATGGGACTTTTCCCAGGAAGCACTACCTAGTCAGACCCACCAAGAACTTTCCAGAGAATTTGGAGACTCCCCAACACTGCAGCCTTCTGCATTGCTCAGACTGTGGCAACTGATAGCAAACCCAGGCACTCTCTTGATCTGTGTCAGTAGATCAGGAGGTCACAAACCAAGGGCACCGAGGATAATGGGGAATCGGACGACTTTGTAATTTGGATACAAGCGAGACATTTCGAATCTTGCCAATGACATTGCTGTCAAAAGGAACAGAAAATTCAATAATTTGATGATGATGATTATGATGATAATGATGGTGATGATGATGATTATTATTATTATGTATTCATAAATTTTAGAATTTCAAGAATCTAACAAAATATATATTTGAGGGGGGAAAAAAATACCCAACACGTCTTTTCAAGAAACCTTTGAGCCGAGCTGCTCAGGATTTGTGTCTTACCAAACCAGATACAAGTACAGAACAACTATTGATGATTTTAAGCTTAAAAATGGGTATTATTTATAATCTCTATTGTAAAGTGTTGTATTTCCAGGTAATACTGGAAACAATTATTGTCTTATAATATACATATATCTAATATAGATGGATATGAATAGACAAACATAAAACAAGACATGTTTTAGGCCCCCAGGACCCACAATGCAACATACAAGACATGACATTTGAATAATATGAGTGTAAGACTAGAAAGTTCAAAAAAGTAAAGAGCCTTTAAAGATTCCTTCTTGTCACAGAACCAACCCACAGGCCATTAAGTCCTGTTATAATGTATATAGTTCACTGTGTCAAACAGCGAGTCATCTCTCTGTCAGTCTCAGCCTCAGGAAAAGACGGCAGGTCCAGAGACGAGAGCAGAGGCAGCTCAGATGATTCATTCTGTCAACATGGCTGTTATGTGCCTGTCAGACCATGCGTAACACTGTGTACTTTCTACCTGTTTTGTTTAGGTGAACAGTATGGAAACAAGTACAGCACTGACGCTAGTCAGAAATGACCTGTTTGTGTAGGAAGTGTAACCAAGGCCAGTTCTTCAGCTCTCAGATTTTTATTCAGTTATTCATGTTATTCTCCTGAATTTGAATTTGAATCTAATAGGAATTATTTGATCAGAACAATGAAATGATGCTGAATGGCAGTCAGTGAAAAATTCCCTTGATATTGAATATATTAATTAGCCGAACCTTCTCAGTCAGCTCTGGACAAAGGCAGAGTACACCCTGAATGGCTCTTCAGACCATCACAAGTCTTCAACACACACACACACACACACACACACACACACACACACACACACACACACACACAAAACCATTCCCCCTCGAACACTCACACCCAGGGGCAATTTAGAGCAGCCAGTTATTGATGAGCAGGTCTGAAACATGAAAGATGAGTACCTGGAGACAACCCACCTAATCATCGGGAGAACATGCAAACATCTACATTGTTTACAAAAAAAAAAGAAAAAAGAAAAGAAAACAAAAAACAGAGTAGTAACATTAAACAGAATCCAGATACACAACCCAAGAATGCATTACCTAGAGCAGTGATTCCTAACCTGGGTTCGATCGAACCCTCGGGGTTCGGTGAGTCGGTCTCAGGGGTTCGGCGGAGCCTCTGCCACGGAGGTCAAGACACACCCGACTCATCATGTCAATTAGTGATGACACGCCTTGCTTGGCCATCACTGGCTGCAGATGATCACATTACATTGCTTGGCCAATCAGTGCCGCGGGGAATTTAGCGCGCTCAGTAGTCAATGTGTGAAGTCGTGAGATTTTTTTCGGAATATTTTAATCCATACTAACTATGTCGAGCAAAAAAAGAAATTGGTCGGACGAACAAATACTACATGGATTCACATGCATCACGGAACGTGATGGGACTCGGCGTCCTATCTGCATGATTTGCAATGCCAAGTTGAACAACTCTAGTCTCGCACCGGCAAAACTAAAGGAACACTTTGTGAAACTGCACGGCGATGGGAATACAAGAACACAACAGTACCGATGTCTTGAATTTGTAAAAAAATCATATTTTATTTTTCACTGATGAAGGGTTCGGTGAATGTGCATCTGAAACTGGTGGGGTTCGGTACCTCCAACAAGGTTAAGAACCACTGACCTAGAGCAAGCAAACGAATCAAATTTACAGAAATCTCACAACCACCACAGCTCGAATGGGCCGCCAGTACAAGCAGGTTTTACAGGTTAAAGAGAAGCTGATCAGTACGACAAAAGGACTATAAATACGGGAACTGAAGAGCCAGACAAATAGCCATTAGCAATCAGTGTTCCTTCAAATGCTCCGTCCCCAAATTCATGGATATGCTTTGCTAGGGCAACGACACTAACAATGACAATCATCAGCTTCCCTCATCCTCCCTTCAGCAACAGAGCATGTGACTGTGTCCAAGCATTAATGCCCTTTGCTTATTGGCTGGAAAAGTGTTGTGTGGCTGACAGCCAGTCACTTTGTGTTTGTTTTCCCTCTATACAGAGTGGACTGTGTACAAATACTGATTTATGTATTTATATTGAGTGCACACACACACACACACACACACACACACACACACACACACACACACACACACACACACACACACCATATAGATGTTAGTTGATGTTGGCCATAAACAAAAACCCCTGCACAGGCAATGACTGCACCTATAATGGCAGCAGTGTTGCTGCTTTGGTTGAATGAGAGGCAATCAGTGTTTGCACTCTGCTGCTATTTTTGTGTTAATAAATGAGCCTACTTCAATAAAAAAATGTGTATGCCTCACCTTCTCCACAAAAACTGCTCATAGCACAGGGAGAAAAATTCTATTTCCTTGGCTGCATGTGAACATTTAAAACACCTTTCCTTGTTTATTATGGATATTTTGGTTGATCTTTACAACGTAGCAAACATTTATATTACATATATATATAACATTTATGGCGATTGGTATACAGTGGTACCTCACTTTACAATAGTCCCAGAATACGAAGAATCCAGTTTACAAAAAACATTTTCCTAAATTTTTTGTCTCGGTATACGAAACAAGTTCTCCTTACGAAACACGCCATTCAAACATTAAAATGTGCCATTCAAACAATGTACGACTTGCTCTCCCACTGACTACATGTACCAACATCCCGCCCCACTGGCCTCCCATTGGCTAGGAGCGATGGCGCAGCTCCCTCCCATTGCCTATTATGAAGCTACATCTCCCATAATGCTTTTCGTGTTAAGGACAGAGTTACTGGCTTTTAACCTTCTATAAACATTTGTAAGATTATAACTCTGCTAAGAAGACATGGTCAACACACGTGCACACACACACACACACACACACACACACACACTTGCGCGTGTGAGTTCCAATGCAAGTGAAAAGACGAATAGGCCTTGTGGCACGCGGTTGAGTGATATCGCAAAGAAATAAACCAAAACTAGTCTACCATTGGTACGATATTGATGCAGAAGGCTGTCTTAAAAGGTATAACTTTTATCATTTTTAAAGGTTTTAGGGGGTAGTATTGGGAGCCTTAGAACGAATTACACATGTTACATCTAAAATGCGGTTCAATTTACGAAAAATCCAGGTTAAGAAAAAAGCTCTGGAACGGATTAATTTCGTAAGGTGAGGTACCGCTGCATTTCATTATCCACAGCAGTTTACACTGTACAGGTATACCTTGGCTTGTGTCGTTAATTGGTTCCAGAGGAGAAGATGTAAGTCAAAAATGACTTAACTCGAATTAGCTTGTCTCTAGGCGAGCCTAAGCTAGGGATGCCAAATTTTCTTGTATGATATTATATTATATATAGGGGCAGTGGTGGTCTAGTGGTATAGGGCACTGGATCGCTATTCCTAAGGTTGGGGGTTTGAGTCCCACTCTCCACAGGGTTGTCACTATATATATATATATATATATATATATATATATATATATATATATATATATATATATATATATATATATGTATGTATGTATATATGTATGTATATATGTATGTATATATATATATGTATATATGTATGTATATATGTATGTGCATATATATATATATATATATATATATATATATATATACACATAGATATACATATATACATATATATATATAGTATATTATATAATATATTACAATACAGTAAAATATGATTGTTAAACACATTCTATAGACAGTCTTGCTCATTAATACAGTAAGAATGCAGTAAAATGTAGTAATGATTAAGTAAAAACATTTTAATTTTGTACTGTGATAATATTTATTAATGAATAAAGCACTGAGGCTTCTTACCAGAAGCTAGAGAAGATGCAGAGCATTTGAGTGGCATCATAGTGCTTAAATAATTATTAAAAACACACCAAAAAAACTGAATTTTCAATTCAAGCAATCATGTTGATAACATGTGTGCGAAGGAGAAAAAAAGAGGTGTACACATCATCTGCAATCAATCAGGAGGAGGGAGAAACAAAAGCTGTCAGCCATTGGCTAGGTTTGAATCACGTGCCAGTAATGTCATAATGTAATGCATATGTATAATTTGTTGGAGCTACCGCTAATTCAGTGCTTCTCAAATAGTGAGGCGCGATTATATGATTATAATGATGTAAAGTTGATGTTTATTTATTTATTTTTTCCATATATTTTTTGAAAAACAACGTATGATCAAAAACAACGTGACTCGAAACGACTTATGTCGAGGTATATCTCTACATCTAATTTGTACATCTGGGCAGTTGAGGGTTAAGGGATTTGTTCTTGGGGCCAAGCAGTGGAAGCATCACATTGCTGAGATTTGAACCCCTGACTGTATGAACATGCTGCTTAAATAAAAATAAAACCTACTCAAAATCACAACTAAACATGACCGTTCAATGCTGTTTTTTTTTACAGTTCAGAAACTATGATGAAAAGAAAACCATTGATTTTTAAGACGGATGAACAACAACAGAAGTCCACACTGCATTTCACCTTTATCAGCCACGACCAGAAATCTGAGGATACATCGATCACAGACTCTCCAAAACAGCTAGAATTAAAGGAGAAGGGTCAGAATTTGGAGTCAAGAACCCAACAGTGTTTTGTATCGGCAGTTCAGGCTGATGGAGGTTGTGTAAAGCTGCGGGAAGCCACATTCCACTTAATGAGTAGCAATGTTGTTCATGTACATCATTCTTTGGCTGAAGTTTACCTCTCAAACTGCTTTCACAAATGTGACCAAGAACGATGCATAAATTCAACGTCCTTTCCAGTGACCAGATCTAAAGCCAATAGATACAACGTGGCAAGTGAGATACTGTAGGTAAAACATAACTACGTATCTCAGCACGGTGATCTACAGCGGTATGAATCCATGCCAAAAAATTACTGATGGCATAGATTTAGCTTTTTAAAGGAAAACCCACCCAGCTTTTGGTACTAATAGCCACTTTAAATATGTACAAAAAGTATTTTATTTAAACCTGAGCTTTGATTTTAAACAGATGTGAGATGCTATGAAGAATCGGCATGATGTTGTTTATGGCAGGAAATCATGCCAAGCAGACTGTAGCACAGCTGGTGACCTCTATGTCATTATGTCCTGAAGCCATCACTTACTTTTTAACACTGTCGGCATTCAAAATAGACTCTCAATGACCAGTTCAAGGCTAATGTATTTAACTTGAAGCCACACTAATTTGGATTCAGTTGACAGAAACCAATTCCCTTATCTCTTCGTGACCAAGTGTGTACAGTATGCCCTCATTTTTCACAATGGTTCCGTTCCGGCCCTTCCCGTGGATCATGAAAATCCGCGAGTTATTGACACGGTTTAAAAACCCTATGTTTGATATTAAATGCGCAAAAATATGCCTCTTAAACACATTCTATAGACAGTCTTACTCATTAATACAGTAATCATGCAGTAAAATGTCGTAATGATGAAGTAAAAACTTTATAATTTTGTACTGTGATAATATTTATTAATGAATAAAGTGCTTAGGCTCCTTCTCAGAAGCTAGAGAAGATGCAGGGCGTTTGAGTGACATCATAGCGCTTAAATAATCATTGAAAACATACTAAAAAAACATGAATTCACAATTCAAGCAATCACGTTGATAATGTGTGTGCACATCATCTGCAACCAATCAGCAGAAGGGATAAACAAAAGCTCTCAGCCATTGGATAAATTTGAATCACGTGCCAGTTAATTCCGAGTTTCTCGCCAATCTATGAGTATGCAGGGACGTGAGCGCTGAACCGCGAATGGTCAAGGGCCTACTGTATTACATTATATAGTAAATGTCACGTGACTTTAGTGAACATCCAATACATTACCAATGTCCACACACGAAGTGATGAGTGACAAGCAATTGGAGCTGCATGCGTATCGATTCGCACCAGCAGTGCACTCATGGACAGCTCTGGTTGCCTAGGTAACCCTCTCACATCTTTCCCACTTCCAAATGGTTCTGAGTGAAACTCTGTGCAGTATAGAGCTACTTCCTTACATAAAGTGTTTACCTGCAAGCAATACCTAGCCTTTTCACTATTATAGCATCAGCTTATATTTATTTATAATATCATAATAAATAGCTTATTATTATTGCAAGGGAACATAAAACACATTTATTCTGTCACTCGTTTCCTGGTGGCACAAAGACTGGAGCGTATCTCAGCAGACAATGGCAGGGCAGGACACACACTGAACAGCTTGCCAGACCAGTGCAGGGTCAACACACAGACTGTCATTCACACCAAGGGGCAATATGGAACAGCCAATTAGCCTCATGCGCTCCACACAGACACACTCTTGCCAAATCCAGGACCCCTTTCTATGAGGCCATTGTGCTGCATGTAACGCAAAACTATTGTCAGGTAATGTACAGCGACTGCTTGGGAATGCAAAACCATTATAAAGGAATGCAAAATTGTTGAGAGAGAATGCAAAACTGTTGTTGGGAAATGCAGAAGTATTGCAAGTGAAAAAACTCTACGGTCAGGGAATGCAAAACGACCGTGCGGAAACATCACCCCAAAAAAAAAAAAAAAAAAATGCAAGCTTGCTGGATTCATTCATTCACTTTTACCCATCTCAACCAACTCTGGGCGAGGGCGGGTTACACCCTGGACAGCTTGTTATCACAGGGCCAACACACACACACACACACACACACACACACACACACACACACACACACACACACACACACACACAAAACCATTCATACTCACACCTAAGGGCGTTTTTGGACCATGGGAGGATCCACACATCAAAAGCACGGGGAGAACATGCAAACTCCACACAGAAATCAAACCCAGGCCTTCTTGTAGTGAAGTGGACATACTAACCACTCTGCCACCATGTTTGCTCCATGTTTGCTTGATATTTCCTCAGTAAAATATTATAAATAAAAAAATCTGATCATGAACTCAAGCGCTATGGCATTACAAAAATGTGTGTGTTTCTCTCAGCAGGAAACCTCAGCTATGCTTTTATGATGTATTATTTTAAATCCTACCTCTTTTTAGAACTGCATAGCCCTGCTCTACATCATCGCCTGCAGCACTGTTCCTGAAGATACCAAAATATCTAAAAATATGTTTTTTAGTGCCAGTAGGGATATCAGTAAGACTTTTTTCCAGCTGATCTTCTTCTTCCTCTTTTCCTTTCAGCTGTTCCCTTCATGGGTCGCCACAGCAAAAGATTTGCCTCCATCTCAGCCTATCCGCCTATCCTCTGCATCTTCTACTCTTACTCCAACTACCTTCATGTCCTCCTTCACCACATCCATAAATCTTCTCTTTGGTCTTCCTCTGGGCCTTCTGCCTGGAAGTTCAAACCTCAGCATCCTACTACCAATATACTCACTATCCCTCCTGTGTACATGTCCAAACCATCTCAATCTAGCCTCTCTGACTTTGTCTCCAAAACCTCTAACATCTGCTGACCCTCTGATGTACTCATTCCTGATCCTATCCATCCTCGTTACTCCCAAAGAGAAACTCAACATTTTCATCTCTGCTACCTCCAGCTCTGCCTCCTGTCTTTTCCCCAGGGCCACTGTTTCTAAACCATACAAAATCGCTGGCCTCATCACTGTCTTGTACACTTTTCCTTTCATTCTTGCCAATACTCTCCTATCACACATCACACCAGACACTTTTCTTCAACCATTCCAACCTGCCTGCACACGTTTCTTCATCTCTTTTCCACACTCTCCATTGCTCTGGATTGTTGAGCCGAAGTACTTAAAATCCTCCACCTTCTTTATCTCTGCCCCCTGTACCCTCACCGTTCCTCTTGGGTCCTTCTCGTTCACACACATGTATTCTGTCTTACTGAGGCTAAGTTTCATTCCTCTCCTTTCCAGGGCATACCTCCATCTCTCTAGATTTTCCTGCACTTGTTCTTTGCTCTCATTACAGATCACAATGTCATCTGCAAATATCATAGTCCATGGAGATTCTTGTCTAACCTCGTCTGTCAGCCTGTCCATCACCATAGCAAACAAAAAGGAGCTCAGAGATAACCCTTGATGCAGTCCCACCTCCACCTTGAACTCTTCTGTCACACCGACAGCACACCTCACCACTGTCTTACATCTCTCATACATGTCCTGCACCACTCTAACATACTTCTGTGCCACTCCAGACTTCCTCATACAATAGCACAGTCCTTCTCTCGGCACCCTGTCATATGCTTTCTCCAGATTCACAAAGGCACAATGCAGCTCCATCTGACCTTCTCTGTACTTCTCTATTAACATCCTCAAAGCAAACATTGCATCTGTGGTGCTCTTTCTTGGCATGAAACCAAACTGTTGTTCACAAATGCTGACCTCTGTCCTTTGTCTCGCTTCCACTATTCTTTTCCATAACTTCATCGTATGGCTCATCAACTTTATCCCTCTGTAGTTGTCACACTCTGCACGTCTCCCTTGTTCTTAAAAATGGGCACCATCACACTTCTCCTCCATTCCTTTGACATGTGCTCACTTTCTAAGACCTTGTTGAATATTCTTGTCAGGAAATCTACTGCTACCTCTCCTAGACACTTCCATACCTCCACCGGTATTTCATCAGGACCAACTGCCTTTCCATTCTTCATCCTCTTCAATGCCCTCCTCACTTCACCCTTTTCTAATCTTTGCTACTTCCTGGTCCTCAACGGTCACCCATTCTACTCTTTTTCTCTCTCTCATTTTCCTCATTCATCAGCTCTTCAAAGCACTCTTTCCATCTTCCCAGCACACTTCTGTCATCAGTCAATACATTTCCCTATCTGTCCTTTATCACTCTAACTTGCTGCATGTCCATCCCATCTCTATTTTTTTGCTGTGCCAATCTGTATAAATAATTTTCTCCCTCCTTACTGTCCAACCTATCATACAAGTCATCATACGCCCTCTCTTTGGCCTTTGACACCGCTACCTTCGCTTTTCGCTGTGTCTCCCTGTACTCCTGTTTACTCTCTTCGGTCCTCTCAATGTCCCATTTCTTCTTAGCTAACCTCTTCCTTTGTACACACTCCTGCACTTCCTCATTCCGCCACCAAGTCTCCTTATCTACTTTGCTTCCAGAGGACACACCAAGTACTCTCCTACCTGTCTACCTGATCACATTTGCTGTGGATATCCAGTCATCCTTGACACGTATCTAGTGTCGTTGCCATCTTTGACCACCCAAAGCCAGTTTCAACTCCTCCTTGAAGACAACATGACACTCTTCTTTTTTCAGCTTCGGCCACTTCTTCTGCTCTGCCTTTGCCTTTTTCATCTTCCTCACCATCAGCATCATCCTGCACACCACCATCCTATGCTGTTTGGCAACACTCTCACCCACTACTACTTTGCAGTCACTGACTTCCTTCAAATCACATCGCCTACACAAGATGTAGTCTACCTGTGTGCTCTTACCTCCGCTTTCCTAAGTCAGCCTATGTTCCTGTTTCTTCTGGAGGTTCACCGCATTCACCACAGTCATTTCCATCCTTTTTGCAAAATCGATCAACACATGTCCTTCTCTGTTCCTGTCCTGGATACCAAACCTGCCCATCACTTCCTCGTCCCCTCTGTTACCTGCCCCAACATGTCCATTGAAGTCTGTACCAATGACCACTCTTTCACCTCTGGAGGTATTCTGCATGACTTCATCTAACTCACTCCAGAATCTCTCATTCTCTTCTAGCTTACATCCTGCCTGTGGGGCATAAACACTAACAACATTGAACGCCTTCAATTTCTAATTTGAGCCTCATCACTCTGTCTGACAGTCTTTTCACTTCTAGAACATTCCGGACAAACCCCTCCTTCAATATGACTCCTACTCCATCTCTCTCTTCCCATCCACACCATGATAAAACAGCTTAAGCCCTGCTCCTAAGCTTGTAGCCTTGCTACCTTTCCACCTGGTCTCCTGAACACACAGTATGTCCACCTTCCACCTCTGCATCATGTCAGCCAGCTCTCTAGCTTTTTATTTCATATTTCCAACATTCAAAGTCCCTACTCTCAGTCCTAGACTCATGTCTTTCCTCTTCTCTCTCCGCCTACGGACACGCCTCCCACCTCTCCCTCTTCAACCAACAGTAGTCCAATTTCCACCAGCACCCTGTTGGTTAACAACACTGATGGCGGTCGTTGTTAACCAGGGCCTCGAATGATCCGGTATGAATTTTGTTTTGATCATTTGCATGATAATTTTGGCAGAAGTTTTATGCCGGATGCCCTTCCTGTCGCAACCCTTTGCATTTATCCGGGCTTGGGACCAGCGTGAGGGTGAGCACTGGCTTGCCCCCCCCCATCCCCGTCAAAATGATAAAGGCTACTTTTGTTGTGTTGGCCTGGAACAAGAAAGTATTTTGAGTACTGTTTGCTGAATGCTGTGTAATACATAAATCAGAGCAAATAATAAAGGGAAAGAAATAAACATCCAAAATCTGAGCTAGGTTGGAGTTCTTTGCATGCAAAATGAGTCCAAACCCCATAAACATCTATAACTACCACATGTTTATGCTGTAACAATCATATTCACGTCAAAGCGGAATTGGATTTTTTATTCACCCCTCCAGATTTTTATTATGTTCATTACTACAAAATGTGCCTCTCAGTTCTGCTGCATTATTGCATCAATCTGTCGCAAAATGCAAAGCGACTGATGATCTGCCTGACACTATGATGCGCTTAAACATGCTCAAAGCACTGCTGTGCCAGAAAATCACTTTTATAGCTTTTTATTTTAATGGTTTCACCAAAATAATAATTGAACCCAAGCTACACTGAACTGAATCCTCTGTGTATAAAGCATTTTATGTTGGGATCAACTCAAGCCTGAGACAAGCTGAACAATTCCACTGATGGACCACATGCACAAGAAATAAAGTCATTCATATCAACTTTTCGAGACTTCTATGACAAGTCAGTTTGGTAAAACAAGAACCATCCATTCAACCCTCCTGAATCTTAGACCTTTTTCTGTCCTCTTGTTCCTTGAGCAGAATAGTAAATGCCTCCAGAACAATGCATTCTAACCTTATGTGCACTACACTATCACCCCCAACCGACCACCCCCACCCAACCCACCACCGTCTTCGTAAGACTGCAGACCCAGAATCACAGAATGTAAGTCTACTACTATTCCTGACCTACATCCTTAGCATAAGTTTCATGATTAACACTGGTATAAACACATATTTAGAAGTAGCCTGTTATCGGAAATTAATTGTGCGGTTTATAATAGATTTTGGTAGGCTGGAATTAAATATAACATTTAAAATGGCTGACCTCATTCTATTTCTAGGTGCTAGCTTACTGATCCAAAGGTCAGGGGTTTAAGCCCCACTATCACTGAATTGTCATTGTTGTTCCCCCAGTGCAGCTAACTGTGGTACCAAAGGCTCACCATGTCTCACAGTCTGTGGTGAGAAGCATGTAAAAGAACCATTGCTGATGTTCGCAAAGAGTAGGCCATTGGGTTGCCATCAGTATGTTTCTGCTCTGCGATGACCTGGTAAGCTGTCCAAGATGTACGCTCCACCCCTCCACCACTAGAGTCAGCAGAGATGGGCACCAGCCTCCCCGCCACCCTATTTAGGAATAAGTGGTTCAGAAAATAAATGAATGAATGAGTGTCTCAATTTGCTAGCTGTGTAGTCATGAGCATGGTCATGAATCTTTTTAGCACCACCGACAGTACAAGGACACTTTTTCATGGCAGCCATCGGAAAACCACCCTGAGTAAACGAGCTTGCTCGGACATCTTCACTCAACCTTTGCTTCTGCAAAAGGTTTAAAAACAAGAAATTGAGACAGAACAGCAACCATTTCCAGCCTGCTGTGTGTGTGAATGGTTGCAAAGATCTTACATAACTGCCTCTTAGTTACGGCATAACATTCAGGCTGTCAGGAGCAGAAGAAGAACAGTTCCATAAGCCAGTTCCATAATAAATACCCCTCCCACCATCACCATCACCACCACCACCACCACCACCACTACCACCGTGTGATTCTGTCAGTCTGTGCATCCTGCTTCTTAATCCAGCCTTGGTTTTTTTTTTTTTTTTTTTTTAAGTGCCTAGTTTACATTTCATACTTTCTCTGTCGAGAGAGCATGTGGCACTGCATACCAGGGTGAGGGCTGAGGCATGCTGTGGCCTTTTCGAAAATGAAAGCACTCTGAATCAGAATGTAAGCCTTCAGGGACAGAACAGAAAGAGATGTCAAGTTTGTAGTGCATGATTCAACGCTATGAAAAGAAAGTACAAATAAATCTTGGAAGTAGATTAGAAAATGGTATTCGAATATGTAATTCATTCATTCATTCATTCATTCATTTTATGGACTGCATAATCCTAATTAGGGTTGAGGGGAGGCTGGCACCCATCTCAGCCGACTCCAAGCAGGGACGGGGTATACCCTCGACAGCTTGCGAGGCCATTGCAGCAGATATGTAATTCTTTCTATTAATCATATTCATTCATTCATTCATTCACTTTCTGTAACCAGTTAATCCTAATTAGGGTCCCAGTCGACTCCGGGCAAGGGCAGAATAGACCCTGGGTATCTCTCCAGGCCATCACAGGTCAGGAACACACTGACAGCTATGCGGCTCCTCTTGTTGAAAGTCAGCAATGATTCTTTTACAGCCTCTCACCATAGACAGTGAGAGACATGGCCGGCCTTTGATAACCCAGTTATTTGCACACGGGGGGACAGTGACAACCCATGGAGAGTGCGGCTTGAACCCCCCCCCCCCCCCCAACCTTAGGATCAGTGATCCAGCACCTTTACCAGCAGACCACCACTTCCCTTAAATGTCAGTTCTTATCATTTTCCTGAGAAGCTGATAATGTGCTTATAAACGAATGAAAAGAAATACTGCACCAAATGTTGTGTTTTAATTCAAAGCCTTAAAAGAAAACACTGTACAGGGATCCCTCACTTTCCACGGTTAATTGGGACCGAGACCCCCCGCGACCACTGATTACTGCGAAGTACGATCGACCCCCATGACTGATGTATATGTACATGTATATGTGTATATAATATCAATAAATGCATATTCAAAACTATAAATGCTTATAATAACAATTAAATACTCAAAAATAATGCATAAGATGTAAATAAAATATAAATACACACACATACAGATGTGCGCGCGCACCCAGATGCACACCTTACAAAAATTTAACTAGTTTTGTTGGGAGGTTTTGGGTTTGTTTTTGATTTGTTTTTTGTTTTTTTTTGCATAATTGGACTTGTCTTTGTGGCATTTTCCTTAACTTTTCCCCCTATGCTTCCTTAATTTCTTTATTTTTTTTAATTCGATGAATATTAAAAAAAAAAAAAAATGCGATGCACTGAAGCCGCATGACTTGAAGTGTAAAGTAGCGAGGGATCACTGTATATACGTACACAGTGTTGTGCAAATGTTTTTTACCCCCTGACCAATTTCTGACATTTTTTTGTCCGTTTGTCACTGTCATCCATTCCAGATCATGCAAACCTAAATATTATACAACGATAAAACACAAGTAAACACAGAATGGAATTTTCAGTGCCAATTGCATTTATTAAGGGGGTTAAAAACCATCTGAACCTACAAGGCCTTGAGTGACTAAGTAATTGCCCCCTAAACCCAATAGATGGTTGAACCATCTTTTGCAGCAAAACTGCAGTCAAACGTTTGCAATAAGAGGTGATGAGTCTTTTACATCGCTGTGATGGGATTTTGGTTCACTGTTCTCTGTAGAATTGTTTAAGATCAACCAGATCGGATGGTTTTTGGGACAACCTTTTAAAGGTCATGCCACAGCATCTCAATAGGTTTCAGGTCGGGACTTGGACTAGGCCACTCCAAAATCCTTGTTTTGTTGTTTTTTAGTCATTCAGGACTTGCTGGTGTGCTTCGGATCATTGTCTTGCTGCAGAACCCTAGCATGCTTTAGCTTGAGGTCTCCAACTGATGGATGAACATTCTTTGCCAGGATTTATTGGTAGCGAGCAGAATTCATGGCTCCAATCAATCATGACAAGTCACCCTGGTCCTGAAGCAGCAAAGCAGGCCCAGATCACCACACTTCCACCACCATGTTTCACTGCTGGCAAAATGTTCTATTTTATAACGGGATTCATTTCTCCCAAAATGTTCAACTTTAGTTTCATCAGTCAAGAAGACATTTTCCCAAAAGTTTTGGGGATGATCAAGATGATTCTTGTTAAAAGTGAGTCGTGCCTTAATCGTCTTTTTTGTCAACAGTGGCTTTCGCCTTGGAACTCTTAAATGGAGGTCATGTTTGCCTCGTGTCTTTCTGATGGTGGAGTCATGAACATTAACATTAATTCAGGCAAGTGAGGTTGTAGTTGTTTAAAAGTGATTTTTGGATCCTTTGTGACTTCTCTGGTTAGTCTGCACCGTGCTCTTGGAGTAATTTTGGTAGGTCGGTCACTCATGTGAAGGGTCACCTCTGTGTCATGCAGTGGTCCGCTGGAGTCCCAAAGATCTACCACTGACTTCGTATCCTTTCCCAGACTGAGACATCTCCATAATATTCTTTCTTATTCTTTCTTGTTTGCTCTTGAAGCTCACTGGATCGCGGTATGATGATTTTTGACAGGTTTCGTGTCAGGGATTTCCTGACTGGAAATGTCTGGCAGCAATCAGATCTGGGTGTGGCCATGAAATTGAACTCAGTTTTCCCCAATAATAGGATTAATCACAATTACCTCACCTTTTATCGGGGTGGGGGGGGGCAATTACTTTTTCACAGAGGTTCATGCAGGTTTGGATAGGATTTTTCTCTTAACAAATAAAATCACAACAGGAAAACTGCATTTTTTGAATACTTTGGGTAATCTTTGTGTGAAGTTTAAATTGGATTGACGATATGAAAAAGTTAAGTGTGACAAACGTGCAAAAAATTAGAAAATTAGTAAAAACTTTGGCACGGCACTGTATATGTATACGGCCTTAGGGCAGTGGTGACCTGGTGGTAAAAAGTGCTGGTCGCTGATCCTAGGGTTGGGTGTTCGAGTCCCACTCCCTACAAGGTTGTCACCGTCCCCCTAGTGCAGATAACTGGGTTCTCAAACGCCAGCCATGTCTCTCACTGTCTATGGTGTGAGGTTCATGTAAAGGAACCATTGCTGACTTTCGTCAAGAGGAGCTGCACAGACATCAGCGTGTTTCTGCCCCTTACTAAAGGGTTGTGTCAGGAACGGCATCCGATGTAAAAACCTACGCCAAATCAAACATGCGACTCATAAATATCACTTCCATGAGGATGGACGCAGATGATTCACTGAAGGGAACAGCGGAAAGGAAAAAAAAGAAGAAGAGATGGCCTGTTAAATTCTGTTTATAATTTTGGTTGCTTCTTACCCTTTGTGTGCCATATTTGTCCAATAAACATTAAGAACAAATAAAATATTAATGTAAAAAAAAAAATCCACATTAAAAAGGTTCTGCAACAATGCTGCTTAGAATGTGTTCAAATCAACCTGGTTTATATTTTTGGGAAATCATGTGCGTGTGGCAGGATATATCCATGAGACTCACACACCTGTGTCTGTTTGCAGTTCAATCACAAGCTAAATGAAGCGTTGATGAGAAGAATGTACTAGAAATGAAGCCTGAACGCTTCTGCCATCTTAAATTTTCAGCCAGACTCTGCGTTCTAAAGACTGTCCAGTATATACGCGATTTGATGTTCCTCCTTTGCTCCGCTTCCCTGGTACACATCCTCAAAACAATGCTCACATTCTCCGCTTCGCTTTATTACATCCAGCCTCCCCGTGGCCCTAATTAGGAATAAACGGTTTCGAAAATGAAAATATGAATGAAAAATGACAGGATGTATTTATAAATTCATTCATTCAGTTAATTTTCAATGCCAAGTGATTCTTAATTAGAGTTGCGAGAAGGTTGGCGCCCATCTCAGCTGACTCTGGGTACACCCTGAACAGCTGTCCAGGCCATTGCAGGACCACCACTCACACACCCATTAACAGTCGCACAGTAAGCTAATTATTTGTTCCAAATCGCCCTTAGGTGTGTGAGTGAGCATGGAGGAGAACATCCATACTCCACACAGAAACGTTCAGGATTCGAACCCTGCTGTGAGACATGCATGCTGACCACTATGCCACTGCGCCACCCATTCAAAGGTGTATTGTATATTACAAAAGGAGAACACAATACCTATTGCTTACTACATAAAATACATCACTTTAACCAAATCTACTGTGATATGAAAGCCAGGAGCCTCTTGCTGTGAGGTGAATGTGTTCAAAAATGAGTCACATTACCTGCTCTGTATTTGTAAATGTGTCCAGAAATGTTGATTATGGTGAATTTTGTTGAAAAGAAGATTGAAAAGCTGGACTTCTTCAGGTACCACACCTCCTCACTTTATAGTAAACTAACAAAAAGTAACAAAAATAAATAAATAAATAAAAAAACTTCCAGTAAAATTATAAGGTAAAATGGTGGGGGTGAGGGTGGGGGTGGAGGTGGGGGTGAGGGTGGGGGTGGAGGTGGGGGTGGGGGTGGAGGCACTGGGGAAACTATGAATAAGACACTGTACGTGGAACAGCTGTGTAAACAAAAAAATGAAACGGAATATATAAACTATCCTGTCAGTGAATCGCATGGAGATGGACAGCGCACAGCAGTGTACTGTAGCCATCAGGAACACTCCGCCTGGCCTGGATTCAGTTTTTAAAGATAAAAGAGGTTCGTGTTAATTATATTCAACGATATCAGCTAATTATTTTATAAGGCACTATAATAGGAATTTTCAAAGATGGTGTTAGCTTTACTTACGAGTGTCTTTTATAACAAATTTTCCATAATACAAGCTTTGATCTGACCAAAAATCTGCCCCACCCAACGAGCAAATTTTTGATTTACGAGCTCTCCTTGAAATGGCTTTTCTGGGCTGATTAGCCTTGTTTTCTTTCACTTGTATTCCTCTGCACTCCGAGAACACCTTGTGCAGTGCTTCTCAATTATTTTCTGTGATGCCCCCTGGAGGATGACTGTAAATACTGTTTGCTTCACTTCGTATTGTTTGACTGGTGCTTTTCCCTACACCATAGCGCGACAATGAGAGTGCCACTGACACCTACTGTAGAGGATGCACAATTACACTTAATTCTAGTACAGTATGGCAAAAAAGCATGTTCTCCATGGACAACCCCCCCCACTCGCCCTGGCATCACACTATTCCCCCCCTAAGCAACCCCCCCCCCCCCCACATACACACACTATTTAAAAAGCAATGGCCTAGTGGGAGCTCACCGTGTGCCTTTCTTCGCTGGCATTCATAGCATGCACATGCATGCAATTCCCCTCCTCCTCTGTTACACACCACCTCCTGCCTGTGCACGAGTCATCTTCGCCACACTCGATTATCAGAAGGATTAGTTGGCTTATTTTTTATTCTTGTTTTATTATGAATTGTTATTAATTATTATTAACTTTAATGTATACAGTACATATTATTATTATTATTATTATTATTATTATTATTATTATTATTATTATTATTATTAAATATTTACTGTTTTTACATGTTTATCTTTAATATATTAGGTCAAATATACGTGTTTGTGGCAGGTTCTATGAGTTTAGGAGGGGGTTGGAATGGATTAATTGCTTTTCTCTTATTTCTTTTGGGGATAATTGCTAAATGTATATTTTGCTAAATTCTAAATGGGAATAATAATAAACAAGTTTTTGACTTGTGAGCTTTCCCTTGGAGCAAATTAAATTCGTAAGTCAAGGTACCACTGTAAATTTTTTCAATTGAACTACGATAGACTCGTAAACCAATTGGATTTCATGTTGGGTTGGAATGGTTTCTGGTATTTTTATCTGGATTCACTCAAATGACGATGAGTTTCTCTTGTGAGTCTGGTTTCTCTAAAGCGGGGTCACTAAAATGGTGCCCATAGGGCACCAGGTCAACCGCAAGGACAACATGAGTCACCCGCGGGCCTGTTCACTGCTATTTTTAGAATAACGCCACTCTTCATTGACCTACATCTAATTTTTTTGCTTTTTTTTTTTTTTTATCGAATCAATATTTTCACATAAATGAATATCATTATTTTTTCATAATACTTATAATTAAAGGTAAATTGAAAAAAAAAAGTGACTGTATTTCAGAAGTGTTTATCGACCTGGTAACGCTTCACATTAATTGGTACCCAAGAAGTAGCTCTCAACTACAAAAAGGTTGGTGACCCCTGATATAAAGGTTTCT